>JACBWW010000056.1:3980186-4076506 GCA_020086605.1 Lanius collurio
ATTCCTAAAGCTCCTGAGAATTCCAAGGGAAATATTTAAAGCAGAAGCAAGAGACATTAGAAAGGACAACCAGCTGCAGATGCTCTTATCCTTGTGAGTGAAAACCTAGGAATACTTGAAATACTCCAGATAGTTATGACTGGGCAGCGAACACCACAGCAAAGGTCTCTGTTTTAAGTAAATCATTAACAGAGCAGCCCAATCACTGTGATAAAAATACCACACTGATATTCTTGGACTAAACTCCCTCACTGTAATTGTCCATCCAAAACTAAAGCTGCAAAAACTGAGACACTTCCAATAGGGGAAAAAAACACATAAAGAACAAGCTCCTGGGACACAGAGTTTGGAAAGCTGATCATTGAAACACAGGAGGTTTACTAAAATAATGTTGTATTATAGCAAAGGAGGTCTGCTCTAAAATTTCAGTCCAAAAATAGCCTTTCTCACGGAGTCCTACTCTGAGTGAACACATAATATTAATATATTATAATTACAAACCTTTCTTTGTCCTTTGCACAGTCAAATTCTAATTCTTAATTATCAAACTGATTTAATCCATGGTTATGTTTTCAGAAAGAAAAGTGTGTTTTAACAATAGTCTATACCTGGTTTCCTAAATTCCTTGCATTATTGCACCTGGAGGGATTTAGGTACCAATATATCTGGCATTATTTACACTGCTCCTATTTTGGAACCAAACAGGTTTGTGTAGGAAAAGAAAACTAATAAAAATAAGTGTTTCTCAGTTGTTCTGTCCTTTATGTCACCACATGCACAGGTCAAACACAGCAAGGAAATAAGTCTTCAGTTTTTATATGGAGTTCTATACCCCCAGGAAACTGATTTGGAAAGGGAGAAGGTAATAATAAGGAAGCCCTTTTTTTCCAGTCTCACTCATCTCGGTCCTGCAGGTCCTTGCATTTATAAACCCCCCACAAAAAATTTCTTCCCACCATGCTTCAATTAATTGCACAGTTTTGAACAAATGAGAGCATCAGCTGGTAGCTGCTCTGCTCCTGCACAGGTCTTGTCTGTTTAACAAGATCAGCCTGGACTGTCCCAAATCTGCTCATTCACCTTGTTTTCATAAAGCACAATTGTAGTTCTTTCCTTCCTTGGCAGAAAGCTCAACAGAAGTATGGCCTTAATCCATTACAAACATTAAATCACATTTGTAGATGGTGAGCTCGTGGCTCCATCCCTGCCATGGGAATCTCACTGATGTGCTAACACAGGCCTTGCTGGCAGCCCTCCCCCTGCTCAGGAGAGGCCAGTGGAGCCAGGGGCAGGACAATGTCCCCATCCTGATTCTGTCAGCAGAGCCAAGGACAGGGCAAATTCCCCATCCTTACTCTGTCAGTGTGTAAGGGAAATGTGGCCACAGTTCACACCAAGGGTGCTACACCTTGTGTTAATCACTGTGCAGTCAGCACAGAAACAGGGAGAGGGATGCATTATTTGGGGATAAATATGGAAACACTGTGTTTATTCTACACACTTCCATTAAGGAATTACTTGGGTATTTTAGGCATATTATTAGATATCTATGTTTATATGTACAAGTGGACATCTTGTTTTCCCCAGAGAATATGGAGCAAGAGAAAGGCCTGCAGAGGGACAAGGACAGTGCCACTGTGCTGGGAGATGCCCCCAAAGCTGAAAGGGCAGAGCCAGGCACATCCCATAAAGCAGGAACAGGGCTGCTGGAGAAGCTATGAAGGATCCGAGAGACCCTTCAGGGCTGTAAGAGCATTGGAAAGTCAGTCCCCTGCGGAATGAGGGGGTCCCAGAGGGAAGCAGGGCTGGAATGGGAGCTCTGGCTCTGTGCCCACTCAGCTCTCCATTCCTTTACCTGACACACAGCACTGCCAGGCCTGGTGATGAGCAAGGGAAACTTAACACAGGTTCTTTTCTTCTTTTAGCACACGTATTTCATTAGCCTCATACCTGTGTGTGCTCTTATAACTCCCATAAACCTTCATTAAAAAATGAATCCCTCTGTGTCAGGGTCTTTTTCCCAGCCCTTCCCTCTGCCCAGCTGTGCTGCCTGCTGGGGGTTTCCCAGAGCAGCAGCTCATGGACAGCCGGTGGCTGCTGGGGACCTGTCCCTGACAAACACTCGGGGGTCCCTGGGGACTGTTCTCCATTGTCCCACTCCCTGGGGACTGTTCTCCATTTTCCCACTCCCTCCCAAAGGGGACAGATATTTCTCTCATTTATGCAAAGGGGGACAGGCAAATAATGAATCCCAAAACGGGTTGTTCCTTCAGAAGCTCCTGGTAACCAGAGGTGATGCCAGGATGGCTGTCCCCAAAACACACCAAGCTTTGCACAGGGCTGCAGCACAGGACAACAAATAGAAAGCAGCCACTGCTCACACATAAAAGGTCCTGTCTGGGCAAAAGAAAAGCTCAGCATGGCTTTAGTTCTGTATTAAAAAAAATACAGTAGGGAAAGCTCTTCACAAAGCTAAACAGAGGCAGCTGAGCTGGCAGCTACACCAGTCCCACATTAACGAGCTCGGAACAGGCCTGTTCCGAATCCATTAGGAGAAAGACTGCAAAATATTATTTTTAAAAGATTCATTTCTCCACCAGGCCATGCACCATCATTTCACTCACACATACTTCACATTTTGTCCATTCCCATTTTCTATGGAGAAGTGAAAAGACTGTTCTGAGGAACCAAAATGGAACAGAATAGAATTAAATGTGCCTTTGTGATAAACACTATTAAAGACTGTTCACTTAATAATGAGTAAATTATAAAAGGAGTCCTTTTAAAAAAATAATCACATGTAGGGATCATCACTATGATTCTTAAACAACTTAGGAATTATTTTGTTCATTTCAATACCTATTAAGGGTAAGACAGAGAGCAGAAGTGTCCTGCCTTGAAGATTAATTTATTTTATAAGTCACTACTAAACAGACATTGTGTCTTACAGGGAGATGGTTGAGATGGAACAAAACATGACTGGAAAGAGAATGTCCAAGACATGGAAAAACAAGTGAAGAACAAGCAGTTCCAACTTCTGTATTCACAGGCCAAACCCCAGTCAGTGAAAATGAACAGATGACTTAATCACTTTAGTAAATAAGGGCTCTGTTTGGATGTCTCCAGTTTAAGAGAAAGTTCCTGTCAGGCTCCTTGATTTACCCTCTGCCCTGGATGCTGCAGTGCAGGGCTCTGCAGGGCAGCAGGATGAGCTCCAGCAGCAGCTGCAGGGCACCAGCACTGTCCATCCCCTCCCCAGCACTGTCCATCCCCTCCTCAGCAATGTCCTTCCTCTCCCCAGCATGGTCCATCCCCTCCTCAGCACTGTCCATCCCCTCCTCAGCACTGTCCACCCCTCCTGAGCATTGTCCCTCCTCTCCTGAGCACTGTCCATCCCCTACCCAGGGCAGACAGGGCCCTTTGTTGGGTGCAGGTGGCCCCGTGGTGGCCCAGGCCACAGAGCACTGTCCCCAGGCTACAGGAGGTGCTGTTCATGCATCAACCAAACCCAAGTTATGTGTGGAACAAATCCTCTGAGTCTCATCCAGGGCCTGAGCCAGAGGACCAGACTTCCCTGGAACCACAGAGATGAGTGTGTGCCACTCTGTGCCACTCCCAGAATGAGTGGCCATGAGGGACCTCAGCCAGCAGTGCTGAGCACCAGGCAGGTGTGGGCAAGTCACAGCCCCTGTGGGCCCCTCAGGGACCTACTCTGTCCTGGGAACACAGCAATGGACAGAGCACAGCAGGACACAGGCTGAAGCACCCAGCAGCTCTTTCAGCTCTTGGAAATGCCATCAGATGCTGGGAGGTTTATGGAGCTACATCAGAAATCCCACTGGAGTGGCTTCAGAGAATGGTTTCACTGCTGCCCTTTCCTTGCTACTGAGGGAAAAGGGAAAATGTTCTCTCCCTCTTTGCCTTGCTCCAGGACACTCTGGCTCTCCCAGTGTCCAGCCAGCAGCACCCATCCCTGCTCAGCACCCAAGCTGTCAGTGCCAAACCACCCACGGGGCAGATTTGTGAGCAAGGGATGACAGGCTGACAGTGACTGGGCTACTCACAGCCTCCTGTGCAGGAACAGACATGGGTATCTGGGACACCAGAATCCAAGGCCTATTAATCCTTTATTTCTTCTGCAGTCAAATTCTGTGGAAGATAAAGAGCTGAAGTTGTTCATGACTTACATTCCTAGACTGATAAGCTTGTTTCCAACCAACCTTTGCAAGTCTCCAGATGAAATTCTAGTGTGACTCAAATTTCAAAGGTGGAAAAACTGTGAAAGTGATTTTGGTCATTGGTTCCCCTAGTAGCAACAAAATAATTACATTCAATCTTTTTTTCACCTTATTTTATAATATATTTCAAAAAAAGAGCCTTGCAGTAGGAGAAATGTGAAAAGCAAATGGAGAAAGTTAGATTTCCCTGTCCTTGAGGAGATAAAATTCAGCAAAGCTAAAGTGACCCTGGTTAAACTACTGGATAATAAATGGATAAGCCTTTCTCCCCAGCCTCCCTGGAAATTTAAGACTCATTCCTAACAGCATTTTTCATTTGTTTTCAAAAGCTGCCCAAGCTGAATTCACTGAGGTTTTTCTGCAGCTGACTGATCTCACCTGGAGACAGATGATAAATAAGAGTCCAGCAAAGAGTCCAAAACTCACATTCCTAATCAGGCTAAATTACTGCTGACCTAATCCCATTTGAGTTCTGCCCACATGAAATAGAGCAGCAGCAAAGACACCCAGTGTGATAATTGCTATTAGACATTAATTATTAGCTATTTTCATTTTGCAGTGTTTTGCAGGGACAAGCATTCACCCAACCAGCAATTAAATCACTTACAAGCCCCCAGTTTGTAAGAGATGAACCAGTTTAAACAGATCCCACAAGCAACATGTGTATGATTTGCAAAGACATCAACTGACCCTGAGCTCCAGACACTGTTTTTTCTCACATGGCTTTTGACTCCTGCAATGCCTCAGGAGTGTGCCTCAGTGCACACTGTCCTTATCTGTTCCAGCCTTCCATCCTGCATTCCTGCTCCAGATTCTCGAGGCTGATGCCTACCACTGCACAGACAGGGAGGGATGGGGTTTTCCTGGTTTCCCCTGTGCCTCCCCAGCAATCAGCCACCATCCACAGCAGTTCTGGTGCCATCCCCTTCTGGAAAGCCATCCACAGGCAAACCCCTGCACGAACCAGCTGTGCCCAGATTCCTGCCTCCAGCAAAACCCTGTGTCTGCTCTGGGACCTTCCTGCCCCCTCCCTTTTCTGAGGCTGCTGCGAGAGCCTTGCAGAGGGCTTTCAGCACAAGTGCTGTTCAGTGACAGTTCGGTGACAGTTCTTACAGACCAGGGTGTCTTTGATACAAGAACTTAAGGAGCAAACCAGTGAAAGGCAGTTGGGATGAATCACTGGAGAGCAGTACCCTGAGATTTACATTTCAGACTCCACTTAAGGCACAATTCTTCTGGTATTCACTGCAGTATTTCAGCTGTGATGAACACATGTGGCATTAATAAGGAACACAACAGACTGTAACAAGAGTCCCACTGCTGTCAGTGGGAGTGTAAATAGAAAACAGTTATTTGTAGAAACACTAAATCATAACGAGAATAATCAAGAGCCTGTGACA
The DNA here is from genome assembly GCA_020086605.1 of Lanius collurio. NCBI lineage: Eukaryota > Metazoa > Chordata > Aves > Passeriformes > Laniidae > Lanius > Lanius collurio. The sequence goes on from JACBWW010000056.1 coordinate 3,985,825, forward strand.
GAGAAAGCTGAACAGTTTATTACTGGACTTGGAGTTTATATGAACCCTCAGGCAAAGATAAATAAACCTCCTTCCTGGCTGGGAGCTGGGGTATGGATCAGCCTGCATGATCTGGGAGGTTGGGAGAGCTGCTGGGGAAGCCATGGGCTGATGCTGGGGCCAGCACGGGCCCAGCATGAACCTGAGCTCCTGGTCAGGCTCCAGCTTGTGAAGGACACCACATACAGATAACACTGCACATTCTTTATTTCAAAAAGCACCAAACCAGCCCTTTGATAGGAACTGGACCCACAAGAGCAGCAGCAGAATTTCAGAGCAGGAGTGAGCTTGAAGAAAGCCTCAGAGATGTGTTTGTAAGGAGAACAGAGAAGCTGCCTTCCTTGAAGAGGCATGGATGTACACATTGGAACTGACATACTTGTTCCAAATTTGCAGTACTGATCAAAGGGTTGGCATGGAAAAACATCCCAGAATTTCTTCTCCCCTGCAAATTAGCAAGCTTCCCTCATTCAGTTGTACTTGACTGTTTGTGGGAAATGCCCTTTAGAGCAAATAGGAAGAACACTGAATAAAATTGTCAGAATAACGCTGTCTGTCATTTCTTGCCTTCCCCAAAGCTGTCAAAAATGAAAGTGTTTAGCATATATAGATCACTGGAGCATATTAAAACTGTGAATTTTGGTTTATCTACAGACTATCTCTTTAAAGAGGCAGCTGAGAGCCCCTGCACTTTGAATAAAGCCTCCAGGAGCATACTGAAATAAATCTCTACGCCACCCTTTGGAATTCAATCTGTTCTAAGTCAGGTTGCGAAAGAACCTTCTTATTTTCCTTGTGCCTAGAGAGAGTTCAGCACAGGGCCAAAAGAGAAATGGTTAGAAATATTAAAAAGGGAAAGGAAATAAAAAAAAGGGAAAAAAAATCTAAGGAGACCAGATCCTAGAAATACTGAAGTTTAAAGCCTGAGAATTGGCAGGCGTCCAAGTAACATAGTGGAGAGACAGTGGGGATTGCAAGGAATTGGCAGGCAGACAGCATGTGAGATGCCAAATGAGAGCTCACAAAGAGTGAAATGAGTCAGAACCTAGAGAAGGAGATGTGAGAAAGAAAACTCAGCACAAGGGAGAAGGAAGGAAAGGAGGCACGATCCAGGACTTGCAGCTTCAAAATGTTGGACAGAAATAACTGAAAATCCCCAGTTCTCCAGATTCAATCTGGGTTGTGGCAGAGAAAGGCAACAGCTCGAGGTGATGGGGCACACAGAGAAAAGCACTTGCAGGGAAGCGGGATAAAGCAATAGTCCAGAGTAGGCAATGGAACCAAAGTCCGATCCCTCCTGGGCAGGGGAGGCGCCGGTTTCTGTGACCACTTCTCTCCTTATCTCCAGACTTTGTTATGCAAAGCGAGGCAGGGCTGCAGCGATGCTGCTGGAGGGAGGGAGGAGCAGATTTTACAGGAATGCATTCCTTTGGAAATTCTGTTGGCTTCATTGGAGATTTCAGAAAAACCTCCAAGTTTAGACTCCATATGAAAGTTGTGCTGCACATGACTCTCCACCAGTCACAGCTTTATTTCTGTCTGAACCTGCTTGCCACAGTTGAGGAACAGAGCCTTGCCTGCTAAGAAAAGGCCGAGTCCTTGTTTCAAGAGAAATTTAAATATAAAAGAATGTGCCACTTGCTTTGTGATCTCTGCAGCATCTGCTCTTCAGCCATGACCTGGGCACACAGGTAGCACATGGGTGCTCTGTGCTGCGGCTCACCTGAAATCTCGAGCATCTTCCAGTGCTCTCACCTTCCCTCTTTAGGCTCTGACCTCTGGTGCCCTGTAACCTGAAGTCACCAGACAAGGATACATGCTGAATCTTTACCCTGAAATAATTAGTGCAATCTCTTTATTACTCATGCTCACTAATTTTGATTACACAGGTAACCCAGGCGGCTGTACTGCCCTGTGCACGGAGGCACACGCACACATCCAACACAAACCACTCAATCCCAACAACTTCACTGCCTTCTCCCTTCACATCCTTTTTCCCTTTTGACACAAAGGTGTTGTTTTACCATCAACATCTTACATACAAGTACACTTGAACTGCTCTCTAAGCAGCAATTGGGGTAGGTAAGAGTGGGTAGGTGGACGTGCAGGAGGCAGGGGGGCTGCTCTGGGCTCCCAAAGCTTGCTGAGCTCACAGCTCAGTGTGACAGACAAGAAAAGGCAGGCCGGTGAGTGGGTGTCAGACTGCTCAGACTTGTCAGAGATAAGGCCTTAACACCTGGGAGCTGCTGAGGACTCGGAGCACCCGAGCAGTGAGCTCTGCCCCCGCCCCACTGCGCACGGAGGAGCACACCCGGGTTTCAGTGGCACATTTACCCGAACCTCAGGGCACTCAGGCTAGCAGTGCTGGCATCCAAAACTTTGGGATACCAGGACATCTGCAAACACAGCAAGCACTGTGTCCCCTTTCTCCAGGGGAACACCAGCTCTTGCCTTTGTGCCAACGTGAGCAGACCCAGAGGTGCACGTTCAGAGCATCCCTCAAGATAGGAAACCCAAAGCTGTTACAGAATAACCACCAGCTGCTATGTGCAGTGCTGATCCCATTTCATACATCACATAATGAATTTGCCACACAAAAATAATGAGAATAAAGGAAATTTTTTGAAGAACATTTTAATAATTAATTTTGATATTCCAGGAAAAATAACTCCCATCCTTTTGTGACTTTTTTTTAGACAATATGAAGTGATTTAGAATTTTTACAGTGTTTTAGAACACTTCAGACTGTAGCAAGCTGTCCACAGGGCTTTTGTAAAGAATAACCTATTTCATACATCTTATATTCATTGTATAAAACAATGAGCCCAAAGGTAACTCACCATTTGGCCACATCCTGGGAGCTAAAACACAGAGAGGGGTACACTGGTGTCCTGTTTGTAACTGGGACTTCCTGAACCAGGACCTGTCCAGGTCTAAAACTGGTCAAGTGAGAGACCCCCCACCCCAGTTTCTGGCAGGGTCCAGAATCATTCCTCAGCTGTGTGGTTTTGTTAAGAACTACACAGAGCAGTATCATGGAACTTGCCCAAAACCCAAACCAAAGTGACTGTGCCATCCAACAGGCTCATGAGCAGGGATGGGTTTGGGACATCAGTGCCAAACACCTCAGGGGAGCGAAGCAAAGGGCCCTCCAAATCACAATCACAGCTTTAGGAAAGGCAAAGCCTCTGGGATTTTTATTGCTTTTGGTGAAAATTAAATAAAGGCAGTAAAGCTCTTAAAAGAACAGAAAGCTCATGGCAGAGTGTGGCCTCACATGTTTATCCCATGTCTCCAGAAGTACTCAGAGCATTTGCCATGTGGAAAAGCAAGCCAATCAGCTATTTTTAGACTCATTTGATTCAACACATATGGACTGAATTCTGTTAGAAATAATGACCTGATGTAGTTATTGCAAGTGCCACTAGACAGAGCTGTTCATCTGATTTCTAACCTCAGAAATATTTATGAGCGCAGTGATGTGCTAGAAATCCAGGAGTTTGTCCTACTGACTCCTTCAGCAAAGTGGCACATGCCTGTAACAACTGCCTGGCATGTGCAGCCAGGGTGTAGCTTTGGCACACACTATAAATAATCTCCTCACTGGAGCTGAGAGCTGCATCTGCCCTTTATGAATTCTCTGGTCACTCACCAAGAGCAAGTGATAAAGAGATGACAGATTTAAAAAAAAAAAAAAAAAAAAATCTATTTTTTCTTGGTTCAACTACAGTGCATGTGTTGAACTTGAAAATAAAGAATACACCTGGAGATCTAAAGTGCTGTGACAAGTCCCTGATTGTGGAGTTACTGTCAAAGACATTTTACTAGAATTTGGGAAAGGCTCAAACAACAGTACCTTTGGGAAACAGAGAAGTTTTCATTCCAGGTAGGGAACATGCATTCAGACAGTCCTTAAGGGAGTGCCAGTGGACTGGACTCAATGATTAGAACAAAGCAGGTTGTTCAAACCCAGTATTGCAGTTAGTCACTAGGTAATGCCTGACTGTGGCTGGTGCAGGATTGCTCAGTCCCTCCCACCAAGTAATGCAGAAATCACCCAGAACTCAAATGCTTGGAGCTGTGCTGGTTGATAGCATCTAATTATCTGCTCTTTTCTCATAAATTTAAGGTAAGCCACATTTTCTTTAAAGAAAAGCAAGCCGTAGTTTTGGGAGGAAGCAGAGAGAGATCAGCATTAGCACTGGTTCTCCCGGGCTCACACCCTGATTTGCATCACAGGCAACCCGAAGCAGGAATTTCTGGAATTTCTGCAGCCGTAGCTGCAGCCTTGATTTCCCCGTGCGATTGGAGTTGAGCAGCTGCTGCCCACGGCGGGCTCCGGGCCGTCCGCAGGGAGCAGGGCGCTCCCAAGGCCCCTGGCCCTGCGCTCCCGCGGCAGCTCTGCCGAGGATGTGCAAAGGCCACAACAGGGCTGAGCCTGCCCACGCATCACACCTCAGGGCCTCACGGAATGTCCTTGCTGCTTAAGAACATGCCTGTGGCTCCTTTTTCTCACTTCCTCAGCTAACTCTGACTGTTGCCCCGGCCCCACACTGGCGTTTCCCGCTGGGAGCTGCTCTCCCCCACTTACCCTCCTGTCACACCACAGCCTGCTCAGCAATAACTGGAGGTGAGATAAAACCCCCCAGGCTGACTTGGGGCTCCCTCCGACGCAATACCGCAGGCGGTGGATGCACGGCTGGGTTTTGCTCCGTGGGCATCGTGCCTGCCCCAGCGCCCAGCCGTGCCCGGAGCTGCAGAGCCGCTGCAGAGGGACGAGCGGGGCTGGAGCAGGCAGCAGCTCCTGCTGAGCCCCACCTCCTGCCCTGGGCAAAGTGCAGGGGCACGGCCCAGACACCGGCACATTAAAGCAGGGGAATTTAGTAGCTGCAATTTCCAGATGCTAATTATTGTTTAAAGCTTCTGAACTCAGTGGCATTTCTTGCACCTATGGCCTCCTCACTTCTTGCTGAATTTTGAAAGAATTAATGGGTTGGGCATATCCACATGGAGATTTGAAAAAGGAAACTATGATTCCTGTGTCAGTTCCTCTGATGATCTCTGGACATTGGCAAAGGATTAGTCAGGTTTTGAAGATGTGTAAGGCAGAAAGAAGCATCAGCAGATGTGTAGTAAGATTCAGACACCGATACACAGCCTAGAGGTTGAGCACCCATCTTCTGCTTTATTCCAGCTCATTCTCCCTTTGGGGACAGCTCAGTGGAACTATGTCAGCAATTTAGCATTCCCTGCTATGCCCTGGACTTGCTTTCCTGGAGTTCAGTTCTGCTGTGGGACTTCATTGAGAACATGAACTCTGGATCCTTGGATTTCAGTCACAAGGATGCAGTAGAAAAACACAAGGGGAGATGAAATCATCAGCAATATTAATGTTGGTCTCCTGTCACTTAGCAGGAGACAAGACAAAAAGGCTCAAAGAAGCCCCATCTTTCTCCCTAGAGACAAGAATGAAAACAGGGCAAAGCACTGACTGTTTTGTACAGTGCCCTGAATCTCCCCAAACCAGTGTCTGAATGCTGTCGAGTACAGGGATGCAAGAAACTACAGAGTCATGGAGATGGCAACTGCTCTGAGGCAGATTTCACTTGAAAGGAAACCAAAGGGTTCTTGAAGGCAGAGCAATGCCATGGGAACCAACAATGCCTTCTCTTTACAAGTGCTCATAATGGCTTGGTGGCCCAGATGTCCCCCGCTGCTACATGAGTGTGGTGGGGAAGGAGATCACCAAGAAGAGAAAGAGAGAAGGCATCAGGCTGGCCACATGTGTCCCTGGACATGACGGCAGTGGGGTGGGTGAGATCACTGGAGATACAGGACAAGTCTGTGGGACAAAGATTCTTTGGCATATCCTGTTTTCTGTAGGATGCAGCTTTCTTTCCACAGAGGTTGGCTTGTGGGGCTGCATGCTGCAGCTGGAATGAGGCAGCCTGGGATTTGTAACTTCAAAGGGAAAATCAGAAACACCTCGTGGATGACATGAGGAATGATGACACAAAGGTACCACAGCAAGGACAGTGTCGCTGCCTCAGTGACAGCCACATCTTCCAGCCTGCAATCTGTGTCTTCAGTTCCTGTGCTCATGTTGGATGTTGTTATTTTTTTGCTCTTCACAGAGTCATCCAGCCCTGTGTGGTCCTTTCTCCTTCCTCAAAACCAGGCAAACAGTAAACCTCCAGCAAACACAATGTGCCCTCATAACCTTTCGGCCTGGACTAGATCACCTAACCCTCATCTAAATGTGATTCTTGGAAACATTTAGCAGTCCATGAACCAAGAAGGAGTTCTTATAAAACCAGCCTTTGTTTTTTACTATGCAAATGTGTTTTTTAAGGAAACACAACATTTTTTGGGCAAGAAATGATGTAAATATTGGCTGACAGTATCATAGCAGCAAATCTGTGCAGATACTGGCCGCACTGAAGATTCTGCCGTGTCTGTGCTAAGAGAAGCAGGATATTGTTGCTTTTCCAATCTCCATGCAAGTGGCAGGAGTAATGCTCCACTGCAACCAGGGAAATCACACCAACAAATTGTTGGACATGGTGAGAACAGCATGTATGGAATGTAAATTGATTTAATTTTGATGTCATGAGAGTTGATGTGATAATGCTCTCCGATATTGAAACATGAAGCTCAAGTTTGAGAAACAGATTCAAGAATAGGCTTTCAGAAAAGCGACACCTCTGATGTTAAAAAAAGAGATTCTTGAGTTGGTCAGCATAAAAGATCTTTGGATCAAAATCAAGTTTAGATTAGGATCAAACCAATGATATGCTCAAGTGCCAAAGGCTGGACAAGTCCTGGCTCTGGAGAGGTTGGAGGGTGGCACCCTGGAGAGGTCAGTAGCGCTTTGGGAACATCCACTCGCTTTGGCTAAAGAGCCTGGAGGTCACTCACCCTCAAGTCAGACCGTGACCCTTCTCTCTTCAGAGCCGACCCGAGCTGAGCCGAGTTAAACCTCAGCTCAGTGCCACAGCTCCTCACTTCCGCAACTGTTCTTGGTAAATTTTCCGTGGATCTGTTTCTCAGTCCCACCACAAAGTGGCACTGCAGCAATTGCCATCCATTCCTGAGGAAGAACTGGTGACACTTCCTTGCGCTTGAGTGAGCCATTTGGACGGGAGTCTTCCTGCCTCATTTCCATGGCAAAAACCTCTTGTATAATTTCTGCTTAGTCCTTCTCCCTACTTCTGCCTAACTGAACTAACAAAAAGCAAAATGCTCTATTTGCTTTAGCAGAAACACAAAGTATCCCTTCCCGTTGAAGGGAAACACAGCTCAGGGAGAAAACCAAGAACAGGAAGAGTCCTTCAGAATCTGAAGCACTTTCTTCCTCTGAAGATTGAATGGCTTGGGCCCACTGAAACTCTTGAAAATATCTCCATTAATGTTAGTGTCAGATAAAGCTGCATATAATGATATATCTTTTATTTCTATAGTGATACCTTTGTTCTCATTCCTCTCCAGTTTCAAGGCTATAATCGAGCTGTCTGCTGGCCAGCAGTCCCATGTTTATGGCAGTTTGGAGCCAATGGAACATCCCTGGGGAATTTACCCCCTTGCAGCTATGCTCACAGAGGCCAGCTCCCCTGCCTGCATGCAGACAGGCTGTGTTGCCACAGCAAGGATTATCTTTTCTCTTGGCTCTCACTGCTGCCTTCCTTGCTATGGATAGCTGGAGATAGAGCTGGCTCTAGCAGTCCTGCCCAGGCAGCTGGCAAGCCTTCCCTACCAGCCTGCAGTTACCGTCTCCCTCTCATCGCAGGACTGCTCTGGGGTGATTTGTTGCCACTGAAGTGCTGCTGCTCTCAGCAGCTGCCAGCCCTGTCTGGAGCTGGAGCCAGCTCTCCTCACGGTGTGGTGCCATCAGGGCTTGGCTTGGGGACCCTAGCCAGGCAAAGTCGTGCTCCCAGACCTAATCCCTCTGCAGTCACCAGGAAATAGCCCCTGACTGGGGGGGAAAGCAGTGGAGTGAGAGCTAAAGGATCTAACAATGGAGAAAAGGGACAGAAAGGGGAAGCCAGACTCTCTTGGGAAACTCTTACTACTGGAAATGGTCTAAAATTAGTGTGAGACTGAGAGAATGAAGGAATCAACAGAGCTTATCAACACAGTGCCACAGATTTCATGCCACATCACATTCTTCTAATGTGTCAGCTTGCTCTGTACAGTATGAACTCATCTTTGAATTCATCTGGGGTGCAGCACATCAAAATGGCCCAAGTGCTTGAGAGAGAAGATGCCTTGTGTGGGCTCACCCTCCCGTGCTGCAATTGGAACACAGAGACACAAACGGAGCCATCTCGGTATGAATGAGTCCTAAGCTGGAAACCAAACAGGACAATAAGCAGGAAAGGGAGAGAGGGAAGCAGACTGTCATTTCTGAGGTCTCTTAGGCAAGAGTGAAGCACCACTGCATGTTGCACCTATTTCATTCTGTCACAGACTCCTGTGACATGGACACCACTGCACACGTAAGCACTGTGCAGGTGATAAATGTGACAGAGACTCCATGCTGCACCATGCACTGTAGGAAAATTTGTTTGCCTTGAGACATACCGTGGCCTTGCTTGGTTAATGATTTGACCTAAATAGTACTTTCTACAGAAAAATCAAGTAATTGGTGAGCCAAATAGATCTATTCCTTGGCAGGTGTTTTGCCATCCCAGGTTTTTGTGTGAAATCCAGGGTCTGTGGAGCCAAGCAAACCTTAAACCTTCTGTTTTTCACCAACCTTCCTCCTTCCACACCGGCCTTCTTTTGGTTAGAGAAGCAGGGAAGGAACTGTAGCTCCTGGGGGCCTTCCCTCAGCACCCAGCACATGCTGGCTTTTCAAACATCTCGTTTGTAACTACCAACCTTTGCCTCCCAAACAGGGAAGATACCCCATGGTTCTACAGCTCTATGTCCTCTGGTATTCTTGCAGTTGGAAGTGCAATAAAATGCCAAGAGCTTCAGGAACTGAATGGGATCGCTTGGTGCTGGGGAAGGGGAGCTGGGAATAGCACACATGGAAACAGAGCCCTCTCCAGCAGCAGCTGGTGCTGGCATGACCTGCCCAAGGCTGGGTGTCCTGCAGGAAGAGATGATTTCTGTTCCACCTTCTCTTGCCAACCTGGAGATTAGCTCTTTAAACTTAACTCAGGCTGTCTCAGATCTGTCTGGAGTGGGCTGTGCCATCTCTTGGTAACAGAAGGGAGATGGGAGCAGACATTAAATGGATCAGGGAGGAGGTGCCAGAGCAAACACACATCAGTGAGCAATCCCTGTGCCCCAGTGCCACATGCTCAGAGGCTGGGACACTGGAATGGCTCAAGGCCTGACACACTACATTCACGGGGCTTTTTGGTGATGCTGTAAAGAACAAGACATGTTGGGGTCCTTCTCTTGGTGCACTTCAAAGGCAGTTTCCTTGCCTGTGACAGTCCAGCAGCCAAGGTGCTGTCAGACCAATGCGGCAGGGAAAAACTTCCAGACACTCTGTGCAAGTGGAGGCAGCAGGGACAGAGCCCTGGGGAGCTCAGGATAGGAGATGAGAAAGGGAAGAGGAGCTTTGGGGAAGCTCTGAGCTGACATCAAAAGCTGCTGTCATTCAGTATGCTTCAAAGCTATTGGTGTTCACTTAGTTTTTAATTGAAACACAAAAAGCAATGTTATTTTTGCTTGCTACTGCTTTGTTACCCCTGCTATCTAACTTGATTCATGGTAACCCTCTTACCACAGCCACCTGTCAATTTACAGTCAATTACTCAGATGTGCTGAGCCCCTCTGGCTGCACCAAAATGTTCATCTGAAGCACCTTGCCTGTTTCCCATCCATCCCAGCAGTGTGTGCCCTTCCCTGTTACAGCTGAACAGTTCCCAACATCGACCAAAGCTGGACAAGGCTTTGCTTTTCATGTATCAAGAATGTTTTATCCTTCCATTCTGAATAATTAAGCAGATCTTGGCATATATTACTCTGATTTTTCAGCTGAGGGTAAATGTAGTTTTAGATACAACATATTCTATATTTCTGTAAATGTGCATCCTTTTGCTTTATTTGTTTTCTCCATATCATTACTGAGCAAGATGGATTTCCAAAGCTTTGAAGACAAAAATGAATAGTACTCTGAATGTTTAAACTCAGTTTACTGTCCAGGCAGTGAATGAACATGCACATCCACTGCTAAAGTTCTGGGCCAGCTGTGTCTCCCTCATTTGGAGAGACAGGATAGAACTTCTATCCCTAGAGGAGTGGGAAAGGGCTTTTTTGTCATGTTTTTGTCAGCAGTTGCAGGCAGTTGGGAATTGCATGAACCTTCTAAAGAAAACAAGGAGTTTTCTCAAGTCAAAGCATGGCTCAGACTTGGCTGCTGCTGAAGCCAATGGATCTCACCTGAAGGGGCCTTCAGAGCTGGAGTGGTGAGGGCTGTCCTGTGCAGCAGGGAGCCAGGAGCAGGGCTGACATCTGGGGCTGAGCTGGGAGGGGCCAGCAAACTCCTACTGGAGTATCTGCATTCCTGCAGAACCAGAAAACAAGGACAGCTGTAATCCAGGGACTCAGGCCTGTGGAGCACACATCCACCTCTCTTGGTTCAGCTTTTGGATTGAAACTGTTCTGGTGGTGCAAAACAGACTGGCTTAGTCCTCAGGCACCGCTGAAACTCCAGTGACAGTGGGATAATCCCATCCTCAGCTCCATTCCCAGTCCAGCCTGCACAAAGGAGCACTTGGGCATCCAAAGGGAGCAGGCAGCTCTGGCCCAGCACGTAGGATAAACTGGAGTCATTGGTTACGTCTTTGTGTGTTGTTCCAACAGCAGGTGATCTCTGTTCCAAGCACTATCCAGAGATGCTGCCTGAGATAGGGAGGTGGGACTAATCCTTAGCAGCCTCCCACCAGCTTTGGCCAGGGAGTTCTATTCCCAGAAGCATTCCACCCCTAATGAAGCCATTTCTAACCCCGAGCAAATCAAATGGAGCAGGCAGGAGCACCCAAGAGGCAGAGCAGGAGCTGCTGCCCAGCTTTAATTCAGGAGGGGATTATTGACACATAAATGGCTTAACAGGCCTAAGGCCACACAACCCTCCTGCTCCTTGGAATGCTCCAGTCCTACACAGATGCACATTGTGGGACTGTCAGGGTCAGAGTGGGAATAAAGGAAACAGCACATGCTTTCCAGCTGGCATATTTAAATGCTCTTCATCTTCCTCTGAGACACATGCAGGTTCACTTCATCTCTCATCCAAATGCTGCTCCAGAGAACATGAAACCATTATATTTACCCTGCCACGAGCCTAAACAAGGGAACAGTCTTAAAATGCCATGTCTATATGCCTGCAATTGGGACTTAAACATGTTAACTTTAAATACAGAAACAAGGCACGAAGTTTGAACCTGATGCCTTAGTCTAATGACAGCCTCCCCTATAGAAGCCTCCCAGAGCCCCAAGGGGTGACACCTCAGGGAGCAGCTGGCCCAGGTCAGGCTGTCTGTGACCTGCTGCTCACGAAGCTGCTCAGAAATGAGCTGGCTGCAAAGCCAAGTGCCACATATAGATGATATGGTAACCACACAGCAGACAATTAAGACTAATATAGACTCAGAAAGTTAATGTCTTCAGTTGCCAGAGGCTCCCCACACACTGAAGAGGAAGCAGAGTGGACCTTACAGCCATTCTGCCCCATTTTTGGTGGAGCTGTGGTCTGGACATGGTGGTTCCTGTGAACAGGGGAACAACCAGTGCTTTGAGAACCTGCTCTCTGTTCCTCTGGCTCACAGAACTCATGTACCTTAACTTTAAATGAGCCTTTCTGGATGTGAAAGGGAAAGGAAAAACTGTATTTGTCATCAAATTACCGTTAATCTCCAAATCCAAATTGCCAACAAAATATTTTGGAATGACTCTTGACTGGCAATTGAATGTCCCAGGGGAATGAGGTATTCAGCTTGCTGAGTAGCACGTGAGGCTTTATCATAAAAATATCTGGAACAACAATTGCTGTCATGTTGGCCATAAAGAAACACTAAACATGGGAGGAAAAGCCCAGTGAATTTCTAGACTTGACCACCTGACTTTTCATTTCTCCACCTATAACATTGTGGCCCCAGGAAACCCAGATTTTGCAAGTAGCTCATTTTACCAGAGAAACAGCCTGCCACCATGAAATGCACTGTTCATTAAATGTCTTCATCAATGCTCAGTGAAATCAAAGATAGAATTCCCACTGACTTCAGTGGACAGGACCATGCTCCACAGCCTGATCTAAAAACAACAAAAGCCAAGAGAAGGCACTTATTGATTTCAGAAGACTTCAGGTCAGGTCAGGATCTCAACCATTCATCACTGCACATAAGGGCACTCTGCCATTAAAATGGAAATGAAATATCTTCCCCCTGTATTGTTAGGGGGAAGTCATGGCATAATTGATGAAAAGACAAGTCAGAAAAATTATGTTGTCTTTCAGTGAGGAGGAATGTTATCTTGGAAACCAAAACTCCAGCATGAAACATCCATGAGCAAAGCACTTGAAAAGAAACTCAATACTAATCACATGCTAAAGAGAAACAGCCATAAAGACCAACCCCCTCCTTGCTGACTCAGATAGGAAGTTGTGGTGAGGATGCCACAGTATTATTTATTTCATGTTTAACTGCCACATAGAGTTGTCACCTAAATAAACATCTTCTAAGCAACTGACTGTCTCTGCACTCAAGTCCTTTTTGGAGGAATGGCTGAATAATTAATTCCAGAACCAGAGGTACTACAGTGTGAAAGGAACCACAATAGGAAGAATGAAGAGCGAGGTAATGAGCAGGAATACAGGGCTACATCTCAGCACTTCACTTTTTCTTATATTGTATCTTCTGTAATATTTTATCAAATATAATACAGGTTTTAATTTATCCTACAGCTTTTCATGAAGGACCAGTATAATATAATATGGACTCTGTCTAACTTAGTCACAAAGGGGACAGACTCTCAAATCTGCAGCATCTGACCCTTAACAATACTGTTATGTTTGCAGCTCCATGTCCACCACTCCCCAGTCAGTGACGTCCAGGTGACTGGGGCAGCAAATCATGGCAGTTTTAAAAGGAACCAGCACAGAAAACAAAATTTCTCATCAAAATTATTCGGCACTGTGAACTTGTGCTCTTTCATTGCTATGTAGGTAAACCTTTTGTCAATGTCCTGTCAAATCCAGGGTAGGACTGTGAGAGGCAGACACTGCACTGCTGTCGCTGTGCCAGGCTCAGCCTGTGTCACTTTGGTGTATTCACATTCTAACTTGGCCCAAACGCACCCGCAGATCCATCACACCAAAAGCCCGTGTTCTGATCCATGGCCAGGGGACACAGCTCTCTACAAAAACATGTGCTCCATGCCCTCTTCACATGGGGACACTGACAGAGCCAGGAGAGAGAGAGGCAGCAAAACTGCTGCTGAAGCTGCTGTGCCTGACCAGCACAGACCACAGACAGGAGCTCACAGCTAATGGAGAAGTTCATTAGCAACAGGAACTGGGTTAGATTAATTTCTTCATAACACTGATTGACTTGGACAGCACATTTCACTAGCATTTATGCTGCAGGGAAACATAATTATGATTTCCCTGAGTGACAGGATAAGATGACACAAAACATGTAATCAAATTTTGAAAGGGCAAATTAATCCTGTAATTGTTTGATAATTCCTTGCCAGTGTTATTTGATCTGTTTGATATATCCAATGAAATGAAGTTCTGAAGTTGCCTCAATAAACACCATTCACAGGACATTCTTGCATTTCATATATCACTGTTTCCACTGCTTGCAAATGATAACCTGGAGCCATAGATGGCTGGTTCTGAGTGTCCCCGCCGTGAACTTGGCCTGGGTTTTGCTGCCATGGAAATAGTCACCTGCCAGACACTGAGATGCCCCAGGGCAGCCTTCTGATGTGCTGTGTGCTACCAAAGCTTTTACCCCACTATGGCCTCTGTGTGTTTGGCTCTGACATTGATTAAAGGCACAACTTTGTCACAGTTTGGCAGCAGAAGGGACTCCTGATTCTTAGAGCTGAAGGTATTTTCTACCAAGTGGCTCAAAGGAGGATGTGGCTGAGTGGCAGAGGTTCAGACACATGTCTTCTCACAGTGCAAACAGATGCATCTCCTCACTGCTTTGATTTGTAACAAAAGCGTTTGTGACTGTAGGAGAGGGATGAAGAGAAACCTAAATGCAGGCAGGATTTAACAAGCTTTGAGGGCACAAACTGGCACATGGTTCTCACTGTGCACTGGGGAAGGATGGCTGCAGAGAGAGCTTTCTGCAACAGCCCTTGTCCTACACACATTAAACTCAGTCCATATCATCATCAAAGAGGACATGAGAGACACCATGGCCATGACAAACTCCATGGACTGTTTGTTATGGTCTGAGCTGCACACAACCGTGGTCCTCCTTTGGTTGTGGTTCAGTTTTAATGCAAAATGAGAATTTATTAAAGACAACTACAGAATAATTGATCAGGTTAATGTCTCCAAGGCCAATTCATGCCTGATGGGAGGTGTCAGGTCAGACTGGCCCCAGCTGAGGCAGAACAAAGCCAGCAGAGATGCCCGGAGGAGGCAGTCGTGGCTGAGAGTTCCCTTTGTGCTGGCTCTGCCCACCTGCTCCCGGGTCCAGGGGGACAGCCGGGGGCCGTGGGGAGCCGGACAGGGCTGGGCAGGAGCAGCACCTTCCCCCGCCTTCCAGCTGGCACAGCGGCTCAGCTGCCCCGTCCTGGCTGCTCCCTCCAGCCCTGGCGCATCCCAGATCCCTACAGCCCTGCACACACCTGCAGAGTGCTGCTGAACTCCCTGATTGGGTGAGTATTTACATGCTGCTGCTCCAAATCATCACGCTGGGGTTCGTTAGTTTTATGTTTAAGAAGTAACTCTAAAATGCCTGTGAACTCTGCCTGTAGCGCCCAGACTCAGAGCAGTTCTGTGTGATGGGGGCTGAAAAACTGCCCAGATCTCAAGGGTTTGGGTATTTCTGGCCTGGTAAAATGAAATTTTTGCTTGCATTAATTTTGAAGAGATCTTTCTAGATGAAACTGAAATTCTGTGTGAATGTGATGAATTACACACTTCCAAGTATGGATCTGTCTGGATCCTTGAGGCTGACCTTACGGTCATCATGGATTGCAGGTGATTAACATGTGAATTTCCTAATCCTAATTTGAAAATCCATCACAGGAATCATGTGCTATAGAAAATATAATGATTTATTTAGTCCCTAAAGTTCTTCATGTATGTGAGCCAATGGAAGATGGAATAGAAGATTCCATAGTATGAATGGACTAAATAAAGTGCAAATTGACTTTACTAAATAAAAAAATAAAATGTGGTGCGGTTCTTGGATGAATGTGTGATTCTCATTAATGTTGCAATGATAATAAATTAAATCCAGGCAGAGCTAGACAATGGCTGGAGAGGGAGATGTGGAGATGAGGCTGAGGCAGAGCTGGCAGCCCTTCCTGCTCTCAGGAAACCATCTCTGGAAGTGAGTGAATTTAAAATCAGAACAGACAGGTAATGCAGGTGTACCCAGTGATTTCTGCCCTCTCAACAGAGACCATTTTCTCCAATCCACAGATTCTCTCCCACCAAAGACTTTTCTTCTCTGGCAGATGTTGAGCAGATGTTTTTTTATTATAAACAGATGGGAAAGATTTTTCAATTACCAATTATTCAAAGTAACAAAGAGGCCTGTTGCCTAATTTAGAGATGACATTGAAATAATATTTATGTATATTAAAAATACCATCCAAATAATATTATCAATCTGGATTGTATTAAAATTATCATTTTAATATGATAATTTGTCACATTTGAAATGTTATTCTATTCCAGTCCAATCCGAGAGACTGGACCTGTCATCTGGACCTATTTGGCGTAGACTGGAGGTGCAGATTCCAAAGGCATCTCACCACTCTGATCTACAATTTCAGCTTCTGCAGGAGGTTCTGTGAGGCAGCACAGCCAATAAACGGCATTTTCAGCACCACTGCCTACAATAATCAATATTAATTACATAATATTTTTGAATTTATTTTAATAAGCACTGACTTGAGTGTGAAGAATAGAGAAAGAGAGAGAGAGAGAGGAGGAAAGGTCACAAAATAATTAGAAAATGTCAGTCAAAACAGAACTCCCTGTACCTCGTTGAGATTACCCAATACACTCACACGGTCATAGTGAAGGAAGCCAAAATTATCCAGTTAGAAAAATTCAAATGTTCTGAGTTTTCTTTGCATTGCCTGTTTCAAACATGTTAAATCTCAGGATCATGTTGGTCTAACACTGAATGAAGCCTTTGTTTGTTCATTTACCTTGGTGATGGAGTGAAGAAAGACAATGGCTTTCCTAGCAGCAATGGTGCTTCTATTTTACCTGCACAATCCCCAAACAGCTCAGTGATTCCATAGGGCTTGTCCTACAGCACTGCCTTTTTCAAGCTTCTCCACAGAAAATTTTCCATCTTACAAAATAACCCTCTGACCTGGATAACACTCAGAAGGAGGAAGAACTAAATCTTGTTCAGAAGCTAAATCAATAACAGGGGATTAATTTTCCTTTCAGGTTTACCATTCTTGCATTTGTTAATGTTTGGAATATTTTGAAGAGGGGGAAAAAAATGTGGTACATTTCCCTGTAACCTCTTCACTAACACTCCTGTTACCATCATTCAATTAATTCAGTACTGCTGAAGCCCTCTAAGGTTTTTACAGGCATTGAGAATTCCGTGTATTCTCCCTCCCCCCCAGTCACTAGTGGGACCACAAGCTTTGTGGGACCAAAGGAAATCACAGAAGGGACCAATCATTCAGTGCCCAACCATTCCCATCAGTGCCTCTGGCAACTGTAATTGTTTGATTTGCAGCAGATTTCTTTTTCAAATAGTAAAACAAGAACAGATTTTCCTCTTAATTCCTGTTTGATTGCAGGGGGAATTCGTGTCAAAGGATATTCCTGGAGATTCAAATGAGCTGTTAGAAATGATGTCTCCTAAAGTGTTTAGAAAACATACCAACAATGCTCATTTTTTGGGATTCTTTGTCAGGGCAGATGCAACAATAGACCTCAGGAAAGATGAGCAGATGTTATTCTGCACACTCTTCATTTCAGAGGCTTTAGAAATTCATGAGGTCTTTTGTAGGTTTTATGAATCTTCTAATAACAGTGCAGCTGTTCCATTCAGAACCCAAACTTGTCTTCAGACATTTACTTGCATCTGCAGATGTCAAAGGAATGGCCACATTTGACAGGTTTGCAAGATATTCTTTCCGAAGGCAACCAGGCAGTGCCTGTGAACTCTGTCTTTCCCTCCTCCCATGCCCTGGATTCTGCTGTTCCATGGCTGGAATCCTTTGGTAATTCAGTGTTGCATTGCCTCCATCCCTTTGACGTAGAGATCTCAAAGACAATTCAACTTTCTCAAAATATTTCCACTTTCTACGTGGGCAGCATTATGATTATTTTCCAATTTTATGAAAATAACCATTGGAACTGTCAACAGCAGCACAGAAACTCGTGTACTGCCACACACAAGTGTGTTCTCATTACATTCTGGTCAGGCAAGACAAATCACATTGCAGATGGTTTCACTGGAAAACGTGGATTTGATCAACAAATGCACTCTGCTGAAGCTGACTGGATTGCTTAGAGCCAAGCTGTTTTACACCAATCCTCCTCTGACAGAACCACCATCCCTTCTGGTTTGTGCCTGTCCAGATGGAATATTTAGACCTTTGCTCATTCTGCATTCTTGTTGTCTCACCTTGCATTCACTTTAAATTCACTGACAGGTTTATTTAGCTCTTTATTCTCCTGCTAACCTTGAAAAATGTTGCTTACTCTTATTCATATCATAGCAGCTGTAGCAACTGGATGGTACCCAGAAGAAAACCAGATATTTTCAGTATTGTGCTTGGCTCCTCTCCAAAGGTAGGACAGTACCTCACAAGCTTCTATCTCTGCTCTATGGCTTGAAAATACCCTTCAGTTGCCTCTAGTGCTCCCTGAAGGTGGCCAGTTGTCCCTCTGGATGCAAAGCATCAGAGTGGTCATTCATCCAACACAGGCACCACGCAGCAGAATTCCTTTGGTACGTGGTAGTATCAGTTAACTTTAACAGTAACATCTATAGAACCAAAAATATTTACAGTTTGCATCCAGTGTATTTATTCCTCAAATAAGAATTTATCTGCTGTGTGTGTTAAGTGCTGGCAGTAGTAGTGTACAGGTAAGTACTCACTAGTAAGTGTGAACTGAATTCCTGAGCACAGAAGAGAGATGGAAGAAAACACACAATTCACTTAACAGGAAGAGTTGCTTTCAGAAAAATGTTGTGAGGTGAAACAGGCTTGATTTTGCCATGGAAGACAAAATGACAGTGCTTCACTTGAAATAAGAGTAGAACTAATGCTGTAATTACTGGCCTGTGGCAGCACTGAAGCCTATGGAGAGCATCAAACTTGGGATGGGGTTAGGGTGATCTCAGTTCAAAGGAGGGACAGGCCCTAAGGATAGAATGTGCCACAGAGCAATTAAAACAGTGGTTGGGCAGGTCCTGAAAGAATTTGAATGTACAGACAAAAGCACTGAGTGTCAGTTAATGAGAAATCTCACCCTGCATTTCCCCAGCAGCTTTACTTTTCCTGGAAATAAAACCCAGGGCAGCAAGTGCACAGAAGAAGCCCTGGTTCCTGTGCCTCCCAGAGAAGGAAGCTTGGTCAGCCTGATGATTAAAAATAGAAGAAAGAAGTAGAACAACAGAAAAAGAACATGAGCTGTGACTTCAGCTGGGGCCAGATCAAAGAGCTGAGCTGAGTCTGGGGGCTGTCAGAGGGCAGATCCCCACTCTTCCTTCCTTTCCTGCCTCCCAGTGAGTCAGAGATGATTCCTACCCTGTGACACTCTCCCACCTTGCCATCCTGTGGGGTGTTGTTTTTGCTGTAGTGAGTTATCCATTAAAAATCAGGAAAAGCCAAGCTGCTCTGCAGGGAGGTGACACTGCAGGTCACAGCTACCCCATGCAGCCTCAGCTCTGCTTTCAGCTTGTCACAAAGATCCCTGTGCAGAGTCCACGATGTCCCACGAAGCACTGCAGCTACAGAGATCCAGAGGAAATGTGCTAAAGGAATGAGAGGAAATCTGACAACTAATACTTCCTATATTCCTAGATCTTCTACCCAGAGGAGCAAGCTGCCAGGTGGCATGTTGGACTGTATTCTCAGCCGGGAATAGACTGACATGTTTCTATTTTGTGTTTCCCTGAATCCCAAAGGATACTAGCTGAAATGGTAACTATTCTGATTAACATTCACTTCATGATTACAGAAAAAAGGAAAACAGCTTTTCTTTCTCTTCTAAAGACAGTCCCTTCTCATTAGAATTTGGGATGTCCATATGTTTTCCAAACTCAAGCTGCAGCCCTGCATATGGAATTGCTGGTAATAGCTTTTACATCTAATTATTTGAAGATACTTAGGCTAATGAAATTATTTTGAAGAGATATCCAGAGTTTGCCAGAGATATCCGTGTCACTGAGGTGGGAGATGAACAGCTGAGCTGCCTCCTGGTAGGTCCCATGGAGAGACCAGGAATTTGAGGAATGACACATGTAATGGTTTTTAGTGATCAGAAATTTTTAACAGCTTCTGTGCACTGCTGGGCCCCTTTCCTTTACATGCCACCATCACCAAACACTTTGCAGCACTTGGAGAGGACAAAGTAAATACGTGAGCTTTCTGTTAAATCCTGAATGTGAGGGAATGCTTCCAGAGCTCAGGAAGAGCAGGAATGGGAGACAGAGCTGGTGCTTTCCTGCAGATCTGCACTTGATCCCTACTTCCTCAGCCCTGATGGGGCTGACACACTCCTGTCTGTAACTGCTTCTTCCAGACACTCCAGGAATTCCAGTGCTTGAAAAGAGAGTAGTACTAGAGAAGCTGAGACTCTCTTTCTGCAAATACACTGGAAAATATTTCATAGACATTCCTGTCTGGATGCAGAACGGGACCCAGCACCGATTCTGTTGTGTGTGTGCAACTCTTGAATTTGCAACATAATTTAAAGGAAAATCTGAAGGCATCTCCAGGCAATAAAAGCATCCCATTCCCCATAAAATGGGTTGTCAGTGTTTCAGTGATATTATAAGGAGATTTATATCACCAAGAGGTTACACATTCAGCCTCAGGCCCAAGTGAAAGTGCTGGTATTCGACAGGAACACCACAAGCAGAAAGCTGTCAGCCAATCTACCACCAAAACAAGCAGCAACCACATCAGGCTACTTTTAAAATATCAGGGGCCCTTAAAAACAATCTTCCAAATCTGAAGCCAATGAAGTACCGCCCAGCTGGGGCAGTTCAGTTCCTGCAGCTGTGGCAGGCGAGTGCTGGCCGAAGCCCTGGCAATGACTGCCCTGGGGTCCCCTCTTACCAGAGACAGATGCTACCACTGCCTGCCTGGGGGAAGCAGGACAAGAGAAAAGGGAAATTAGGAATCTCAAAAATGCCTTTACTTGTATAAAAAAAACCCAGGAAATTTTACCTTTATGCTTCCAATGCTTATTTTTTCTTTCTAAGAATTAAACCCTTGATACACTAATGAAAGGCCTGAAAATGTTTGTAGCTTCAAAGGGCTTTGTCCTGACTTTATTTCGGTGTAATAAGTACTGGCAAAGCTACTCTATAATTTTGATTAAAAAAAAAAAATCTATAAATAAACAAGTGTGGTTGATGAAGTAAAACTGCATTTCCAGCAGAGGCATATGCTCAACCACAGAATAATAAAGAAACAAAAGACTCGATCCAGAACTTTCCAAAACATGTTGTCATTGGGCCTAGGGGCTTCAGCTGCTGGCTCCAGTCCTCTTCCCTTTGCAGTCAGCTCCAGAGGAACTCCCCCTCTCCAGTGCAATCAAACCCAGATTGACTCGTTTTTGGAAGGGACTTATTTTTATCGTTCCCTTTCATTTCAGGCATTTCCCCAATCCCAGACTTGCCGTCTCTCCCAGCCGGCCCCAGAGGAGGGCCCTGTCCTGCCTGGGCTGGGCACAGTCTGCCCGGGATGGGAGCCACAGCTGCTGCTCCACACACTATTTTTAGATCCAACGTTTTCTTGAGAAAACGCCTGAAGGATTCATTAAGGCAGTTTTCCTCTCTGATCCATGCTGCCACATTGGGTACAGCTGGAACGGCTATCCTCAGAGAGTAGGGCTCCATCCAGTGTCTGCCGGATGAGTTACTGAAAGCTCTGCTTACATTTTTAAATTAAACCTCAGAGACTGTGCTTCCACTCCAAAGGAAAGTCCCACTCTTCAGTAACAGAACCAGTAGTAACAACTGAAACAGAACTCTCAGCACAATTCTCAGCTGGTTTGCCTGACAAGCAAACATCCTGGGATGCTTCCAGCCCTTCCAGACCTGTTTTCATTCAGACAAGGCTGGAGAGAGAATGTGATGCTGTTATGAGCAATAGGTGATCAAACATTTTCAAGACAAGCCTTTCAAAAATAGACCACAGTGACATTCTTAGGTTTGAATTGTTGGATTTTTTTGGCAAAAGATGCCTTTTGAGCTTATTAGACCCAGGATTTTATCCTGTTGCCTTTAAATAAGCAAGTCCCAGCGTAAGGACGTGCACAGCATTGTTAAGCACAGCCTCCAGGTTCCTTCTCATGAAAAATACTCTTTGGCCTTTTGGTATCCAAAGCTTGTTTCTGGAGTGAATATTGGGATGTTCTAAACCACACTCTAATATTATCAGGTTATGTCCCAGTCTGAAAACGCTGCTGTCAACAGAATAAAACTGGATAAGTGTATTTATCTACATGAGAAATTGCCCTTTAATCTTAGTTCCACCCCGTAAAATGTAGGTTCAATCTTAAGCTGTTCCATGCTGTTGGAATAGGTGAAAGGAAGCTCCTTTGTACTGCTCATCTCTCATGCACAGAGCATTAGCACGTGCAATTAGGCATGACATTTGGGTAAATATTGCTTGTGTGAACAGCCAAAGCACCCAGGAGGCAGCCAGCAGCGAGCAGGAAAAAGAAGGGGAACAAAGTCCTGCCGAGGCAGAGTTTTGTGCTGGCAAAAGAAACACACAAGTCTGTGGATTATCATTTTCACCTCCACCCAGACTAAATTCCTGATATGTTGTCGGTCGTACTTACTCACTTTCTGTGAGTATTACTCTTCACATTCAGCATTAACCTGAATTCTCAGGCATCTTATAAAACTCCAGCTACTTCCTGCTTTTAATATCCTGATTTTCTTAATTTATATGTACAAAATACACATATTCACCAATTTTATTTAATACTGAACAGTTCAATACTAAAGAGGGGCTGAGAATGGGGATGTTCCTGTTAAAAGTATGCACGGAGACAAAACAAAAGTGCAAAACTAATACCTGCATCACCAGATTTGCTGCTAAGGCACCATACTGGTTTAAAGGTTGTGCACTGTGACACCACCATTCCGTCACCAAGGGCTGGACTGTAATCCCTTCATGCTTGCTGGGAATTCACACCCTGGGGATTTTCTGCCATTAATTACAGTTGGGTTACTCAGCACCAAGGCTCTGGGCAGCTCAGATCTAGGTTACTGGGCCTCAGCTCTAAGGTCATTTCAAAGAACAAAAGATACAGGTTGCAGTCAATTCTGAACTAAAAACTGCTTTAGTTTATCTTTAAAAGGTGACACAAAGAAAGAATATTTTATCCATTCATTAAGAAAAGGTCCAAATGTTCCCCAAAGGTATCCAAATTACCCTGAATGTGAATGGTCTGCTGTTTTGGTTGCTTGGGGTTTGTATTGTGAAAGCAGGGGAGATTTGAGATGGAACAGTTTAAATGCCCTGTTCAGTGCTTTCAGAGCAGAGACTGCTGGAGCTGCAAAGCCCGGCCATCGTGGCTGGGTCACCCGCTGAGGGTGGCCCAGGAAGCCCAGCCACTCCTTTCCAATGGCCAATTTGCAAAGCTGTGCTCATCTATACAAAGGAAGGAACTATTTTTTTCTTTTGTGACTCCCAGATGTTTTGAGGTAAGTTTTGAACATTACATTTTGCATCTGTATTTATATTTTAAATAAAAAACACACAAAAGGTTTTAAAATAAAACTTCTTGCTGGCTGCTGGATATGATTAACAGTGTTTAAACACTGCAAATTGATAGATGCTGGGCTTTCATTTTTCAATCTGGTCAGTCTTGCATAAACCTTGCTTTTAGCTTTGTTTTAATCAGTTATGAATTTAATCTTTTTTCTATTCATAAAAGTAAGCTCTAGTACCACCACCACCACCTTCAGCTCCAATTGCTGAGATGGCACACCATCACATCACAGAGAAGGCCTGGTGTCAGAATACGTAAGTTCAGTATATATTATCACATTCATAAACTGTAGGTGTTTAAATGGCATAAGCTTTTTTCCTCTTAAACCTGGCCTTTTGGATGTGGGAAGCAATGGGCACTACAGGTTGGTCACACTGATGCCCAGGCATACTTCAAGGCATCAACACTATCATTTCATGTCAGGGCTGAGGACACTGGGGATGAACCTCCCTGGGAAGTGCACATGCATTTTCAAAATGCTGTTCCTGGGATCCTTCACCAAAGATTCTTAAAAAACCTGCTCTGTCATGCAAGAAGATGAAATGTAAAAAATGTATAACTCTTGCTTTTCACTTTAGAGAAAACCGTATCCAAAGGTGGAAGCAAACACAGAGCTATTATTTCCTTTCAGAGAAACTGTTCCTACTGGCTTTCACTGCAGAATAGGACTTCATTGCAGAATCCTTAATGGCCATTTGATGGACTTGCAATGGTGAATGAGTTTAGGATTGAGACACAGTTCATACCAAACTCCTGGCTATTGTCAGGTTTCACAAGTGTCTTGAAATTTTTCCAGACTCTCAGAGTGGGAGTAAAAGCCTCATTTTCTGCAAACACTTGAAGAAGTTCTTGCAGAATTCCACCAAGCAGCCACGGGTAACATGAGCTCCCCTTTTCAGCCGGTTTGTCTCTGTTTAGAAACTCGCATGTGCAAACCTCGTCCGTGGCACAGCTCCAGCACCATCTGCTCCCGTGTCTCCAGAGCACAGGCAGCGAGGAGCTCTGACAACTGAGGCTGGAACGTACGGCGTGTTTACAGCACAGACTCACTGCACATGAGTAGGCCTTGAAGGAGGGTGAGATGGTTTGCCCTGTCCTTTCACATCCATTTTAGTATTTTCTGCTGTTTTGGCTGAGTACTTTGGCTGTTGAGTTTAAAATTCAGAAAAAAAAAATTCCTTGATGTTTGTCTAAAAAAACAACACACATGTTTTCAAGCTTCCACTTTGTGTGGAAAAAGACAGGGTAACAGAACTACTATTTTTAATGCTTGAATATGTACATCCAAATTATTTTGGTACAGGAAATAGCTCTCCTGCCCTAGCTGTGGCTCTGCATTTAGCAGAGGAAAGGGATGGACTGTCTCTGCATGGACACCTTGCTGCACAGACTCTGGAATCCCATCAAGGAGATCACTGCTGTGCACAGGAGGGAGCTCCAGAGTCACCCCTTGGGCAAGGCAAGGCCAGCTGAGCTGCTCATTCTCCTGTGGTAGCTGCCAGAGATATAAGCAACAAATAAAGCACTCCCTGTCCCTTATCATGTGCCCAGCTCGTGAGCCCAGCCCTGCCCTCCCAGATGAGAGCCATGGAAAATACGGATGATTCATGACAAACTACAGTTCTGCCCTGCTTGGCTCCCTAGTGAAGGCCACGTTTGTTCTTGAACAACCCCTCAAATACCACGTTTAAGATCATAAGAGTGGGAGAATGCTCATAATGTGAGAGAGATCCATTCTGTTCATTCTTTCAGAGCTTCTTCCGCAGCATTTTTCGACTGTGGCAAAAACATTGCTTGGATTCTCCCAGAAAATATATGACCTCCAACAGTAAAAGGGTTGTTTAGAGAAAGACATTATTTCTGCAGTGGCCATCAGCTGTTATAGGTGGTGATTTCACAGCCTTCACTGGGAGAAGGGACAAGGAAAGACAGCCAGCAGCTCTGCAGGCAATGTTGCCAGCCCAGGGCAGATGTGGCATCTCTGTGAGCACCTGGGGGATCAGAGGGAGTGCTCATTTTGTCCACAAAACTTCCGTACCTGGCACACAGAGCTGCACTCCAAACAATGTGTGGCATCTGTTCTAGCATGGAATTAGATACAAAAACAAAATTGGGAGAAAGTTGGGTACATGAACTACCTGTGAGTCTGCTCACTACTGTTGAGCTTGGCCAAACCTATTGGGATCTGGGAGCAGTGAAAAAGCAGTATTTACAAGCTTCTGGAACAGCTCCATTCTTTAATCATTTCTAAGCTCCAAGTAAGCAAGAAAGGACAAATGAACAGCTCTGACAACATACTGACTGACAACGTGTTAACATTTTTAAAGCACTCCAAGGGTGCTTTCCAAATAGGTTTTGGAAGGTGAAAGAAATGAACAGAATGCGGTGTGTGCAGCCAGAAGTACCGTGAGATGGCAGCTTCAGCGATTCTTCTGCAGTA
Organism: Lanius collurio; assembly: GCA_020086605.1. Lineage (NCBI taxonomy): Eukaryota > Metazoa > Chordata > Aves > Passeriformes > Laniidae > Lanius > Lanius collurio. The sequence continues at coordinate 4,011,453 of JACBWW010000056.1, forward strand.
CTGAACATTCTTTGACTTGCAGAAACTTAAACAATCTGTCTCTGAAGAAATAGCTCCAGGATGTTGCGACAGGAAGGAAATGTACTGTGTAAATGCTGGAGCATCTCATGGAGCTGAGAGATGCTGTGCCTAAGGAAAACTGATTAGGAAACATTTAAGTAATACACGTGTCCAAAGAACAGATCGATATGCTCCGAAACACAGAAAGCTGATAAAGTTGAAATTACAACAAGACATACATCTGCCACCCTGTGTCCATTGCAAAGTCACCTGATGTGACTCTATTTGCAGTGTGAGCCATGATCTAGCAAAGTACAACTACAAACAGGCCCTTCGCTGTGCCCCAATATTAATTTTTATGTTTAATCAACCAGCATTGAATTCCAGGAATAACACCTTCTAGAGACTGTCTAGGTTAATTCCTAAAGCAGAGCAGGAAGGAGCAAAGAGCAAGCGCTCCATGAGCAGTTCTGGGGCTGGCCAAGGCCAGTCCTCACTACATTCCAAGCAAGGAACAAAATTAAATGCACTTGGAAACTCAATTTGACAGCTGTGAGCACTGTTCTGTGAATGCTGGAAAGGGACCATTTTGTCCCTAAGGAAGATCCTGAGTTTCTTTTAGGTGTTGAACTGTAAATGTTGAAACTGCATTGAGCAATGGTGTCCAATGAAAAGGGAATTTATCCACTCTAGGCTCCAGCCAAAGCCTGTAATTTTTCCTCAGAAAATTTCCTATTGATAGCATTCACAAGAGCTTTCCCACATTGATATTTTTGACAATGCTGTTTCTATTATCAGAATAAAAAACACACCCATTTTTGCTATTGTGAGTGTTGCAACTACAAATTTATTCTCTCTATTAAACTGTCAGTAACTTTTCACTGAAAATGTTCTCATCTTTTGGAATCTGGCTGCTTTTGTCTGAGCTGAAAAATAAGGGAAAATGATCCATCTGAGCTCCCAGAAATCAATAACTTGGTGAAACGTTTTCATGCTGTACAACCAGTGGTACATCTTCAAAATGCTCAGTTTACCCACCACCCAAGGCATGTGCAGAGGATGAAGTTTTCTACTTATGTTCTAGCACTATCCACACATTTAGAAATGACATCTGACTCAAACTCACACAAACATCTAAGCAACAAGTTACTGACACATACATTGTGCTAACAAACCAGCAAAAGAGGGGGGGGTGTTGGACCTGAAAAAGGAGGAACTGATACTCTGAGCAGGGCCTGAATTCCCCACACTCCTAGTCCTGGGGTTCAGCTTGACTTTTGCAACCCTCGGTAGCATTTTGGCTACATTTTCTTACTCATTATACCTAAAAGGCATTTTACTGAAGCAGAAAAGTTCTGAAATCACTTGGGAAACAAAGTCTGTTGGTTTAAGTAGGAATTCTAAGAGCCAAGTAAAGTAAATCTGAAAGTGTGAAATGCATTTAATACCTGAGAGTGCCACCTTGTGTTAATTCCAAGGGATTTGGGAGTGCTCGCTGAGAGTTAGGTCCTGGGGCAGCTTCAGGAAGGCTCTGCCAGAAGCGCCAAATGAAAATTCAGGTTATGTTTCATTGACTGATTGTAATCCAGGTACCATTTGAAGTGAATAGTGAGTCACATCCATAACAACTAACAGTCTATACACATGGCATCCTACTACATTGGTGGGAAATGGTGCCAAAATAACTAAGAGACAATTCCAAAACAAGCCAAGGCAGACCCAGATCCATATTTAGCTTTAAATTACAGAGTAGCAGGAAAAAATGCCAGGTTGTCAGCTTTTTACGCTTTACTCCATGGAATGCTGACAACAAGCAGGGCTGCATGGCTGGAAACCCAAGTTGGGGCAGAGGGCAGGGCAGGGTTTGAAAAGAGATGGAAAGCCCGAGTTTGAAGGCCATGGAGTGTGGAAGCTCAGGCTGTGGCCAGGCCCTCGGGAGGCCATGGAGTGTGGAAGCTCAGGCTGTGGCCAGGCCCTCGGGAGGCCATGGAGTGTGGAAGCTCAGGCTGTGGCCGGGCCCTCGGGAGGCCATGGAGTGTGGAAGCTCAGGCTGTGGCCGGGCCCTCGGGAGGCCATGGAGTGTGGAAGCTCAGGCAGTGGCCGGGCCCTTGGGAGGCCATGGAGTGTGGAAGCTCAGGCTGTGGCCGGGCCCTCGGGAGGCCATGGAGTGTGGAAGCTCAGGCTGTGGCCAGGCCCTCGGGAGGCCGTGGAGTGTGGAAGCTCAGGCTGTGGCCAGGCCCTCGGGAGGCCATGGAGTGTGGAAGCTCAGGCTGTGGCCAGGCCCTCAGGAGGCAGGGTCTCTCCGAGGGGAAGGCCCTGTCCCAGGCAGTTGGGGAGGCTCTCCAGCCAGGCTGAGCCCACAACTGTGGCTCTGCTGAGTCCCAGGAAGGAGGGGAGGGGAGCACGTTCCACAGCCAGCTGGAGGATGGCTGAAACCACCAGCAGCCACAGCAGCCAAAGGAAAATCTCTTTAGACAAGCAGAACTAATGAAAGGAGCGAGGGCTGGCAGACGATCGCTGACAGTGCCAAGGTCTCCGAGGAGAACCATACAGCTCCGACTCTGACCAGCTGAGCTGACAGCCTGAATGACTTTCAAATTCTTGCATTAGCACAGACTTTTAATCATCAGTGCTGTATGGTCTGGGAGAAGAAGAGGAGGGAACTGTGTCTTCAGATGGATCCCACAAAAGCCTTTGGTACTTTCAGTTTAGTGGAGAATTGACATGCCCAGCCAGGGCATTAACTTCAGATCATTCAAGTTGATGGTAGATATTTACAGTCTTCCAAACAGCATATTCCAAGCATACAATTAGCATGAGTCATTAATCCTCCCATCCCCTGACAGCACAGCCACATCTCTGGTTTTCACATGAGGGAGTTGCAATAGTCATACACTTTGACTCTGATAAGAAGAAAATTAAGTATTAAAAAAAAAAAAGTGTATTTTTTTGCTATTTAGCCACTTAACTACTGATAAACATACAATGCATGGCTGGGGTTGAAATCCTCATTCCCACTGGTGAGGGTACAGGCTACAGGCATCCCACAGCAACATTTTGTTCAGGAGGAAGGGTTCTGCACCTCAGATGGACTCTGCTCTGCAACACCAATGTGGTGTCTGCTTGCAGAACCCAGTCCCAAAGCCACGTCTGCTGAGGTGCAGCTCCAGAATAGCCCACAGACCCACACTGGGGATTTCCTGGCGAGTGATGCTGACCACCCACTCCTCTGGAAAGCACCTGCTCTGTTCTACTAGAACTAAATACAAAGACAAGTGGGCCATGTGTACTGATTAGGAAAACAGCTACAAGTAGATGAACACTGATCAGAACTGCCACAGCCTGATTTTATTGATCACCTAAAGTACAGTTTAAATGACAAGTTTTCATTAAGATACCCTTCTGATGATCTTAATTCTTAAGCTTATGCAGGGCACAGCACACAGGGATTGTGATCCCATCTGAAGCCTCTGGAATTACAGGGATACAAAAGTAATAAAACAGTGCTACGTCAATAGAGCACTGAAGGTTTAGCCCTTCACAAAATCAAGACCATCTGATATTTTTAAAGAAATATTTTGCTTACTTTGCAGCAGTTGGTTTTACTAACATATTATTTCCCAAGAGAAGTGGATTTTTTTTTTTTTTACTTTTTATAACAACAATAATAATAAATCAGTATATGCCCATGCCTTCATATATTGATCTCAGAAAATATTTTTAAAAATCAGTCCCTTACATATCATCAGACAAGGGAATGCAAATAGTGGAGAATTGTTTCTGTACCCGTTTTCCATTTCATTTATCTTCTAAATTAGGGATCATAAACTGTAGCAAATACAGAGTTTAAAACCCAATTCATTAGTTCTGTGAGCCAGCAGCAACCCTTATGATCATTTTAGGTACTGTAGGAAGAATGTCAGTGATTTGGAAAGGAAAATGTCTTGGATTTTAAAATCTATTTGCCATTTCTACATTAAGCTGTTACAGCTGTTTTCAGAGTTTTAATGCTAACTTGAATCACAGAAGAAAATGTTAAACTAGTGCTTTAAAAAAATCCAGTAGAATTGGAGCCCAGCTGTACTATGGAATACAAGACATTTTCCTGTTCCTTTGCCAAATCAGCTGCTGAGGCTTTTGGAATAACATCCCTATCAGAAGGGGCTGAGGCAATGGAACCATTTCCCCACTACTCCACACAAACGTGGGAGCTGTTTCTCTTTCGGATAAAAAGCCAAAACCAAGCAAAAGAATCTGTCGAGTGTCAGGCCATGGGCAGTGGTGCTTTCTATCCCTAGCAGAGCCAGGAAGCAGCCCCAGGGGCACATGCTGGGCTCTCCTCGTGGGGCTGCTGCACAAGCCATGCACTAAACCCAGCCAGTCGGCCAGAAACAAACAGAAATATCACATAAATTGCACTAGGAGCAGAGTGTATGTAGGTATCCTTGCTGCAAGTCATCCCGAACATTTTGCAGCTCAGGAATCTCACCCCTTTCTTCTCATCCACTGGAGCCACAAGGGACACCATGACTTGAATAAAGGATATCATGTGCCCTTCTGCCATTCTGCAGGCTTTGCTGCTGGATCTTATCAGCTCTGGCACTAACAGATGCTGATTACTCTTCTATAGATCTTGTTCGACCCCACCTGTACCCCCATTCAATCCTCACACATGTTATACTGGGAAATCTTTTGACCATATGGAAAAACACCAGAGACAAGAAAGTATTAAAAATCAGAAAGCCTTGGGAAAAATTGGGAAATTAAAATATTTCTATTGTCTTTTTGGCTATATGAATTTGCTGTAGCTTGGTACCTGCCACAAAGCACATCGTAGAACTATTACGCCTCTTAACATAACATCTTGACGTTTTGATTTCCAGACTCAGTGAGGTATGGTTGTTTTCCTTGCTAAATTCACTCCATTTATCTCTGAGTTCACCTCCCTTTTCACTCGTAGCTTCCTTCATTCTCTTGCAATAATCCATCTCCATGCATTCTTTCTCCCAGTTACTCTCCTCCTCCTTCTGTATCTCTACTATTTGACAAATTTATTCTGTTTTGTTTCCTGTACAATGGCTGATTTTTAATGCCTCTCCCTCTGTTCTGTGTGACGAGTCTTCTCTCTCTCCTCTGGTGGTCACACTGCCAGGCTCTGTGTGCACATGGAACACTGGCCATTAGGGGCCTGGAGGGCTTTAGATGTCCCTGCCTGGGCTAGGTGGGAACCACACCACATTGTGGGGGGAAACCTGAAAATAAGGGTCTCATTCAAGTGGACATTTTGTCTCCTGCTGAATGTCTTGCAGCCTACCAGAGAGCGAGAGGTATTCATTCTCTCTCTGAGGTTTCTGACTAATTTCCCACTTTCACAATACATAAAAACACTGCCTACTTTTGAAAACTCCTCTTGGGATTTCTTTCTCTATTTTTATTATAAACAAGCACACTCACAACACAAGTTAGGATGTTCTATCTTGGTAATCCAATGAGGATGCCTCACACCCAGCCCCACAGGACCACCAGGCCATGGCCAGAACGCCCTGATTCTGTGAGACCCCAGCTCCCAGAAAGCTGCTGTAAGGCACCAGCACGGCTGGTACATCACTCAGCCACATCAACACCAGTGGCACAGGAACCATTTGAATGTCAAATTCACAAATTAAACATGTGAACAGATGACAAGTGAACATCTTGATTCACACTGTGTTTCTCCTGCTTGTCAGCTCCTGGCAGTTAAGAACAGTCACTCCAAAAAGTGCTAAAAATAACACACAGGCCCTGCCTTCAAATTCTTTTTTTCCTCCAATTTTGCCTTGATATTCTGCTTGACACTGCTAATAATGAAGTTAAAATGGCCTAGAAACCTTTGCTGTAATTTTAAAGTTACATCAGAAATACATATTACCTATGAGCAGATGGAAGGGCAGAAGGAGATGCAAACATCCAGCTAAGCCATGCAGTCAGCCTAAGAAGTATGAAAGCATATCAAGACAAGTATCAAGGAAGCATAAAGAAGTATGAAAGTACAAAGACTAATTTGGAATCTGACCCTTGTCTGGGAGAAGTGCAGATCCACTTCCTAACTCCTAGGATCAAAGAGTTTCCTGAAGGCTTGTCCTCATTTCTGTTGTGCCAACATGACATGCTGCATGAGGAGTTCTACACTGTGATCTCCCACGCTTTCTCTACAGCCTTTTAAAATGTCTCCAAACTATAATGGTTTCCCCATCCCTTCCCCTCCTTGGGTAACAGTCTTTTCACACAGAAAAGACTCCTGTGATCTCCTGTGAGCCGATCTGCAGCAGTCTCCTTTTGTCTGCCTATGGCACAGGCCCGCTGCTCAGAGCCAGGAGCCACAGGGGTTGGGCCACCTCCCGCTCTCCCTTCCACTGCTCTGCTTTCCAGGGAATTCACACAAGCAGCCCCAGCCTCCCGCCGAGGCCCCGGCTCTGGATGGTACAAAGGCTCCCCGGTGTCTCCTGAGCACATTTCATGCTGGCACAGCCACGAGGCAAAGCCAACACCCTGCGGGAGGAAAACCATTCCTCACAGTCAGCGTCACGCTCCGGGACTGCTACACCAAGGAGCTCTGGAACTACCAGCTGTGAAATAAAATTTCCACTGAATTAAGCCACTTTGATGCTCAGAATTTTTGATGTAGCTCTAGAGTCTTGACAATTCTGCCACAAAACTCAAGGAACACAAATGTGTTGGGAAAAATTCAATCAGATGAAACATTGTGCGTTCAAAAACTACAAATGCTGAAGCCCAAATCCTTGGCAAAAACTGCAAATTAATAAATGGAAATGTCCTTTTCCAAAAGTGACAGATTATTATTACACTCTGCCTGAGGGAATCCTGAACTGATCTTATTGTTCAAGTGAGTAAGCACGAGGCAGATTAACAACGTCTCCTAAAAAACATTAGTTTTGAGGGCGGATTGTAATTCCAGCTAGGGAAAGGGGTTATCCCAATGCCAGTTGTGCACTGTCAGCTTCTGAGCGGAATTAGCATGCTATTAGTGTTTCTATGTGTAAAATTCTTGTCAAAACAGACTTCTAGTTTTTGAAAGAAAATAAGAGGCAAATACAAAATCATCAAGGGTTTAAATGAAATATCTCCTTGGAGTGAAATATTGTCTAAAGTACCACATTTCATACAATGTGTTAAGACACGCCCTGCTCTGCACATGGCACCTGCTATAGCAATTTTATTTAAAGTTATGTGTAGCTCACATATTCTAACAGCTAAAGGAAAATGGTCTGTAATTCTGAAGCTACTGAGCATTTCAAGTGCTGCCCAAAAGCAGCAGAATATTTACAAATTTTCAAGTTCTGTTAAGGTGAGGATTTCTGAAATAATCTAATAGAAATAATAGTTAAATAGCATTGACTAAGCAGGCTGTAGGAGAATATAATGTTATGTCTATTTATGAAGAACTGTGCATTAATACAGTAAAGAGTAACACAGCAATACAATAACACAGCTGTAAATATTAATTTTATAGCTTCAAAATACACAATGAACTAAAAAGCAAGAGATTCATTCTCTATAAACTGCAGAACTGCCAAAGACTTCTACAGTGAACTTTAAAAGCTACTGTGGAAGTTGACTTTATAGCAACTATCACATTTATTTCACGCATATTGTTTCTGTGGCATCATCAAGGGAATGCAAAATTCCCACAGTGCCTTTTTTGTTTAATTATGATAATGATAGTTTATACCAATGGCATACAGACAAAAGCCAAAGATATCAAGAGATTTTAATCTGAATTTAGTTCTTTACTAATCCTGTTATTCCTGCCTCTTTATGCCAGAGGTTTATGTTGCATTGGTTAAAAAAGTAGGCAAGTTACCACAGATTTAGAGAGAACTGGTGATTGCTGAATGCTAAATTAAGAGATGCATTTTGCAGAAGAAAATTCCCCAATACTTTCAGCAATAATAAGCATATCTCTTCATTGAAACCACCATGACTAAAACACAGGATGATCTATCTTGCCAACACTGTATTTGTAAATTTTGATTTTTAGATTATAATTTTTTTCATGCTGAATGAGGAGATTAAAGTAAAGCAATTTGTTCTGCTCTCTAGAGAACCTGGGTACATGAGGTGTTTGCACCAATAGCTCCAATACCTCCCACTGGCACCTCACTGCACTGCCCCAAACTAACCAGGCTGAGACACACGTCGGTCAAAAGGTTAATGGGGATGGTGACCCCTGCTGAGCATGTCATGGGAAAAGATTAATGTAGCTTTTGCTTATCTACATGAAATTATAAACTGCAGAGGATAAAGCCCTTACACTGATCTTTGCTGAATGACAACACAAAAATTAAATATCCCAACTGACTTCCTCATCTTTGATGTTTTTAAACTGATAAACAATTCAGAAACGTCTTCTAGGAAAAGGAGAATACACAAAATATTTTTGGCACCTTGGGCAATGCAACCAACAAAAAAGGGATGAACATCACTAGCCAACAAACAAATTAAACCTCATCTCTAATGCTCCAATTCACCATCTATTTCTAAAAAAGGATCATCATAAATGGCAATAGAATGTAACAGAGTGGCAGAAAAGCCAGTCTCAGGAGATCTGAATCTTACATTGCACTCTGTCATTTCTTTCCTACAAATGTAACTCTTCCTTGCTTTATTTCTTCCTCTGCACAGTGGAAATGATACCACGAGGCCCTTTTCTTTTGTCAAGCATCCTGAAAGCTGCTGAGAGGGAAAAGCATCCCACAGAAAGGCAGTGCAGTCCCCTGTGTGCGAGGTGACATGGTTCTCATGGCACACAGACCCAGCACAGCCCGTGCCCAGGGGGCAGGGCACAGACCTTGTCACACACAGCACTTCCAGCTGCACCACTTTGAATGTCCTGTGGTTTTCTTCGTGACACCGTTTTTCAAAAGGAAATATGTTTCCTTTTCAACAGAGATACGTTTCTTATGAAGGAAACCACAGTGTCACACTTTTCCTGAGCAGACAGGAACACAGCAGCACAGGTCCAACCAGAACTTCACCAGGGTGTTCCTGAGGCCGGTCACAGCCCTGCTCAGGGGATGCTGAACTCCCACTGGGGCCATAGAAAGGGGCACTGCATCTTCAAAGGAAACAGATTTGCTTCAGAAAGGGGCAAGAAGTTGAAGAAACATCTGTAAAGACTGATAATAGATTCACTTCCTGAAATTCTTCTACAACTACTGATGTGAAAAGCAGGAAGTAACGGGCAAGAGAAGGAAAGAAAGTTGCAAATAAGGAAAGAAATCATTCTCACCCCAAAAATTGTCTGGATTGCTGAATGGTGCTGGGGATGAGACTGGAGGTGTCCTTAGTGGGATTTTCTATCCTGCTGATAGAGACAAAGAGGCAGCAGTGTGACTGCTGTCATCTGCCAGCTTTCCTGGACTGCAGGGTAGCAGGAGTGGTGATGGCACAGAGCACCTCTGGCCCGAGGCAGAGCCCCTGCCCACACCAGCCATGGTCCTGCCAGCACCAGCCGAGCCAGTCTGCAGCCAGGATGAGCCAGCCTTTACCAAGGCATACTCACTGCAGGTACTGCAGAACAACACCTGGTTACAAGGAATGCCAGCTTTCCGGAGCAATACTGCTGGACCTAAGAGCATGAGGGTCTGTTGAATATGACATTTCATTCCTAAATATTGTATTTCAGAATATTAAGTGACAAAAGGGTATACAAATGCAGATACACTGTTTTCTCCTCTCTGTATATGGACTTGAATAAATACTATACAAGCATAGCAGATACCCTCTATAATTAGGTCTTTGAAAGAAATATCTAAAGCATTCCTCTCAAGATTAGTTGTGAATCTTTGCAACTGCTTTAGAAGACAAACTTAGCCAAATTACCCTCTTGCTTCTGCTTTTTTTTTTAGGAAATGTAATCCTTCTATTAATAACTGCTATAGCACAAACCAGACTTCATCCTATATTGACAGACAAATCTGAGTTAAAAAGGGATCTCAGTTACACTTCCCAATAAATCCTCCAAACAGGCCATTTCATTTTCCTCTTTCCTGTGCTTTACAAAACTTCTCCAACTCCTAAATCTGCACAGCTCCTCTGAATCCTTTCACTGTTCATGCTCTAAATAATCCCAAGTGTTTCCCAGTGCAGGCAGTCCCTTTGCCATGGGGCTTTGTTGCAGGTGAAGCCCAGCTTTTTCCACCTTCCCTGCTCCCTGCTGCTCCAGGCAGGCACACTGGAATCCCTGGTTCCCCTGAAGTGAAGCAATTAGTTTTTAACAATGAAGTTATAAAGGTGCAGCAAAACATCCGTGAAATAAAGCAATCATCCTTTCTGCTCTAGCATAAAACATATCTGGTTTACTCTTCTGTTTCTTTACAAAGAGAATCAGTAGTTCTCTATTGAATAAATCCCTGCCTGGCAAACCAGATTGTGTTTCCTGCAGACGGCTGATAGCTCAGTCTGACTTAACGGTCTTGAGCCGTACTGACTTCAACATTTTAACACAAGAGCACTGCAATAAATACCAAGAACAGTAAAAACACATGAGATCTTTCCCTGTATCTTTAAAAGAAGGAAATTGATAAAATATACTCAAGCCAAGCAAATATTTATTTATTTACTGCCAATTCAAACTGTGTGTGTTTTCCCAAATCTCTCTCTAGGCTTTAGCAATTCTATTTGGAAAGAACAAAACATTCAACCAAAGATGTTAGCTGCAATCAAAATACATCTTCCTTCTTCCAAAGGAAAACTGAGATTTTCTCCAAATCTCCTAAGGTTTTGTGAGAATAAATAATCTCCTAGTTGTCCCCCACTGAGGGAAGTACACTCCTGGTGAGGGGCCACATGCTGGCCCTCTGCCAGTGTCACTGCTCTGCTCCTGGATGGAACCAGGTCCTGGAACTGCACACTAGGTAAGTTAAACTATAAAGATCTTCTACAGTAGCTCAGTATTCTTGCATCAAACTGCACCCAGAAAGGAAACAGAAGCCAATATTGCCTATTAAGCAGAGACAGGCTAATAGCAAGGAAAACAATTAGTAACTATTATGCAAATTCTGATTTGGCTTTTCTATTCAGCCATTTTCTGGCATCCATGAAAACGGCTTTTGTTCACATTAATATTTGGAAAAGAGGTTTTATTTATGCAAATAGATGCATTTCTAAAAAAACCCTAAAATTGCATGTAAATGAGCGTATTTGTGCATCAATTAGTGAATTTGAGATTTCTCTGCCGCAAATACACATCCATTTCAAATGGTTGCAAATGACTAGTGAGAAGGACAGGAAAACATAAATGAGTCCATTTTCCTGAGCACTTGACAGACACCAAAATGCCCATTGTGGAAGAGATGGGGAGCTCTATAGATGGATAAAGACAGCAGCACAAAGCAGCACAGTCTACAGTACTGTAATTCTTGGTCAACCTTTTAAGTCTTCTGAGACACAAGAGAACAAATGGTATTCCAAAAAGTCCAAGTTTATTCTGCCTGTGTTCTGCTGACATGCCAAAAAATACTCACTGCAAAGGTCATCACAGATGTAACTAGACAGATTAAAAAATGATAGTCAACAGAGAACAGATTGCTACTGACACCAATCCCAACTGATAGGATTCTTCTATCAGTTAAAAGATACAACAGGCCAATAAACCAAGGGGTAGCAACCAGCTCAAGAATAAATCCCATTAATTTAGTTTTTAGCTTCCTCTGGAAGAGAGGCAGATGCCCCCCATATGGTCCCAGCACAGCAGAGAGGTCTGCATCCACCTCCAAGGGCTGACAAGGGGAAGCTGCTCACAAGCCTTTGCTACTCCTGTTTTTGGAGGTCAAGGGCGAGTTCAGAGGTGCCTTGCAAGCCTTGCGCTGCCACCTGCACACAGACTGGGCCAGCTGGTGTGGTGACCAGGGATGTCCCAGCTGCCTCCCTTCAAGAATACACCCCTGGCATGGGGCAGCCGGCCAGGCTGGGGCTGAGACCAGCTCCAGGACAGCCAAAATGTCCTGGGCACATGTGCCTATCAAAAGTGATGAGTTAGATGCAACATGGGATTCCCTCCTGGGTGCTATCACTCAGAAGCAACTCCTAAGAGTGAGTTACTCATTTCATATATTCCTTCCCATGTTAATTGCCCCCCAAAACACTTTGTACACTTCCATGGGAAGTGCAGAAGTAAGGGTGCAATAATTTTCACAGTGAGTGGCCCCATGGTTAAACTGCATGGCAAGTAACAGGTGGCAATCCCGTGGGGGTGTGTGTGTGTGCAGTGTTTAGTCCACAAACACCAAGTAATGTGTGGAATACACAAATCTATATTTTTTGGCTTCATTAACATTACTGCTGCATATTGAATAGTCTTAAAAAATACTAGCAACATATCTCTTGAAAGTCAAACATGGCATGATCTCTGTTCCATTCTGCTAGTGCAGCCCTTAATTTGGGGTTATGAAATTCAGATTCCTTCTTTCACCTGAATGATTTCAGCAGAGATGTCTGGCTGTGTCAGTGTACCGACCTCTCTCTCACAAACTCAGTCACCAAACCCCAGCTACAGTCCTCTTCACACAGGTTTCCAGCAGGTTGCCAGGTATATGACACACACCTGATAGAGGATAAAGCACATCCATTCCCAGGCTTTAGGCAGTGACTGCTGCTCTCGGGAGCCGCGCAGGGCCAGCCGTGCTCCCGGCTCCACGCTGGCAGCCGCAGCTCTCCGCAGGCGCTGCCCGCTCCCGGCGCTGCGCCTTCCCCATGGGAACGGGGCAGCCGGGCACTGCCGGGCTCTGCTGCACAGGAAACGTGGCACAGCGAATTGATAACGTCCTATTGATTGTATCGTTTCTGGCATCACTATCAGTCTGATTTTGGCGTGATTGCAGCTTTAGAAGGAAGGATTGAAACGCACTTTGTGAATTTCCTACCCACACGGGACATTAGATTAGGGATTAGACATGTGGAAGCATTTATTTACTTAAATAAAATGCTCTTAATTTTACAGTCTCTTGCTTTTATACACTGCGATTAGAGCAAAGTAGCTGATTTGCTTCAGCAAATATTCAGGTATTCCTTCAGTATCCCATCCACTGTCTGGGGAGGTTTTTATCCCCTCAAAAATCCCCACGTTTCTTTAAACAGGAATGTAAAACACAGAGTGGGTATTTGAAAAAAATTTGAAACTGTTCAGGCAATAATATTCTCATCTGATCTTAATGGTGCTGTTTATGCAGCATATATAATTAAAAGCATTTTCAGTATCAGCTTAATTAATCTCAGAAGTTCAGTATTCAAAGAGCAGAGGAAATAAGCTTTTGCCGCTCATTATATATCATGCAATTATATGATGAAGACATCCAATCATAATTATGTGCCACAATAATAATTCCGTGTCAGAGAAGTTCCATGATCTAGAGGAAATAAAAAGGCATGCCTTGAACAGTTTGCATCTGGGCCTGAAGGGGAGATTTCAGAGAGACTCTGAATGCTCCTGAAACGAGAGGAGAAAGCAGGTTGGGGGCGGGAGGATCTCGCCTCCGGGAGAACACACAAACCCTTCCCACGGCCGTCATTCCCAGGTGGTGACGGAGAAGCCCGGGCGGAGGCCAGCGACAGACTGAGCGGCTGCCGCAGCTGTCGGGGCTCCGCACACGGGGCTGTGGGGCCAAAACAGGCTTAACTCTGCCTCCTGTTCTCTCAGGAGATAAACATGCTAACGAATGAAACGGAGTGGCTAAATGTCTCCTCTCCGTAGGTTTGAGCTGCAGATCTGCATTCTAACTCACCTTTAAAACTCGGCGTGTAGCTGGGAAACATCACCCCGTGCTCTCTGTGAATCAGCTGGGAACCAGTTCCCACCCCAGGGGCAGTGTGGGGTGACTGTGTCCGTTAAGGCAGAAAACATTTACACCAAAAATAGGGGGAAAGTGGGAACACCAGGAAGCCATTCAGAACTACACATTGGTTAAGCTATTCCCCACCTTGGAGTTCACGACTGCTCCAAACCAGAAATCCCTTCATATTCAAGGACCTGTCCTCAAAATCTGACTGAATTTAAATTTTAAACTGAAGTTTAAAGTTTAAATTTAAACTGAAATACCTGAAAGCAGTAAGAGTTACATATTGAAAATGAATGTATTAACTAATTTTGACAACCACACCTTAACTAGTTTTTCCAACAGGCACAGTACTACAGTACTGCAGCATGTTTAGTGAATAAAAAGTGTTAAGTGACTAAAACATGCTACAGCTTTCCATATATTATCTGCATGCTGAAAGGTGAGAAGGGGTTGCTGCCAGCTCCTTAGCCAGACATCACACAGTGCAGTCAGCAGAGAGTGAAGAACTTGGGTGTTTTGCTGTAATTATGCACATAGGAAAATCCTGCACACAGGTTACTACTAAAACATGAACTCCTGTAATTATCCCCACATAATTATGTAATTATTTATCTGTTTCTCTCCTGCTAACCACTGTATGACATACCCAGCAGTATGTACTGCAGAGAGAATCAACCTGATCTGGCTGATCCCCAAATGAGAACTGAACAGAAACCACTTGCCAGGCTAAGTAATTAAATCTGTCTAATTTTAAGTGTATGCATTTGAGCCAAATGCTCTCCAAGGCCCCTCAGAAATTCTGAGGCAAAACTGTGATGGTAAATTAAATCTTTGAAGCCCACCTGACTTCAGCAGCCAGGGAAGCATCCAGGGCTCAGTGTGAATTCACTCTTCCACCAAGGAGCTTGGTGTTGCTATATGAAGTAAAAACTGTGGCTATAAAACCAGAAAAAAGGGAAGAGTAATAAGGATTGAAAATAAGACAAGAAGTCTTACAATTCCAATATATAACATCAACCACTCACCGTGTAAAACACCAGGTGAAAATTGCTTCAGCTTAAATCCCAGTTCAGAATACAGAGTACAGTTAAGGCCACAGAAAAACCTGCAGCTAAAACAGCAGTGACAGCTCTTGGAAAAGGGAAGCAAGTGGCTCCTGGGTAGCACTGAAGGTCATGTTGAAAGCTGAGGACTGGAAAGACTCCCCCAAATGAGGTACAGTCAGTCCTGCATATTTCTCACTGTACAGACCATCAAGCTGAAGAATTTTTCAAATGCAAATTCAAGGTGGGTTACATAGTCAAATCATAACCAGAATTATAATGGCTTACACAAGTGAAAAGTTGAGCCAGTCAGTAAAAAACACACTGCAGAGGCTGTAACTCTCAGGTGCACAACTTCTGCATCAACCATCAGCTACTCAGTTCTTCTTTTCTGGTGAGGCATCTGTCACCACTCTAAGCCACTGTCTCTCAAACCACTCCAAATACTGGTGACAATGGACTACACACATTGGAATGGCAGTGCCCTTACTCTCTAATATCATAGTCCCAAATGTACCATCCCTTTTTCCTCATTGTTCCAGTTACAGCTAACCCTCATAATTTCAGTATTATTCCCTAAGCAAAGGAATAGAACATGCCATTCGTAAGAAGCTGGCAGGGAAACCAGCAGAATTCATCCTTCCTTGAAAAGCTACAGTGACTTTTGCTAAAGCAATAGTGGCTCTTTCTAAAAAGAAACCATCAAGAAAGCAATAATGATCAGATTTTATGAATTCACACAGAGGTAAAAATCTCTTCAGTTTCTATCCCTTTGTGGGTTTTATGCAACTAAAACTCAGGTGCTGTAATGGCCTGAATGGTGGGGAGCAGGTCATTAATGCTCAGCTCCCTGTTGTTAAACTGCCTCTTAATGTACCCCTAAATTTCATACACTGCTGCCATGAGCACAGCGTGCATATAGTACATTAGATAAATAAAATTAATTAACCATGGACTTGGGATTCTTAACTCCCTATGCAAAGCATTTGGGAAAACAGTTACTCAGAAGCTCTCTAACCCATTTTTACACCCTCTTAGACCCTGTGGCTATGCTAACCTACAGGTTCCTTTAGCCCCAGGTTGTTACACCACCTCAGTATAAAAATAGCCTTCTGCTGAAACAAATATTATTTTTCACTGCAAAGAAAGCACAGAAAGCATCAGTGTCCCCAGGCAGTCTCCAGGGTGCTAAACGTGCTATTTCAGTTTGGTACTGCATGTACTGTGAACAGGCTCAGTACTCCCACACGGAGTGCTGTCTGATCCATCCTCACTGGAGAGCTCTCCAGGCACCAGGAGCTCTTTCCTTTCTTACCAGGAAATTCCAGGAGTCAGATAACCAGTACTGGTTAAATAAAGGTTTTGCCCTTGCTGTGCATATAAATGAATACTGCCATACTTACAAAAATGTATGCATATCTACATAGATCACCTGGGAGCTGTAAATCCCATCCATTTGTAAGGAATTTTCACCCTTGCTGTGCAAGTGACCCCAAATGCCTTTGAGGGGGTCCCAGCATCTTTTCTTCTGCAGAATTTATTGACTCCTGAGGAACTACACATCTAAGCTATCCTGTCCTGTCAGGGCACTGGAGATGATTAAGGAAAAGCAGGAAAGCAGAACCTTCCAGCTGGTTACATCCACTCTGGAGAGCAAGGACCTTCCAGCTGCTCCTGCACCACACAGAGTCACTGCTTGCTGTGCCACACTGCCATCTCCACAGGGCTGGCACACCCTGTGCCAGGCCTTTCCTGTACCCACAGTCATGTTGATAGCTCCATTCTGGAACAGTTATCTCAGGGTGTCAGAGAGCTCAGCCAGGTGCTCTTTTCCAGAGTATTCAGTTTCTAGGCCTTATTCATCAGGATTCCATTCTAATGTCTTACTAAACAGAAAAATCTGAGTTCAGGCACTTTTGTACAAAACATGAATAAGCGTGGAATAAATGACCCTTAAGGAAAGTGTGCCTTTCAAAGAGCTGTAATACAGGAAGGACTTCCTGAGCAGGCCAGAGCAGTTCAAGTGTGATGTCAGGGTCATTATTCCAAGTTTTCACCAAAACATCCTGGATCAATGCAGTCACAGAAAATGAAAAATCTTTATCAGGAAAGCCTGATGGAGGTCAAGGCCTCTTGGCTTTTGCATTATCTACCACTGTTACCTTCTGTTCTACACAAACTGCTATAACAGCTTTAATTAAGTTTCAGATGCAAATGTTCTGTATTTTAAATCAGAAAATAGGCATAATTAGATATAAAATCCAGTATTCTCTAAAATCCTTTAACTGATATTAAGAGAGCTGCAATTTCACCTTTCTTTTGCTAGAAGACCAGAACTGATGTTAAATTTATACTTGTGACCTGCAGAGTCAAGGAGAGGCAGGACTGCCCCAAACTCCCAATGTCTCAAGAGGGGACAAGACATGAGAAACATTTTCTTTCTTCAACTACCAATCTCCCATATAAGCTGTCCTTTACTAAAAATGTACCATAGGAAATCTCAGGAGAATAAAGGACAATACTGAGAAGAGATCCAATAATTAGTTACTTATTTTTCATGTGGAAGAGTTCAAAGGGCTGCCAGCCCAAGTGTGTTGGTATGCAGGAGCTGAGATTTAAAAATAGTAATATAAAAAGTGAATGCTTTTTCTTCTCTTTTCTTTATGCTTAATTTCTCTTCACTAAATGTACTTTGCACATTGTTAGGTAGATATAATATGTGTAGGAGGGATTGTCAAGGTTGCCATGGTTTCTCATTTTTAATGAGCTTGGAGACTTCATAATTCAACCAAATACATTAATAATTACTACATCTATTTTTTTCTCCCTTTCCCCCTCCCTCCAAAGCACTCCAAAAATTACTGGTGCTAAAAGTAAAACCAGTGATTTGAGAGACAATAAAACATCAAAGTAGAAGCCCACCCTCAAGGAGTCGGCAAACAAAGGCTTAGGGAGGTAACAGGAGAAAATTACCACCATGAGTCAGGGATCTGCTCCATGGCCTCATGTCTCTCTTAACATCTGAAGTCAGCACAGTATTTTGTTTGGTTGGGTGCAAAGCTCCCCAAAGGCACAGCAAACCAAGTCACATCTGTCCAAATCAGAAGCTGGTGAACCCCTGAAGGCTGGCTGCACCAGCTCTGGTACTGTTTGCTAACACTGCTCGATGTGCAAGGACAGACTGAAGTGCTCAGAAGGCACCTCCCCCAAACACATAATTCTAGTGCTTACAGCCTGGATTTGGCAAAGGAAGGGAGCAATTGTCTGACTTTAAACCCAAGAATCTGAATGGGACAACTCAGGCACTTACAGGCAAAGTCTTTTTTGACTAATTCACTGACTCAAAGTAAACAAGACTGAAGAGGCAAAACCACTACTTATTTAAAAAACAAACAAACAAAATCTATTTCCTCTGTGAAGTGCTCTGCTTTTACACTACTGGATCAAGTAAATAGAGATAAATAAGATTAAATAAAACACTGCCAGCTAAGTGTACAGTTAAGGAGAAAAGCACTTAATGCTTCAGCAACCATTGAAACACATTTTGCATGAGAGCTTCTTGGCTGAAGCCATTTACTGTCACATCATTTTTGATGTCTCCTGATACTGATGAAATAGGTCAAGGTGTAGAAGGAATTCAGGCTCTGGGTCTGTGAATAACTCCTTGTCCCAAACACATTAGTAAAGGTGGATTTGTTACTTGCTGCCACTGTTCACCTTACCTCGGGCAGTGAGGAGGAACAGAAATCCTTCCCTTCGATTTGAGGGCAGATCAGATAGGAGTACTTGATTTTCATACAGGAGAAGGGAATTCTAGCCTGCAGGAAAACATCTGACTGATACCACAGTGCTTAAACAGCTCACAGGCAGCCAAGCAGCTGGGGCACAGTGCTCTCAAAAGCATCAGGCACCCCAAGGACAGAGGATGAAACCTCTAAGGGCTCCTTGTGGAAATTCCAACACATGCTGTCCTAAAACCTTACAAGGCACTTGTGTGTACAACCAGCTCACTTCTGAGAGAGCTGGACACATAAAGACAGTAGAGCACAGACAAGGTAAGAGACTTGCTGAATGCCACATAGAAAATCTGTGCCAGAGCAGGACACCAAATCAGCTCCCAAATCTTGGAGACTTGTCAGTCACGGTACTCTCCACAGACCACTCCTCTCTGTAAGGACAAAAAAGGATACCAGCACTACCTCTGGGTAGGGCAGACAATTGAAATCCTGCTGTGATGTTAAGCATGAGAGGAGCCCTAGCACAGAAGTGCAATTTGGCAAAATTTTGGAGGAAAAAAATAAACTTCTGCAGTATGAATCATCATAAACTAAACATTGTGAAATAAACTTTTGGTGCCAACTTCCTACATGAAGTGTCTGAGGACTCCGACAGAGCAGCAGTGCTTTTTTTTCCAATAAACTCTTACAGAATGAAAGAAAATGGCAATATAAAAATTTCCATCCCACGTTGTAGCATGAATCAGAAATTGCTGATTTCTCTTGGAAAGGTCATTAGCATTTCACTCGGGAGTTTCCAGCGAAGCGGCTCCTCTGAGCAGAGCTTTGCTGGAACAGGGTGTCACATTGCCACGGCACCGGCTGCCCTCTGTGATCCCTGGGAGTGCCCTCGGGAGAGGCTTTCCCTGCTTTCTGTGCAGGACACATCGGGGGCTGATGGATCTGCAGCACAGCCTTTACCCAGCACGGCCAGGAAAGCCAGTGCCACGTACTGAGCAGGTTATGGAAAGGTTCTCACTCGCTCTTCATCTGCTTATACCCTTAACAAACCATAACAATCCTGTAACATGCTCCCTGCTACGTGGCTTTCCAAGCCACAATGTTAAAAAGATTACAGGGGACACAAAAATATTTGTGTATTTGGTCTCTTTTTTCTCCACCTTCAACAATATTTCTACATACATAGACTCAAATCATAAGGAAAAATCAACCTGGTCTGAGGTGATTCTTTAGACACATAATAAATGTGAAAAAGGAAAAACTGCCATGAGCAACAAAAAAGTTTTGAGAGTCCTTATACTCTCTGTCTTTCACATCATGACTTTTGATGTCATCTGTGATTTTTTTAAAAAAATTGTATCTTGTGCTTTGATTTATGAGAAGCACTTTTAAAACCATGAGCTAAAACATCAACAGAAATCATTCCAGCTGGGATTGTCCTTGAAGAGAAGCTACTTCATCACAGCCCCTGCAGGTTACAGATCCTGGCATCTTCTGCAGCCAGTGGTGGCACAAAGTGAAACTCTTCCTTCACAAGCTCTTACACAATTTCCTGTGCCAACTACACCACACAACTATTTGTTCTATTTGTCATTTCTCTGTTACACACAAGAAGCAGCCCACATTGGGGCTCTGAACAGCAGCAGGCCCAGGACCCAATTCAGTAATTCAACTTTTAGCTATTCTTCAAGCTGCATAGCTTTAATAGCTTTTTCATTTGATATTGCTTCATTAAAGGTCATTTTTGTGTGACATTTGCAGAACTAGTTCTCTAATTATACTGCTCACCATATGAGAAGCTTTTTCAGGAACAGTTCATTCTCCTTTGCAAAGAGACAAAATTTAATTACAGAGTGGAAGACTTAAATAATGGTTACATAAAAAAATACTTCAGTAAATCCCTTTTAGCTTAGGCTTTGAATTCTGAAAGGTCAGGCTCTTATAAGGTCTGTAGTTTAAAAAGAGATCATTACTTAATTATAGATCATCATTACATACCTCAATTTGTTTTAGTGGACATTGTTCGTTCTCCTTTGTCACAAATGTTGAGTGAAAACACTGAGAGATTGCCAGTCAGAATAACAGAACCACCATCCCTCACGACTGGGCTCTGTACCCAGACATTTTCAGCAGAGTCAAAACTGAAACAAGGACTGGAAGCTAACCCTCCAGAAAAAAGCTCATTGCTGAGAGGTTGACTGTAGCTGCAATAACACCACACTGTTCTTCCTGAGAAGGAATGAGTTTGGATTTGTCTATAGTGAGATACAGAACTGCATTTTTAAATTTACTTCCTGAAAGCTCGTATGAGTGTTCAACTTCCCTGAGTGCTGGATGCCTTGGAAATCCTAGCCATGAAGAGACAAGGTCCATCTTAGCTGGTCAGGACATCTGCTAACTGGATCCTCACACATCCAGCACACAACTTTGGAACTGGGAAAGCCAACATTTATGTTCCCCTCATTCACATTTTAACTCATTCATATATGTATCAGAAAACTTTCTAATTTCATCTGTCACTTTCCTAGAGCCCAGACTAGATTGCAACTGAACCTCCACCAGCCAAATCCACCTCAACTTTAGGGATCAACTCTTAATTTCTGCAGGATGCTTAGGCTTTTCCAAAACATGATGTTAGCAAAGGAAATGTCCCATATTTTGCCTTACTGGTCATCCATATGCTGCTAAAAATAACATCTCTCCAAGGCTCCTGAGTATTATTTATTTTTTTCTACTACATGACTATCATACTCCTTTAGTTTCTCTAATTTACTACACAGTCAGTAATGGAAGGTGAGGGGTTTTTGCCCTTCCTCCACATAGTTAGAATATGAAATATGTGAAGGTCAGAAATTCAATGAGCAAGGAAGAAGATACAACAAAGTCTTTCTCACCTGAATCATAGGATGCTTGGAATACAGAGCTCAGAAATGAGGTTAAGCAATTGTTTGTTAGCACAGAGTTACTCAGCAGGAAACCGTGTGTTCATTAAATGAAACTCCCCATAAGTTTGAATTCTCCCACACAGGGTCAGAAATTGCACCCTTACTTCCAAACAGAGAAGAACTGGATACAGTAGGTCTTCTGAGTAGCAGGTGAACCTGCAAAACACAGTCAATGCATTTGTAAGCAAATAAGGTCCTTGCAAGGCCAGACTGAGGACCCTCAGCAGGCAGGTGGACTATGGCTGAGGGGGTCACTGCATTCCCAAATGTAATGGGAAACCAGTTTGTGCTATTTTCTGTTCCTTTCAGGATCTGTGAGCTTTGGGGCCGAGCAGCCTCCAGGAAATCTGCCAGAGTGACGTGTCTGAAATCCCTTACAGCTGGGACAGCAACCTTGGCCCACAGCCTTTCTGCTTTTCCTGCTGCACAGTGATTTCAATTCCTCCTTATTTTAAACCCCAAAGCAGTTTTGTACTGAATCAATCTCTATACCATTTGGAGTACCCAATGACTCTAGAAGAGATAGACAGACTGCAGAGAAAGGGACACGCAACCCCAGCTACAGTTCCTCAAATGATCTCAGAAAATGCAAAAGGAAAGCTGAGCAGCTTTTTCTCTTTGAAAATGAGTGTCTCAACATTGTGCATTATAAGGTTAAATTGATTTTATTATAAAACAAGTAGAGCAGTTCATAAACAGTTTATATCAAATCCAAGTATCACTTTCAAAGGCACATTTCCCAGTTTTTAGCTGTCAGTAACAGCACATCTGCAGTGAGTTGGGATTACATTTGTAAGATATAAGATTTGTGCTTTGTACAGTGAAATGTATGTTATTCTTTTTTATATCAAATTCCTTTTTTGATTGCAAGCTACAATCTACCCAGCAAACTGATCTCTCCTGCAGCACACGCTGTTCTCTCACACATTTTCAGCCCAGTGGTTCAATGCAAACCCTGTGCTATTGTCCAGCAGCTGAGTGCACGGAGCCCACAGACGTTCCCCATGGCCATGCTTGCCAGAAAAGTCATCCTGGCTGAGCTGGTGACATCACCTGTGCCAGGGCCACCTGCCAGGCTCAGGGTGGGGCCTGGAAAGGTCTCTGGGATGGCACCAATGCCAGCTGTCCCACAGCACACCTCCCACGGGGCTGGAGGGGCTGCAACAGGTTGGTTCAAGGGCAGTGAAAGCAAAAATCCCCCAGCTTTTTGTCCCCATGACAAAGCTGGCCAGAGCAAGGAACGTTCACACTCCAGCACTCACTGCCCAAGGCTGCAGCCAGAGCAGCCATCTGTGTGTACAGAGGCTGTGTCACCTCCAGGTACATGGACAGTCACCTGCAGGACCTCATGGGACACCTGCAATTGCAGCTCTGTCTCACCAGTTCCAATTGAAGTGGCACCTTGACATTCAGCTCAATTCAGTACCAAGGGGGACACTCTGCAAGGGTGCCAGGCAGGCAGGAGAAGGGGCAGAACCCACCAGGAGCCCAGCTAGGAAAGAGTTTCCTGAGGGCACTCTCTGGCTTTTACCAAGGAACAGAAATTGGCCAGTGAAACAGCTATTTTTGTGGCAGCTCACAAACCCTGGCAGCAGTTCAGTGCCAGCTCCAAGAGCTGGGAACATCATTCTGACCCTGGAGAAATCAGGGTCTCTCCCTCAAAAGCAGCCCTCCCAAACTGGCTTTCCTAGATCTAAATTTCATTCTGTACAAGATGACTGAGGGCCTTCTCTTCCCAGCACCTTGGAGTACAGCCACCCTACCCAACTGGAAGAACTTCAGCCCAAGACATATCTGCATGTTGACTATGAAATTAATATTTTTGTGGATATTAAAAACAGTGGCCATTCTTAATATACTAATTTTTAAAATTAATTAATAATTCAAATCACTTTCACATGATAGGACATACTGGTTTAGAAATAAAGAAAATCAAGTATGGTAATCAAGAATAAAATAAATAAATCAAGTATCAGGAAAGAACATTCGAGGTCAGTTCCCTGCTACAGGTGCTCCTTGTTAGATTAGAAAACGATATATAACTTCTGTTAATGTCTTTTCTAGAAAAAGGCTCCAGAGAAAGTTTACCTATTCAGATTTATCCTGTGGAGAACCACAAACTTTTGGCAAATTCTGGCTTAAAGTCACTTTCAAATCAGAAAACTCAGGAGAGGATACCCTGAGATCCCAAAAAGCAAATGCTTCTGCACCAGAGCAACCTCAGAGCCACCCGGAAACCCAAGAGGCACAGTCATGTTATAAGAAGCTGAACAAAACAATAAAAAAAGTGTTTGAGCTTAAATGACAAACACACACATATTTGACTGATGCCAGAAAGCAATTTTTAAAATAGTGTTAGATAAAAAAATATACATTTAATTCTATTTTATTATTCCCTAAAGAAACAATAAAAACCCCAGAATCATACTGACTACTGGAGTTAATCTAAATAATTAATGGAGTTTTAGGGTGCATCTTCACATTATTTCCTTTAAAAAGTGTGGTCCCCCTCCCCCCCCACCCCGTTTCATGCATAAAATGAAAGAGCTTGTCCACAGAAATGTAAGGTAAATTATCAATTTGCTCCACTGTTAAGCACATTTATAAACTTAAATGTCACAATTAGACTCCTCTGTGGTAGAAAGAGAGCCACGGGTGGGGTGTTTTTTCTGTTTGCTATTTTTTTCCTAAAGAGATAAAAAAGTAGGACTTCAATGAAATTAAAGTCCATTGACTTTCCTAAAACACAAAATAAAGGTCATATAAAAAGGCTTTAAGTCTCCTGGGAAATAAGAATTTAGTCCTGTTCTCAGAAAGAAAGATAATCAGTGGCAGGCCTGGTCTGTTCTTCAGAGTGTTTCTTGCTCAAGAAGTTTTATTTCCTCTTTTTTCTGCTTATAATAGGAGCCACTGAAAATTTAAGAAGAATTTCAAACATTTTCCATTTTACTGCAATTCAAAATAGAGAAGTGGAAAATACCTCCACAAATAGTTTACAGTGGCTGAAGAGTGAGAAATAAGCCATGTGTACTCATAGGAAAACAAATTGTTTCATCTCCTGTTAAATTTTAATTTTTTCCACAACTGGCTAATCGTAAATTCAAATGAATGTTCAGCTTTTGATGTCCCAAAATTGTTAATGAATTTACACATTCATAGGGGAAGGGGCAGAAATAGACAAAATACAAACAAAAATCAGGATGACATTTATGGGTTTTGTTATCCAGGTCAGTTTTAGAAACTCAGCTTTGAACACTTTCCCTTCACTGTTGAGGCACATCTTGGAAGCTGTAAGAAGAGCTCAGGTTTTGACAAGAACATAGCTCCAAGGCTACCAAAGCTATGAAAAATAGTTCATTTTAATTTTGCAGAATTTGTCTCAGGCCCTTAAATCAGGCACAAAGGAGGAAAAAAGATCTCCTCAGTTTCCCTGAGATTCAGGAGAGGATCTCATAATCAGAATAGATGAAACTGCATTGTGCCTTTCTTCATATTCTGTTTGCTGATTCTTTTCTTATCCCAACAAGAAATGCAATTAGTTAGACACTGAGCCATACAATGGAACAAATTTTAATTGGCAGAGGAAAACAAAAATATTACAAAACCAATTAATTCCTTCTTTATTGCTTCAGAACCTGTAATTATTTGTGATCAAGCAAACGGCAATATCTTTCATCTGAAAAGCATTCCAGGCTAATACATCTGTGGTTTCTTCTTTTGTTTGCAGATATAGAATGGCTTGTTGAGATCATGATTAGATCATGACACTTTCTAATTCTTTGGATGGTGATTCAGAATTGCTACTAAAGGCATGGCCTGGCCTCCAGAGCAAATGACAGAGAGTGAGACTCTTCTGGAATGGAGGAGCACTAGGTTTGCACCTAATGCAAGAATTTAACAACCTGTTTCCTTTTTGTTCTGTTAAACAACAAGAATTGCTCATTTCACTTCTTTTAGAAGGTATTCAGAGGTCTCAAATGCATTTACTATCTTTCCAGATCAAACCTCTCTGCCAGGAGGTTCAGCATTATGTTGTGTAACCTGGGGCCTGCCTGGGGTTCAGCTCCTGGCTCTGAGAGCTCAGGGTGTGAGCAGAGAACAGCTCCAACAGCTGCTGACTTGTGCTGTGACTCTGGAATCTGCTCAGGGATCACCCCGGGAAGTGTCTCAGCCTCTCACAGAAGAACATAACACCAGTTTTCTTTTAAATGCAATCTTGAGATCTAATAAAAATCCCTTCCTAGAAAAGAATTCTCTCTGTCTCCTGGCCCTCCCTCTCATCAGCCTTTCTCCCTCCTTCCCTCCTCTTTTCCTCAGGTGTTCATAGGCAAGGCTACAACAGAGCAGCTCTAACTTGCCTGCTGGGCCTGGGCAGAGGGAAAGCAGCTACACTGGAAACGAGAATTCAGGAGTTCTGAAGCTGTCACCAACTTTTCTGAGCATAAGTCAAAATATTTCTAATCAAGTCTGATGGCCGAGGAAGATGAATTTTATTATGTCAGGTGGGGCCAACCTCCATATGTTAATTGTGGGGAATTTTGCCTCACATTCTCCAAGTCATGAGTGCAGAAGAGGATAAGGCACAAGACAGAATCCCTCTGGATATATGCTTCCCTCTAGTAGCAGGCCTGAAAGCTCTACACCATTGTGACACTCAGCCAATACCATCAACAAATCCCAGGAAATTGAGGGGTGGCATAAAGTAGGTGAAGGATGAGCTTTTCTACAGCTTTCTGCAACAGGTTACAGATACATCTTAGCTCCTTCATGTTCTGTCAGCCACTCAAGGCCATGAGAACTGCCAATCCTGCAACTTTCCTCAATATGGGAATGCTTGTCTGCACAGGGAAACAATTGCAGACTAAGCTAGGGCATAGACCTAGGCTCTTATCTATTCTGGCCTCATAACTGGTTCATAAAAGCACATAAAGCCCAAGTTGCTACTAAATAGCTTCCTCAGTATGCTTTAATAGATGTCTCAGATATTCACACATGAAGAGGACTTGTTTAAAGTACAAGAGAGTTTGGAGACAGTGTGTCTGTGTGAGGGCTAGCACAGTTTGGGATAAGCCAATGGATAAGGATTGTCACCTTTTCCCAAGGCACCCCAGATATTAACACCCAAGAGGTAAAGCAATACTAGGAGCAAACTGCACAGTTGTCATAACAACACCACACAGCCCAGGAGATGAGTGAGTTGCCAGGAATCTGAAGAAAGAGAAAAATCAATTAAATCACAGGATTCAGGACCTTTGGACTGCTTTGGCCACTGGTCCTTGGAATGGGAAGATTCTGATTCTCAGTATCTATCCATGTAAATAGACACAACCATCCTGTGAAAACATGGCAAAAACTACACATGTCTATTTTATTAACCCAAGATCTTTCCAGAACACGCCACTGCCAGGCTGTCAGCAGCATCTGGATGTACCAACACATCTCATTTGCTCATCCATTCACAGTTTATACCCTCCCAGCTGAGCTTTTCCACTGTAAAATACTTGTGCACTGACCTGCCCTGGCAGCAGGATCTAAGCAAAGGGCAAATGGTATTTGTTCTTATTAGGGGTTCAGTACCAAGCTGGTCTTGCACATTTCCAATTTTCAGGGTTTTTTTCTCCAAAAGCTCAATCTAGAAACTTACCACCACTTAAGGAGAGAACTGAAAGACTGGTTCACTTTTTTTGCACTCAGGAATTTAGAATTTTGCAATCAATTTAATGCTATATAAAACCTTGTCCTTGGTCCCACTGCAAAGACTTTTTTTTTTTAAAAAAATAACAGCAAAAATGTAACAAATGCAGGTTGCACATTCCACAAGACCATAAAAAGTTTGCAGATTTGCAAGAGAAACTGGTAGTAGAAAATACTTTGAAGAAGTTCAAGAATTACCTGGGGAGTAAGTTGTTGTTAATTACTACTGAGTTTACATACTCAGTGGAATTACAAGAAGGAAATTTTGTGGGAGTGAGACAATCCAGAACATTACAAAATGGATAAAATCTTCATGGTTTAGAGCTTTAACACACCACTAATAGCTGGAAGTCTGTCAAAGGTGTCTCCATAGGTAGCTGATTCTATAAACTGATGCTCTAGGCTTTATTACAATTTCAACTGGAACATTCAACTATTTTCAGTGACTTTTCAGAAGGAATATTCATCCTCATTTATGGCAAATACTTGGCTTCTAGGGAGTCAAATATCCAACTCCCTAAAACCTGTAAATCCTGACAGCAGCCTTACAAACACAGACTGCCCCGAGCCAGATTAGGTACAGTCACATTACTCCCACTTAAGTATTTAGCTTGTCCTTAATCACACATACCCTTTGTATCCAGCAGTTCTGATGAGCAGAAAGAAATGACAGCTCCACCTAGGTCTTGCAGGATGGAGACTGAGATAAACAGCTTATTAATGAAAGTAGAAAACAGCAACACTGGTCCATTTTCACTCACACATTTCAAAGAAGCATTGATCCTAAGTGCATGTTAATGCTCTTATCAGCACATTAATTGATCTCTCCATTCGGATCTAGTTGGGATCTGAAAGAAAAAAATAACTGGAAAGTTTTTGTAATTTCACAAAACAAGAGCTGAATACTGAGGGTTAAAAGGAAATCATTTACCAGCCAGGGTGCATTATTATTCTCAGGGATAGTGCTTTCTAAAACTATGGGTCCTTATGGAAAAGTGTTTTTCGTAATAACTAATCCACTGCCCAGGAATACATTTCATAGCAGCATCCTCCCAAAGGCATTTACCAGGGGAAACATCCCAGCTCTGTCTGTATTACATTTGAAATAATGTTAATACCATCTCCTTGGCAGGGATACAAATGGACACAGGGTCTTTCCTGTGTTCTGCCTGTCTCCCCATGAGGGCTAACACTTACACAGGTCTTCCTCCATCCAAACTACTTCTGTTATTTATGTTTTAATGAGTACAGACTCACAGGCTAAGGCAGGGATGTAAAGAATAAGGACCTGGCTATTCAGGGTACAGCAGCCAAGTTAGTATCAATTGAGCTAAGAGAAATCCTTAAATATGGTGACGAACAGCAGGGCTTCAGCAACTTTTTGCAGGGTCAAGAAATACTTCCAGAAGTAGCAACACTATCAGCATCAGCCAGTAACTTTAGTAACTTTCACATGCTACACAGCTTGAGGCAATTATTCAATCCACACATCAGGATTTGTATCGCTGGAATAACATTTAAACAAAGGGACGGTTGCCCCATGAAATGTGAAGCCCTCGATCTGTTTGAGGCCACAGACACTCCTTGTGCCAGGGGCCATCAGGGCATTACGAGATGTGGGCAGCAGCAAACATCTGGGCGGGCCAGCCCCCTCCGCGCTGGAACTTCTGGTGCCGGGAGCCGTCAGCCGCCGCTCCTCCGCAGCACCTGCGGTCTCACGGAGCTGCAGATTGAGCTCCTAAGGAATTCAGCAGCTGAACCGAGAACAGATGGACAGGAGGAGAGGAGAGCCCTCCTCACCCTTCCTCGGCACTGCAGCTTGCACAAGAGCAAGGCAAGCAGTGAGGAAAGGACAAGTTTTCGGAACTACAGCAGGAGTTCCGAGACTAAATCCTCTTCCCACACAACTTCAGAAGCCCTTTTGCTCACAATAGCAATTCCCTGCACATTCCAAAGAAGTATTTCCTCTTGTCAAGCCTCTTTGGGACTCCCATTCTCAAGAAAAACACACCACCCATGAACTCGACAAGCTTTTCAGTATTTCCCCCTCTAGCTTATTTCCATCCCTATTATCTACTCCACAGAGTGTTTTTTTCCTCCACAAACACCTCTCCCCCTGCAATGGAGGGACAGGCACACTCGTGTACACTCACAGTTTGAAAACGGGGGGGCTCTCACAACATTAAGAATTCACAGCACCCAAAATGAATTAGTTCTATCGTTCATTTGAGATAACATTGAGGTGAAGTGTCCCTGGTGTGTGAGAATGCCAGCCCTGGGCAGCAGATACAGAGCAACACGACCAGAATTGCCCCTCGGCATCACACACAGCAAGCAGCCAAGAGTAACAAGTGGGAGGGGGAGGAGAAACAGTGGCAGCACAAGTTTCTTATCAGAACAAATCCTCCTGCAACCAGAGAAAAATTAGAGCTTTGCATTCACACCAATCTGGTCGCTTGAGTGTATCCATGGTAACCCCCATCCTTCAGAAATTCCAAGGTACATCTACACACTGCTTTTACATTCCACTAACACACCACAGAATTGAGAGCACTGGAGTGTTGGCTCCATTAATCTGCTTCTACTTCAGCTACAGAAGGGCCTTAGGAGACAGAAAAGCTTCCCTACATCTACTTTTTAACCCAAATTCCTCCAGCATGCAGCTGGAATTTCTGGATTACTCTGTTTTCTGACGACAGTATTTACTGTCCTGCACCAGGATGATGAGCCCTGCAGGATTCTGAACAGTCTGAATGCATTGTTGAGCACCATTTACTAATGTCTGACTGACACATAAACTTCTGATTCTATCAAAAAGGGTGGAAATTATTTTATTCTATCAATAACAAATTTAAAAATTCTTGGCAAGAATGTGGTATAGAGCATTTTCTCAAGAAATTGGACAACTTTAATAACCTTTCTAATCTGATTTAATCAAAGGCTTCTTAAAAGAAAGGATTTTAATATGTGGACGTGAAAAAGAAAATTACACTGGCATTTTGGATTTCTCGAAGATAAATCAAAGTCTCCTGCTAACTTAGCTTGCTATTCTTAGATACCTTGCATGATTTCTTTTAATAGCATATCATCACACAAAAATCAGAATGAAAACCAATATCTGAAACAATAGCCTGTGAAAATGATGATGTTTAAATTACTCAATGAACAGGACTGGGGTGTTGTTTCATTGGAACAGAACAGTGTGATTTCATTACAATGTCATTACAACTTTCAGTAATTGGGAAAGGAGAAAATGATTTGTGCCCCTGAAGGACCTGACCCCTGCAGTGCCTTCTGGGCTCTCCCAGAGCCCGGCCACTGTCCTGACACAATTCCCACCCTGCTCCTGCCTGCCCACACCACACTCTGCTTCTGCTGTTTGTTCACCACAGCACAATTCTCTTTATTTTAAACAATCAGGCATATTAATTCATGTTTAAAGCCAACAAACAAACAAAAATACAACCCCAAAAATCAACATGCAGTGGATAAGGAATTGTTGTTCTTAAAGGAACTTGTTTTCCATCAGCTTCGTTTTTGTGCTGCTCTTTATAATTCACACTCAGAGCAGTGCCAGAAAATGGCAGGTATGTCCTTGGAACAACACATGCAAGATGGGACTGCTTTTATCAATAAAACATTTCCAGTGGTATCTTTGGCAAGACTGGAGCATCAGTGTCCTGGAACCAGGTAAAACCAATGGAAACCTCCTCTAAATCTCTTTTTGGCACCTTCGAAATCTCATATATGTTGCCTTTTCTGGTGAAAACAGATGGAGTTAATTGCTGCTTTTTTAGTTACTATGTGAGGAAAAAACCTAAATTACCTTCAGAATTAGACCTGCATGGATGCAGAGAGCTAGCACAAGCTTGCCAAGCAACATTTGAATTTTTAGATTGTATTTCATTCAAATGCCTAAAATTTGGAAGAACCTTTTCTTGGGAGGACTTTTGTTCAGTGAAGAAATTAGCGTTTTGCTATTTACACAAATGTAAATTTTCCAAAGCCATTCCTCTCTGCTCCAGAGTCCGACTGCCATGACAGTTGTCTAAAGCAGCTTTTCTTTCACCCAGCCTGCTCCTACAACGCCTGCAAAAACTCAGAGAATGCCAGATGTGAAGCTTTTTGTTTTTACACTGGAAAAAGAAAAAAATTAACAACAGCTTCTTCTGTTTGGAAGAACAAAAGAGAAATCTTAGTAATCCTAAAGAAACTGAAGAAGCTGTAAAATTCTCCCTTGCCCTCTTTGCACCTCTCCTTGGTTAGGACTTGCACAAAAAGATACAAACTAGAATTTTATTCCTTCAGTAAAGGGTTTATTAATATCTCACTTGCAAAGTCACACCATCTGCATTCCTTATCAGAAAACTACTCAGTTATTTTCCCCTTTCTTCACCTCTTTATTAAAAGTCTAAATATCACCTTTGTGCCCAGAACATTGGGGAAAATCAATCTGATGTCTGGAAAGTCAAGGCTTAGATATGGGAATGCTTTTGTCTTTCCAAGTTGTATTAAAAGTAAGAGTAATAGAGCAAGACAAACTAAGAGAGTATGAAAGGAAACAGAATAGAGGAAATCAGAAGATTTGGAAATGTATTTTAATTACAGATGCTGCAGATAAGGTAAAGGCAGGGCAGACTCAGGAGATTCAGCAATGTCTGAATTCTGACAGGTTTTCAGGTGGCTCAGACTCACTGTGCAGAAGGCAGTAAATGTTTAATGGTATTTATTTTGAGTGTTTTTACTTAAGAGTCAGGTCTTCTGGGTTAGCAAAACCCAGCACTGAGTTACAAACCAAACCCATGTGCTCACACAGCCTGATGAGAGCCCACACTGAGCCATTCAGTGCCCAGCCCCACTGGCTTTAAGGAGCTGTTGGTCAGAGTGCAGGGCCACAAACCCCACAACTCCAGCCACCTCTCAAATTTGTCCTCAAATGTGCAGAAAAATTGATCCACAAATCTCCAGCAGTTTTTACTGGTTAAGTCAACAGACCCACGCAGGTAAATCACCTCTGTCCTGGTGCCAGGTCAGAAACCCCAGCTAATCATCCACTGTCAGTTCATCCCAAAATAATACTTTTACAGGAGGAAATGAAGAATCCAGGTAAAATCAAGATGGCACAGTGGCAAACAGCCTCTCCCTGCCACAGCTCTCCTCTAGAATTCACACACCTGAGACCTTCATTGCACTGGCTCTAGGCTTTAAGACTACTTTTCTTCCACCCTTCTCCCTCGTGAGCCATACCTTTATTTCCTTCTAAAACATGACAGACTGAACACTGGAAAAGACAGGATGTTGAGCATGTGCTGGCACCCCACCTGGAATTACCATATCCTAGAGATAAGGCAGCCCTGATATTTGGAGGATTTTCTTCCCCACCAAAGACTTGTCAAGCTTTCTTGTTTTCCTAGCAGGAAAGCTGCATGGGGGCAGCAGGGTTTGTTTCTTAGCTTTAAAGCTATTTGTGATGACTCAGTGTAATATCCACTTTGGAACACTAAATATTCTCCAGTAAACACTTGACAAACCATTCACATCTAGAAATGCATTTTAAAAATCAAAGAAAAGAGAGCAAAACTAAAACGTTTCACTTTCAGTTGAAACGATGAAAAGGTGACAAGAGATGTTTCTGCCTCTACCCTGCAGACATCTCATTTTACCATCCTTGGGGGCAGTGAATTGGGCATTCATACAGTTATTTCTCCTCTACTGAAGCCTTTCTGGAATACTCTCAGACACAGACACTAGCCTTGCTAAGGTGGCAAAATTTTATTCATATTCTCCTGTAAATAACAGCAAATTATCAGTGTATTTCCTTCCCACCAAATCACCTTAGCAACCAACCCCTGTGAAACAGCTCCAACTTTCAGAGGAAGTTGGAATCTCACAGAGACCTGCAAAGCCTCCAAAGGAAAAACAGCACCTCTGGTGAAAACAACAACAAAAGCTTTATGTTTTGCTACATGGAACCTTCTAATCCTTATAAGACAGAGACTGAGGCTTTGAAAAGGAAGTGGTTCGATGCAAAGGTACAAACTTTCTCTTTCAGAGCAAAACCTTCTGCCCAGGACACCGTGCTGCCATTGGCTCCTGCCCAGCATGGCTGTAGACTGAGCCAGGACAGCGATGGCAGCACTGATCAAACATCACCAGCAGGAACTTCCCTGTCTCAGCTCCTGGTGGGAGCTGCTCACACACCTGGCAGAAGAACAACATTTTTTTGCTTGAGGGAAACTGAATCTGAGCTGGAGTCAAACCCATGTTTTTCAGAACTTCCCATGGATAGGGAATGCTAAGGGAATTCAGCAGGAAGAACATACATGTGCATGTGTGCTTCCTGGCTGCTCAGGGACATGTATGTTTTTCCCAATTTTCCCTAAGTGAGAGATCCCAGATTCTCTTTTCTCCTTCTTTTTCTCCACTACCAGCTTCAGGAATTCTTGAATACTTTGCTAGACCCCAAGCCTGCCTGCAGCCAATTGTTGCTATTCAATAGCCACCGATTCCAGCCAGGGCGTGGCTGGGGTTAACTGGTACCCCTGTCAGGGGGCTGAAATTCCAAAAGTGGAATGTTACAGGACTTTTAATGAACCCAAGTCCTGTGGCATTGTAAGGCACTTCCTTTCCTGACACCTTCAAGATCAACCCTGATTATTTTTAACAGCAATTTTCCTCTATTTCCTATCATCCAGGAATTTCACAGATGAAACCCAAAGGGGCTGCTCCCCGTGAGACAGAACCCAGACCCTCACACACCTCACTTCCACCTGCAAGGCTGCCTTACATTTTTACCAGCTTACATAGAAACACTGCATTTCCAGCAGCATATTCCAGCCTGGAACACTCAGACAGCTGCCTTGTGCTCATGATTCCAACGTGAGCCCTCGTGTGCTGTGTGAGGGTCCGTGGGGGGGAACAGGGGTTTAGTCCCACATCCCCAGCACGTACTGGGCAGGCTGGGCCTCCATGGCCAAAGCCCTGACACCTCACCTCTAATCTGTGCTGCCCTTCTGCCACAGCAGGAGTTCTGCCAACAGGACTTTTAAGTCAGACCAAAGCAGATCGTGCTTTTAACTCTGACAATCCTTTGTCAGCGAGGCAGCTGTGCCACCAGAACACAGCTCCAGGTTTGGCTTTTTGATCACAAATCTCTCAGCTCCTCAGGATAAAGAGGATGAAATCTGCAGGCCATGTCAAAAAAACGCTAAGGCCAACTTTGTAATAAAACAATTCACTTCTTATACTTTGAGAACACTGAATATTTTTAAATTATGTGTAACAGGAGATAAGGTAGTGTTTGATTTACCTCTCAACTGAAATTCCAGGAAGGTGCATTTATAGATAGCTAAAAAGAGCTGCAATGATTCCAGGACACGGTGCTCTACCTGAACACATCCCTTTGCTGTAGAGTGATGTACAACAGGCTTTGAAAGAGAGGTAGGGCAGCCTAATGGATCCACTTCAATTACACATCTAACTCAGAGCCTCTTTCTGCCCAGCTCTGAGCAGCACTTTGAAGTCACAAGGATGAAAGGGTGCTCAGTGTCTGACAGCCTGAGGGCTCTGGGTACAAATGAGAAAAAGATCTGACTCCTCATTGACCAGGGCCAGCATCTGCTGGAGGAATCCCCAGCTTTAAGGAAAAGGTCCCCTGCACATTCCTTCTGTCTCATGCCCGGGTGGGCAATGCTGCTTAGAACCAGTTCTGAACCTGGATAACAATAGATAGACCAAGGATGGGTAAAACAGGCTTAAACAGCAAATGAACTTAGAAAAAACTTTATCTCTAAGATCATGGTAAATTGGCTAGATCGAAAAAACTGTCCACAGTTGCATTCCCAAGGCCACAAGTCATCCAGTAGCATTCAGTACCAGCACCAGTTTCTACCAGCAAGGCCAGGAGAATCAGGCTAACAATTCCCACAGCCATTTATAAAGCTGCCAGCCTAAACAATGGCTTTTTTAGTATCTCACCATCGATCTGAAATAACAGACCAGCTTATCTCCCATGCTTCACAAGCCTCAAAAAGAAGACAATATTTAAGTCAC
This sequence comes from Lanius collurio, assembly GCA_020086605.1. Classification (NCBI taxonomy): domain Eukaryota; kingdom Metazoa; phylum Chordata; class Aves; order Passeriformes; family Laniidae; genus Lanius; species Lanius collurio. The sequence goes on from JACBWW010000056.1 coordinate 4,046,759, forward strand.
TCAAAATCACCAATGCTCTGTAGGCCATTAGTGGGATTTGCAAGTCTTTGGGTAGCCATGCACCTTGACTTCAGCACGTATTTTGTTACTGAACCACAATAACAAAGCTGAAAATAATAATCAGCGTGGCCAGTCCAGACACACATGACCCCACACCCCTCTGCACAGATCCAGTACCCCCAGCTCATTCCAGCTGCTGAGCTGGGTATTGTTTGGTTTCTGAATAGTAATGGGGCCAGACCTCTCTGTGAATAAAAACTCATTTCTTGAGAGTCAAAACTACCAAAGGATTTTGTTTCCCTCCCCCATCTTCTTTTCCCTAAATTATGGAATGCAGAAATGCATCATAATTGCCCTGAAAGCAGCAGAGGGAATTCAGCAAGGAGGAAGTCAGCCTCTACATAATTCGATTCCTTTGCTTTTTGATCATGATCCAATGAACAAGTGTTGCCACAAAGACTCCCTGTTATCAATGTGCAATTAAAACCTTCCCAGAAACATATTCAGATTATATGTAGGCATTCATACTTAAGGGATAAAACCATTGCCATGTACTTTAGAACCCCTGCATAAACATTCAGTAATTATATTCCTTTCTAACAAGTGAGGTTTGGAGAGGGGGATAATTTTCTTCTAGTAACTAAATGGTACTAAATAATGTTATAAATATAACAGCTCATAATCCATCACAGCCTTTACATTTTGTTGTGCAAGATCTACAGCAAACATGTAAAATGAATCACTGAAAATGGCTGACAAATGCACAGGTGTTACACTTGCAGGAGAGTTTGTGTCGGTTGTGGGTTTTTGTGTTCCCAAACAATCATTAGGAAGTTTTTCCTCTAAATTTGGATACTTTCCTGGAGCATTTACAGCATGAGCACGACAAGACTGTGCTAGGGCAGGGCAATTAAAAAAAAATTAAAAAGAGAAAATAAAAGACTCGTCAGAAAAAGAATTTCTTTCCCCTCTTCTTCATCTACACATCTTAGTTGTTTCTCCTTTTTTCAGTGCCTAGCACTAGAAAAACATGGGAAGAGCACACAGCATAAGCATTGACCAAGCAATTCAGTTGTCCTCATGCCTGGCAAGTTCACCTGCAGAAATAATTCTGCTGCTTCCCAATGTGCAGCTGTGAGCTCCCTGCAGGAGCCCACGGGGGCCTCACCACACTCACGGCTCCCCTGGAGCCTCATCTCAGAGTTTCACACTCAGACTCATCCCCCACAGTGATTCTGTGAAAAAAAACTCATTTCCAGAAACTCTTGAAGAGAACATAGGGAGAGTTACACTTTTATGGGCAAGTTCACGTCTCTACAATTCAATTTACTATCATAGGGATTTTGCTTTTTTTTCATATATTCCTTCAACTTACTTGGTTTTTATTTTTTACTCAGTAATTTAGGCTACTGAAGGGGACACACAGAAATTGTGGTGGGTTGAAAGTGCTGTCAGCACTCATTAGAAGTACAAAATTGTAAATTTTCTGTGTCCACAGCTATAATGCTTAAATAAATAAATTTTTAAAAATAATCAAGTATTGCACTCTGAAGTAGAAGTAGTAAACCTGTTGTATAATATTGGAAATACATTATGACTGCTGAGGTAATTTTCATCAGTCAGCTTTCAAGTCCTGCAAGGTTATCTTGTGTTATTACAACCCTGTTATTTTTTGGTACATTAGACTGCAGAGGACGCATGGAATTTTTATTTACCTGAAAAGGAGCATCACCCCTCACAGCTCATCTACTTTTTGGGGCAGTCTGCTGGCTGTGCAAGTTGGCACACCACGCCTGAAAAGGAAGAGAAGAACAGGAAAGGCAGCCATGTTTATGTAGAGCAAACTACACAGGCTGTGGGAGCAGGGCAAGCTCAGGGGAGCTCCGGGTGATTTACACCGCATTGCCGCGGCCCCACCCCGGGTCGGACACACCCTCACGATGCCGCCGCCGCCCTGTTGTCTCCCCTCAGCGTCCGCGCTCCCCCACCCCGCGCCGAACCCTCCCTAAAGCGCAGAAAGCGCCAATCACGGCGCGGCGCGGGAAGGCCGGACCAATCGCGGCGCGGGAAGGCCGGACCAATCGTCGCGCAGCGCGGGAAGGCTGGACCAATCGCCGCGCGGCGCGGGAAGGCCGAACCAATCGTGGCTCGGCACGGGAAGGTCGGACCAATCATGGTGTGGCACGGGAAGGCCGGACCAATCGCTGCGCGGGAAGGCTGGACCAATCGCGACGCGGTGCAGGAACATCCGACCAATCGCGGTGTGGCGCGGGAAAGCCGGACCAATCGCGGTGCGGTGCTGGAAAGCCGGACCAATCACGGCGCGGCGCGGGAAGGCCGGACCAATCGCAGCATGGTGTGGGAAGGCCGGACCAATCAGAGTGCAGTACCCCAGGGTGCATGCACCCGCCCACTTCAGCAGTGCTCTGTGGGCCGGACGCGCTGAGGGTTTGTCTGGTGAGTTCCAGAGTGAAGTCCAGAGTTGTTGTCTGCTGGTGAAAATGTCACCAAATAGTACCCAGTGTTGCTGAGGGCTGATCTGCCTGAGCTGTGTGGCCCCAGCCTGTGGGCACCTGTGATAGCAGCCTCACCAACACCCATCTGAATAAAGGTGATTAATGTGCCTCAGCTTCCCAGTGTCATCTATATACTGTACTATAAAATTCACAAAGGTAGTTGTGTTTACTTGCATTGCCAGATAAAAATCTATGTGGTTTTATGTCTGGTTGGTAAAACTTTCCTTTTCGAAAAGGGACAGCATTGTTATCATCTGTTTACCCTGAAAAACTTGCATTACTCAGTAACTAACTCGCATCAGTTACACAGCGATACCTGTTCCGGAGTACAGGCACCTGCTGAGAGAGTCACAAACGGGTCTGGGGTAAATGAGGGCTAAGGCAGATTTTTATGGCCATTGCTTTGGTTCCTTATATAGGAGTCTGCTTAAAAATCACCTTGTTTGTAGCAATGTGGATGGATGGATGGATGGATGGATGGATGGATGGATGGATGGATGGATGGATGGATGGATGGATGGATGGANATGGATGGATGGATGGATGGATGGATGGATGGATGGATGGATGGATGGATGGATGGAAAACAAGGGTGGACTCAGGCCTAGGCTGAAATTCAGCCTTCCTTTAACGCAGAGGAAGGTTACAGGAAGGTTGCAGCATTTTGTAGTGGCGGCATATTAATGTATACTTCTGATAAATAGAAAAGTAGAGCCTGCACAATCTGGAAGTGATAACTGCTTTTCACACAACATGCAACTTCCATTTTTTATTAGTCAGATCTTCTCACACTTTCCCTCATTAGTTCACCACAGGATCATTGATTTTATTGCTGCAAGCTTCTCTTAATTGTGCTAAAACAAACATTTGGGTATAAGGGACCCTCACAGTAACCACTTCCTCCAGTCTGTGTTTCCTGAACCTCCTCGCCACAACCATGCTCCAGAATTTGCTTTCTGCAGTGCCTATGCTGGCATCACAATGGACTTTTCAAAATGGAAAGTATTTTGTACTTTTCAAGGTGTATAGCAAATGTATGATGCATTAAATTTAATTATTGAGTTTGTGCTTTCATTTTAATCTATTACTTGAATTGAAACTGATAGAAAGTACTCAATACAAAATCTAAGTGTTTGGTGGGTACCTTTCTTCCTACCTGCCTCAGGAACTCGAGGCAAAGTTCTGTGTCCCACCTCTGCTTACAGCTGGAAAGATCCTTCTCTGCGCTTTCCATTACCAGGGACGTTCCTGTCAGTGATCCAAATATTTCACATGTCAGCACAGACTCATGCAGGGGTGGAGAGCAGGAGAACTGTGCAGAACCACCCTGAGTAAACCACCTTCCTCCACCTGGTCTCATTCAGCACATCCTTAAGAAGGTACCTTGCACAAAGTGAAAACTCTTCAGATTCTGTTCTCTGTGCTTTTAGGATATTTGGGGAAAAATAATTCTAAAATGAAACTGAAAAATATTGATAGTCCTTTTTCAGCTTAATATGAAATAAAATTAATGAAATACATTTTTGTGTGTGTTTCTCTGTGGCTTCTGTGGCGTGCTCTGTTGTGGAGCACTTGCAGGCTGCCCCACTCTGTTCCCGTGCCTCCCACATTTCTTTACTTCCTTGAATTGACTTCTCTTTGTTTTACTTCTTGCTCAGATCCCCAAAGGATCCTGATTTATATCTTAATCATCTTTTCTACTTCCTTTGTTGAATGACATGTTCTCCATTCAGCTGGGCCCCCCAGTCCCACTGCTTCCCCCAGCAGTCCCCTCGGTCCCCCGCTTTGTCCCTGCTCCTCTCCCTCTCCTGGCTCACACCCGCTGTCCTTTTCCTGACCTGAGTTTGTAACCTCTCAGTCAGCCATGACTCCGCTTTCTCCATGTCTTTTTACCACCAGGCATTAGCTAATTCCCACCCTTACTCTTTAACATCATCTCTCAAAAATGTTTCCTCTTAAACTTCATTGCCAAAATGATCCATGCTGTGTTAATTTTGTGGCTCATTCCCTGCACCTCCCTTCCGATGGGAACTTGGCCATACCATCTCTCCTCTTTCTGTGCACCCAAATGCAGCTGCAAAATTATTTTGGTTTTGTGCCCTTCTCTGTTGTGGCTTCTCCACTTCCTTCAAAGAAGCAGCAGGATTCTGTTTGCTGGTTAGGCCTTACCTTTTATTTCCTGTCTAGTAAAGTACTGCAAAATAAGGTGAAAGAAAGGAGATTGAGCAACACACCCGTGGGTACAGGCTCTGAAATCCCTGTCCTTAGCCAGTGGGGCTGCTCCCAGGCAGCACGACAGCCACCCATCATACCAGTGTTCCAGCACAGGTGGGACAGGGAAATATCTGGAGGCAGCAAAAACTCCACAATAAACCCTCTTAGTTTCATCAGGAAAATGGGAGAAATCTTTTTCTATCAAATATGTTACTATTTTGATATTTTTTATTAATTCCAGTTCATTCTCTGAAAACAAAAAATCCAAATGTGTAATTGAAAACCACTGAAATTAATATTAGTCCTTAGAAATACTTCTCAGCCAAAATGTTTCATTAACTCAGCTTATCCCAAACCCCAATCTTTGGTTCCACAAACTGTTCACGTACATCTGTTCAGAGCCAGAGTCTCCAAGGATGTTTCCTACAATTGCTGCTGTGAAGGGACTCACACTCAAAGGCGTGGGAGTCAGGCACAGGTGGGAGTGCAGTCAGTGCATTCTCATCTTGAGGTATTCCTGTTTCCTTTGGAATGGGAAGCAGACTGAGGGAAGGGAGGTGTTTGGGTCTCTGTGCTGCTGAGTGGTTACCTTGTTACTGCCAGCCAGAATTATACATTCAGGTATGTGTGAGCAAGGGAAACATTCCAGCAAATCCCATCGAGGCCCTTCCCAGGGAATTGTGAGTCCTGGACAGACTCGGGGTTCCTCTCCCACTTCCCATTGTTATAAATGAAAATGCCAATTAAATCGGATTAATAAATTGCGTGAGCCAAATTATTAATATAAAAACAAACAGAATTTATTTTATGATCAAATTGACAATTTTGAATAGCCGCTATAAAACAGCAGGGCCCAGCCTCGGTTCTTGACCCTGGGTGACACATACACAGCCCAGAACACCAGCAGTTCGGGGTGGGCAGTGCACACCTTCGAGGTTTCTGAGTCCGGTTTTTATACTGTTTTTCTTGCCTCTGGCTAGAGAATCCTTTGTCTTTTTCATATTCATCTTGTCTTCTGTGGTCCTCTGGTCCAGAGATCAGGGGTCCTTTAAGGTGTTGATGTATTCAGGAACTCTCTTTGTGTTTTGGTTGATATTTCCAGTAACTGTTCTTAGTGTTTCTGGTAAGGGGTCTGTTCAGATGATGATGCTTCTGAGAAGTCCCTTGTGTGATTAAAATGAAGAGTCTTGGGTAAGGGGTCCGTTCATCAGCAGTGTCCAAGGAGGGCCAGATCATATCTGTTACTCCTTTCAGATGGAAAGGATTCTCCAAATAGGCAGAGTGGATTTGGAGTAGATTGATGTGCCAAATGGATATCTGGCTTCCTGATGGTGGATGCATGATTGCTTCTCCTGTTAGGTTTGCCTTTACTTCAGATGCTAATTTTCACCTTTGGGAGAAGCGTTTTGTAACTCTGAGCAAGATGCCAGGAAACATGCCAAGGCACATTCCAAGCACAACATGTTTAGATATAGGTACAATTCTGATACATTCTATGTACAATCTAATATATCTTACATTCACAACCAATCTTGATATCCTTTAATTTCCTATGAATTTTGACTTATCTATAACACCGTGCAGTGTAGCACACACTGTCCATCCCGCTGCCTTCCCCAGTTCGTGCCTGGCTCCAGGAGCTGCTCAGCGGGCACACAGGGCTGGCTGGAGTGGTGCTGCACCCACTGATTCCACCTCCTGCCCACCCAGCTCTGCCAGCCCTGTTCAACCCCACAGAACTATGAATAAAGATGGCAAAGGAACAATCAGCTGGAGCAGTTGCTTGAGAGTTGGTGGGAGGTCCCACAAACAGCCCTGCAGGTGCAGGATGTGCACAGCTCAAATCTGGGACGGTCACCGAGCACTTGTAGTGGAATGTATCTGTCTGGAATAGGCTTTTATACATTGAAATCATTGTTAGGAATTTTGTCCCTTATTTCAAATATGTTTAGTCCTCCAAATACTCTGCCCCCATTCAGATTTACCTTCAGCCCTTTCGGAGACGTTCAGAGTAGCTCGACAGCTTGTCCAAGTTAACACCTGATCATCCTGTGTGTAACCAACAGGCCTTTCTTTATTCTGTCCCTGACTGACACACACTTTTAGTCTACCACCCATTCTTCCCAAAAAGCCATCTTTTTTCTGCCATAGCCGTGGGTGTGAACAGCATTTGGTGCTTTTCAGGTGTTTCTGCAAGGCCCAGCAATGACTGCAGCTGAGGAATTCTCTGTCAACTGCTCCACTCCTTCCTTTGGGCAGCCCTGGCACAGCCCCTCAGGCCACAGGACATTCCTGGTCACTTGTCCATTTGAAAGCTCTGTGCAGCTCTCCTGACATCTCTGGTGACACAAAATGTTCCCAGCAGCATTTGTTTGTTTTCTCTAAATAATTTGATTTGCAGCAGCTTCCCAATGCATTTCCCCTGCTTCACACATTGCTTTGTCTGCGCCTCTTAAGCTCTTCAGTTTCAAGGAATTTCTAAACTATTCATAGTCCTAAATAATTTTAGACTCAATTTGAACCACGAGCCGGTATTTCACAGGGAATTACACATAAATCAACAACACCTGTCATCATAAAAGAAATTTAAGGGGTTTTGTTCATACTCATTTCCTTTGTGTCTAAAGAAGAAAGCACAGCTGTAAACCAAGGGCTGCTCAGCAAAGATTATTTCCAATAACATGAAAATTATTTACAACAGTATTTACAATAAACCTGATAGAATATTTGTTTACATGTAAATGAATGAACCCTCCAGAAACAACCACAATGTATGTAACTCCTCTCTTCCATGCACTTCATCCTCATCAATCCCAGGATTGTTTCTGTTACAGAGTTATAGAGCCAAAACTAATCAGAATTTTTCTCAGCAGGATTTTTAGTCAACACCATTTACATTAAATGATATTACAAAAAAAAGCAAACAAAANGGCACTGTGGCTGGGGGCAGTGATCAGTCCGTGGGTAAGGCTGGCACACACGAGGCAGCCCGTGCTGGCTGATCACTGCTCTTCATCCTGCCAGGCTCCTCCTGGGCTTCCAGCCGTTTCTGGGGGCTTTCCAGGGAACTGGAAGCAGCTGATGTGCAGCAGCACTCTCTGCTCCCCCACTGGCACTGCAGGGAGCCTTGCTGGGAGAACATTAATGCCCGACTGTCTTTCAGAAGGATGACCCCTCTCTGCCAGCCCAACACTTCACATCCCAGCCTTCAGGTTCCCTGGCCAGGTTCTTAACTGGCTGTGCAGGGATGGGGTGGATCCTCCTCCTTTTCTCCAGGGCTCACAGACCTTGGACTGAGCTCCTTAACCTCCTGGCATTGTGTCCAACGTCCCATTACGATAAAGCAGCATTCAGAAGAATAGACCCAGAGATGAGGTAATGTTATTTATCTCGGCCGGAAGGAAGGTTTTCCTGTTTGTGTCTGAAGTCCACTGGCAACATCCCCACTGGGGTATGGAAAAGTGATGCTGGGCACGCACTGCAGACAGTTGGTGAGGGGCTGAGCCAGGCAGGAGTCCTGGAGGTAGAGAAGTTGTGGAAAGAATCACTACCAAGAGAAGAGTTTGTTGGGTTTTTATCCTTTCTTCTTTTCAATGTACACATAGCAAACAATGGGGAGAAATTCACTAAAGCAGGGTCACACACAGCTCCATGGGAGGAGATAACAGAGTTGGCTGATGTGGGACATGCATTACCCACAGAAGCATCCTGAGAGGGGTTATTTGTGTGTGAAACGAGCTCTAATAGACCTCACAGGAGAGGAAATCTGAGGATTAAAAATGCATTGAGAAAATAAATGATAAAATAATTAAGATACAGCAGCAAAGCGAATGAGGATGACGTACAGAAACCTCAGGAACTGCATCCTAGGAAGAAGGGTCGTCTACAGAAATAACATCACAAGAAAACAGCAGCTTGATCATAAGCACACGGCACATTTAAATGAAAAGCTAATTTAAAAAATAAGTAAACACATGCCCATAATTAAATACTCCATAAGGGAACATTTTTGAGAAGTTCAGGGGAGCAGTGAGTGGACTCAGCAGGGAGTTACACAGGGAGGGAACTCCACATTTTTATATTCTAGTAGTCTCAGATTCAAAAAGCACTCTATAACTTTCTTCCAAAAGGTGTGCTGGGGGGCAGAGCTGCTGGAGAGGCTCCAGAGCCCGGCCAGCCAGCACAGACAGACATGCAGTACCCAGCTAACAGCATCTCCTGCCACACACAAAACAGCTTGGACTGGAAATCCTGCAGAGGCCTGGCTGCTTATTTAACATTCCCAATTTTACCGAAGCCTGGGAAGGTAGCTTCAATTAAATAGTTTTTACCTAAATGTGGAAAATGCACCTTTCAGCTGTATTTTCTATGGCAAAACTCACTAATATGGAGCTGGGACCTGCTCCTGCTGCAGCCAGTGACACATTTCCCATTCTGTTCTTGCTATCACAGGGGCACACTGAGGGGACAGCCCTCTGACTTCCACCAGCAGAAACACAGCTGTTTTAAACACCATGAATTCACCTGTCACAGGCTGCCACACCTCCAGGCCTGTTTCTAAGTGCTGTCTAATTTGTGAGATTCACAGTTAACATGAAATAAGACAGAAAGGATGTTCTGAGGGACTCAGCTTTACCCAGTTCTTGACTTTGTAAAGGGGAATTTGAAAACCCAAGAGGCAGTGTAAGAGCACCACACCTGGGTGTCCCCAGCATGCCATCCAAGCTGATGTGGGCACTCAGTCGCTGGGAACATTTGTGGTGTGACTGTCAAAAGGAAAAACTGAGATTTAAAACAATTTAAGGGAATGCAGTGGGAGGACAGGATGACACACACACACTCTGCAGATACTCAAATTGCAACATGCAGGCAACCTCAGATAAAACCCCAAAACTGAATAGCGACCAAGTCACGTTTTTGATGAAGTACAGTTGGAGATGTACATCTTTATTCTGGCTCGAGAGATAATTACATCCTCCAAACTGTCTAAATGCAGCCAAATGGGGTCTCTAATTACCATGCAGTCATTGGCTTCCCAAACTCTCTTGGACGAAAATAAAACCCAAATCCTGCAACGCTGGAACAAAAAGGAAAATGGCATTGAATTGTAAAGGTGTTTCACCTGGGTTTCTACACTGACATAAAAAGAAATAAAAATTAGAAATGTATATATTCTTCCTATCTGCGTGAGCAGCCGGCACCCGAGCACTTCAGGCACCACCTCTCAGGATGGGGAGTGACATGGAACCAATTTATGCCACCCAAACGACTGGCCACTGATAGCATCTATCTGTTGGGAGCGCCTTTAGGGCTGGGACAAGCACTGTCAGCTTAATTAGCACCTTCTTCCACATGGAAAACAGTGGAGTTCCAGACAGACCATGTAATTTGCGAGCTTCTGGGCTTTTAGCAGCAGTGTAACACGACAAAAGAGCTACTTGAAGGAAAAAGGTATCAAGAGGATGTTCAAATCATCACAGGAAGTTTCAAGCATTTCTCACTATTTCCAGATGCACTGGGAAGTTATCTATCTCACCCAATGCCCAACAAATACTTATGTTGGTGAAGATGAAGATTTTTTTAGAAAATAAGCATCATAGAAATAAGTAAGCAAAAGGAACTGTGCTTCAACAACAGTTGCTATTATTGCTGGTGTTCATTGGTTTTAGCCTTTCAAATGACAGTTGTGGAGCTCCAGTTCCCACCTTTCTCTTTGGTTTGGTTAATGACATGTTGTGAAGATCATGTAGAATAATTGGGAACTATTTATTAGCTTTCTCAATCAACAAACTTCAGTCAAATTGACACCAAAGACCTGACAGATAGTCTTACACATAGGTACACCTCTCATAGGCACATCTCCAGCTTATGAAAGGGACTGACAAGTCTCAGGGGAGAGTTCTTCAACCAAAAGGAACCACAGATCTGATTTAAGAGACTTGAGATGACAGAAGGAATTCTTCGTGTTCTAATGTTAGTTTGCATTTGTTGAAAATGATGAAAAATTAGAAGAGGTGCTACAAGCCAAGCAGTCTGACTGTCTGGAAACAGACAAACCTTTCTTTAGGGATTAGGCTGGAGTTTGCATTGCTGCAAAGAGGGAGTATTTTTAACTGAAGAGCACTGAATTTTATTGCTGGTCCTCTGTTGAGCCACCCTGCACATGATGAAAAGGTGCATCCACATAAAATATTGAATTCAATATTAATTCAAATATTACTCAGCTGGTAGAAAATAGAAATGTAATTGGAAGTTTGTTAAGATTTCTAGGTTTAATGTGTAAAGACAAATCAAACACCATGACAGCCTGACCAAATTCTAAACACTTTGTGGTCTTGTGAAGAAGTTCATCAGCACCCATTAATCTTTGTTTACATTAGGCATCCTGCTCCCATCCTTATGACTGGAATACCTAAAGGTGAGGAAAGCAGAGTGGCTATAAATGCCTGGTGGTCTTAAATACAAAAATTCTTTCTCCCATTTGTGCCCAGTGAAAACCAGAAAAGATGGAAGACATTAAACTCTCACCTGTATCAAGAATCAAATCCTTTTTCCATTACTGCAGAAAATTTAGTGACCAAGGAGATGCAGAGAGCTCCCAGGACCAGGGGCAGTCCCTGACAACAAAGAGTGCAGACAGTATTTGGCCTTTAATAAACAGATTTTTCATTCTCTGGGGAGACCTGTGGGTGTGTAACAGTGAGCATGAGGCATGAGCAGAGATTTGGACAATGCAAAATATATCTTCTACTTATTTCAGGGACTTAGTGCAGTACATGGGAATCAGTGTGGAAGACACTAACCTTGAAGATTATTGCTGTTGAAAGCAGGAGTGAGAAGGATCCTGACACAGATGTAACCCACCCACCTGCAACTGCAGGTGATGATGAATCTCAGCCCAACAGCCTACTGAACACCAGGGGAGTGCTTTCTGCTCTGTCAGACCATGGGATGAAGTCTGCCAGGGTTTGTGTACTCCTGGGTACTTCTGAGAACCAGGAGCATCATCATCAGTCTGTCTCATTTTCTGTAACAGCCTTCCAAAGTCTTCAGTCAGGCTGAGGAAAACACAAACCTGACACCCCCAGCCAGCACAAGGAGAGAAGGCTGTCAGTGCAATCCACGCTCTGTCCTTGCACTGGGAGAGCTCTTGCATCAGTGGGTTCTAGAAAATAATTGCCCGGCCTTGGCTGGTGGGCATTTGATCATTTTCTGCTTGGAAAGAAGAGCAAAAAATGCTCCCTTCCGACATTCAATTAGAGCTGTTTGGTGTCAAAGCGCCAAGGGAATTTTAAGGGACCAGTTATTGCTGCTTTTTGCATAATTCTGAATTTGCTGCTCTAATGAGCCCTTCTCTATATCATCCACAACTGTCACTCAGCTTGGTGAGAATGGCTTGGCCTGACAAATCCTGTTAAGCCTCAGAAATCAAATGAGATCTGAAAATGCCCAAGTCCACACCCGTCGCACCACATGCTGCTTTGATCAGCAGCGTTAGTCAAGCAGGCTTGGAGGTGAGCCAGCAAACCCAGGGCTACCACCCGGCATGGTCAAGAGCCACTCCCTGGCCCGAGGATGGCAGGTGCTCCACACTCCTTGGGATCACCCCCAAAACAGAGAACAGACACAAGATAATGGAGCAGAGGTCATTCCATTCCTTTGTTCTCCAGATGTAACTGCCAGGTAAGACAGAGAGAGCTGCACGATCTCTGTAGAGCTGTTTACATTCCTTAGCTCTGCCATACAAAAACCTTTTCCATACAGCCCATCAGCAGAAGTGCTGGCCTATGTTCATCTTCCACTGGCCAGCTGCAAACAGAAAATTTAAAAACTAGTGTTTGCCAGGGCAGGGGGAAGTGATGGACTGGGTGACTCATGGTATTGCCATGTCTGTGATGGTCAGGCAGGGAAAGCTGGAGTCAAGGGGGAACATTCAGATAGAGTTTTGGATTAAAGACCTTTCTTGAGATTCCCCAAATCAAAGCATGTTTCCAGGTATTGATTCTGACAGCTATGTTTTTAATAATTTATTTTAACTAAAAGTTCTCTAATGGTAGACAAAAAAAAAAGCAGTAGGGTCATGAAAAAATTATCTAAAGGAAAATACAAGGGGAGGTTGAATCCTACAGTGTTGATTTGAGAGCTGCAAAATGGAAACTAACCATTGAGTATTTTCTTGCATATCATAAGTAGACCAGGAGCACAAATACCATGAGAAAAGCTAGAAATTCACCTTGAGGTCCATACAGATCAACTGAAACTGTAATGAGCTCATGGCAACTGCAGGGACAACCCATCTGAAGGCTGGCAGAGAAAGAATGCCAGAGCCCCACAAGATGCCCCAAACCCTCACGACTCACCTGCTTCCAGGTGTCCAAACCCCAGTCCCTGCCAGCAGCCAAGGGGGCCAGTTTGCACCAGGAAGACAAGAATGGTGAATGGAAAACTCATCTGTCTCACGGCTTTCCTCTCTCTGATACCCCCTACAGCCATTGCAAGCATTTCTTTTGAGTCAGAAAGCTCCTGCTGGACTCACCGTCTGAGAATCCCTGGCCATCGCACCTCTTCCCCATCACTTCCACCCAACAGCTCCCCTCCCCACCCCGGCTGTCAGATTTAATCTGCTCCCATGTGGGAACTGCCCTGCTAGTAGCTCTTTTCAATGTCAGTCAGGCTGAGTTAAGAAGATGGACTTTGAAAGGCTGCCAGGCAGCGTTCTGGGCTGAGACACTCGGAGCGGTGAGGAAGTGTGAGGGTGCCTCGGGAGTGGGGGCAGCTGCGTGTCCGCAGCTCAGGGGCAGCTGGAAAGGTCATGCAGAGCACCAGTGACATGCTCCAGCATGTGATTCTCATATGAGTTCAGTGGTTTGATGTGGGGACTGAGCACAAGCCAGCATTTATACCAGATGACAATCATTCACCTCAGAGCTGTCAGTCAGAAACACTGACTGCCAGAGAGACGCCACTTCTGCTTCAGCTGCTCTGGCAGAGCCTCCCCGTGCAAGTGCAACAGAACAACCATCTCACCACTCCTGTGGCATCATTCTGTTTCTCATCATTCTCTTTCCAACAGCTCCACAGAGGCACACAGGTACTTCTTGTAGCTCTTACTTCCTGTAGCAATAACCCATCACCACCACGCTCCGCAGCTGGGTTTCCACATCAGGATGTTTCTGTGGTCAGGCAGTCTGCAAACCACTGTCCAGAGAGGGGGCCACTGCCCTTGGCCCCTGCGAGCCCCACGGCTGAGCCCAGTGCCCCTGCAGAGCTGTGCTTTGGTGGGGAGGACCGGAGTGGTTCCAGAGCAGCTCAGCTGGAGGGGGTCAGAGGTGCTCACCTATGTGACACTTGGGCAGAGGACGTGCCAGGTTCACCAGAGCAGCTAATCCTGGAGCAGATCCACATCCACACATCGCCACTGCTGCGCTGCTACTTCTGTACCAGCCTCTGTGCTTTGTCCCACACGGCCACTCACACCAGATGTGTAAACCTGAAAAGAACTGCGTGACCCGGCCTCTACAGAGGCAGACTGTGGCACAGCAAAAGGGCACAGCAATCCTGCAAGGGGAGAGGGAAACCTGGGACAGTCCAGAGAGACACGTTATTCATTTGTTGTACATTCTGCCATAAATCAGAAGAGAAGCCAAAACAAACTCCCAGTGGCCTCATTTCCATCCCTCCTCCTTTGGGAAAGCAGCTCTCTCGGAAAAGGAAAGCCTCGCTCTTTACTGATGGGGACTGTGCTCAGTGTGAGATGCAGCCATGGTTCTTGCCCTGGTTGCACGGCCCCGTTTGTGACCCTGGCAGCAGCCAGCGAAGCCACGAGCAGCACTGAGCATCGGCACCCGCCGCAGCACAGGAAACCTCCGACGGAGCCGCCCTTCCTTCCTGCGCGCCCCGGCCAAGTCCCACACCCCCGGGGCGGGCAGCTCGCTCGGCACCGTGAACGCTGAGCCGAGCACTCTGCAACTAAATTTAGAGTTTCTCATCTCACACAACCACTTTGCAGAATCTCCGAAAAGCTGCCGCGGTTGTAAGTCAAAGTGTGAGCAGCACATGGAAGGAAAACCACCCAGATTTCTTCTTTCATAACATTTCTCTAATCCTGGACTTTACCTTGACCCAAAGGAAATGAGTGAGGCCCAGGCTGACACAGCCCCTGTTCTAACCCCTGAAGCCCACTACTTAGTTCAGCATGTGCAAAGACCTACCAGCCTCTGAAACCACAAAGCTGAGTCCGAGTGTTACAACATGCTGAAAGACTGCAGCAGTGAAGCTGACACAGCAAACGAGGGATTTTGGGACAACATCTGGTCCCTCTGATGCAGGGGAAGTTTCTCTGAAGAAAACCCAGATCTACACTTTTAACCATGTATTCTCTTAACTATTTTTTTCTGTTAAAAAGAGCAAAAAACAGCACAACTCCCTGCACATCACCTCTAGCAAGCAAACTTCAACACAGTTAGCTGTGACCAAGAGATTTTCTTCATAATGAATGTTGCATTTCTTGGAACTACAGAAAGCCACCTATCCCTGGGAGCCGCTTCTCCATTTGCCGGGTGAGGGATTATGTTTGGGAATTTCCTATTGCCAGACCCAGCTCAAACAGGACTGACCTGCCAGGGACCTTTGGTCACAGCCACCTTCTTCCAGACCCTGCTGTGCAGAGCAGCACTGCCCAGAGTGCCTGGAAAGCGTTTGTTCTTCCCACCAGTAATAAAATCCCACCTAAACCAACCCCTGAACAGCCCCTCGGGCTGTGCCCTCCAGCCTCGCACACAGCTCCAGACATGAGCCTGAACGGAGCCATTCAATCCAGCTCAGGCTCCAGCCCATGGGGCTGTTGGCAGCACAGGGAATGCCAGGTCCTGCTTGCATGGCAGACTGGCAGTGTTCTCATTCCCCTCTTTAGGATTTCTCTTTGGTTTACAATGGTATCATTTAGGATCTATTTTTATTCAAATCCCCAGTGAGACCTCCTGAGGTCTGTAAAGCCCAATTGGAAACTCTTTAGCTCAGCCAGGAGCATTACAGGCAAAAGTAAACAAGCTATGAGGGTCTATTTTTCTTGGCTATTTACCCTACTGCTGTTGGGACTTACAGACAGACTGAACACTCACATCTTTTTCCTATTCCAGCTTTTTCCAGGCTGATTTGCTAGGTAATCCAAGAAGCAAGTCTCAGAGTTACCATAATTAGGCTTACTCTGAATTCAGCTGACAGACACAAAGACACCATCAGCCAGGACAACAGCCATGCCATTCATGTTTGGTTGATGGTTTTGTGTGTGTGACTAAAAACTACTGGGCACACTTCTTAATCACAGAATCTGAGGATGGTTTGGGTTGGAAGGGACCTTAAGACCCATCTCATTCCACCCCCTGCCATGGGCAGGGACACCTTCCACCCTCCCAGGTTGCTCCAAGCCCCATCCAACCTGGCCTTGGACATTTCCAGGGATCCTGAATGAGAGCTGCCTCATCTGTTGCATATCTGTTCTCTACACCAACCCTCCCTCTCTTCCTCCTGTACCTTGGTGCTGTTTTTCTGCAGTAGCAGCCTGTTCCTGCTGTCAGCCCCGCCCTGCCTCCAAGAGTCACGCTCACAGCCCAAGCTGAACGTGGGAAGCACGGAGCATCCAGGGTCAGCTGCAGTTAAGACCCTCTCAGTGTTTGTGTGCAGGCCAGCTGTAATGGCAAGTACTGTGACTATTTATCCAGTCTGTGCAAGTCTAAATCAGCCTTTCCTCACCTTTCCATTTTTTAAGAAAATCAACCCCTTTACCAATATTTCTTGGAATCATTCGTGGTTTAGCTGTCAATAGTATGGCACTGAAAAAATCATTGCACTGTAATAGAATTACCTGAGATCCTATGCAACCAGTTGAGACAACCTATAAAAATTCCCCAGCCCCACCCCACAGGACAGGAGCTGGTGGGTCCAGGACACTTCAAGGTACTGAGGAAGACCCCACTGGGGTCTGATCAGATGGGGGGAAGACCAAACCACTTCCATGTTGAGGTCTGTGACAAAAGCTCCATCCCAGACAGGCAGCAGGGATCGAACAACTGCTCAGGGAAGCCCCACAAAAATATTATTAAGGAGAAAGCCTGAGTTTAGGTTGAAAGGGAATAGGGGCAGCTTAGAATAAAGATCAGCTTTGCTAAAATAAAGAAGAAAGGCACCGCTTTCACCAAGCTTCTCTCCCGCCCCTTATTTGCATTTTCTGGTGCCAGCTCCCTGCTACAGCATGGGAACAGTCGGACCAAGTGATGGATCTGCAGGTTTCTATGGTGATCAGCACAGAAATTGCCTGCCCAGCCGTGTGTGAAGGGAAGCATCCATGTCAGAAACTGCAGATTGTATGGTGAGAGAAAACCCTGCTCTGGCCTGGGATGTCGGGGTTGTGCTGCAGAGGCCCAGAGCTCACTCAACCTGAGGATGTCTGTGCAGGACAGTGTGGGCAGGTGAGAACTCACAAGAAGACAAAAAAACCCTAATGAAATGCTAGCAATTATCACTGAATAATTATACATCATTTAAAAATACGGATACACACAAAATACATAATATTTCTAAATATCTGAAATACCAATTTCCTCTTGTCCTGTCCCTGTTCCCTGGGAGCAGAGCCTGACCCCCACCTGGCTGCCCCCTCCTGTCAGGGAGTTGTGGAGAGTGAGAAGGTACCCCCTGAGCCTCCTTTGCTCCAGGCTGAGTCCCTGACAAAGGCACATCTGCCAAGAAAAGAAAGGGATTCAATTCCTAC
The DNA here is from genome assembly GCA_020086605.1 of Lanius collurio. NCBI lineage: Eukaryota > Metazoa > Chordata > Aves > Passeriformes > Laniidae > Lanius > Lanius collurio. Next base: position 4,064,258 of record JACBWW010000056.1, read on the forward strand.
ACCTGATAACTGTCGTTGAATAACCCATGTAGAAGGTTCTGAGTTCATTTCACTGTCCTTGTGAACTGCAGCACAAATCCTTGTCTTTATAAAAGTGTTAGTTCCTCACAAACCTGTAAATCAGAAAGTGAGGGAGAGAGGGTTGGTGGAGAAACCTCAAATCCCAAGTGCCACACACTTAAGGCAGAAGCACTGATTCCATTTATTTAGGCTATTCCCAAAAGGGAAGTCTGCATCATAAAAATTAGCACTGGCAACAGGACAAACCTTGTTAATTGATCCAGACTAAGCCACTGGCTGGCACTTTCCAGCTGAGAAACATCAAGTACCTTCCTCTTGAAAACTTTCCCCGTCGGCTGTCTGGGAAGGTGATGGGCCAATGACAGGAGCTAGCACACTTACTCCCTTTAGGAATCAAACTTGTCAATTCAAGTACAACTTGGAGCAGACACTGATTAAAAAAAAAATAATTAAAAAACCCACATATTTACTCTCAGTTTTTACCCAAACAGGCTCAGAAAAGCCAGCCAGTTTGGTGAAACATAAATGGAGAAACATAAATGCCAACTCCTAAACATATTAGGGAAGAAGCATGGCTGAGAAAAAGGGCAGAATACACACAATGATTTTCTATTCCGAAGTCGATTCCTGCAGCTCCCAAGGCTGAATGCAGCAGCTGCAAGCCCCGAAAGCAGCTGCTCTGCCAGCCCCTCGGAGGCTCAGCCCGGGCAGGCGCTGGGGCCAGCCCTGCCACGACCCCCGGCCTGGGCCGGCTTTCCCAGCGCTCCCGGAGCGCCGCTTGGCCCCGCAGGGCCCCGCTTGGCCCCGGGCACGGCCGCGGGAGCTGCGTGCTCTGGGCAGCATCACTCACACGGGGCCACTGCGGGCAGGGCCACAGCGGGACGGGCTGCGGGAGCCGCCGCTGCAGCTCGGATTCGCTGCCCGGCAAGCTTCGCGCAAAGAACCGACATGGCCCGACACCAACATTTTAGAGCAGCCTTGCAGCCAGCACGGCGGCAGAACACACGTGGGAGCCTGATGTTACAGAGCTGTAGCACCAGAAGGTGCTGCAACACCCCAGCGCAGGAAATCGCCTCTGGGAAACCTGGGAGCTCAGAGCAAAACCCGAGCAAGGGTCATAGCACCAGCCCTCTGCCCTCAGACATGCCGAAAAACACACAGAAGAGGCATGTATTCAACAGGATCAACAAAGAGTAGAAATTAGTAGCCCATGAACAATAAATATATAAAGGTATTTAGCATTACGTTACAAATAATTCAATAACCATAAACCTTTTAAGAGCCAAAGGGAAGTCAGCAGCATGGTGACTACTTCTCATCAGAACAAACCCTTTTAATAGCTTTATCCCTAAATATTAATCAGTATTTATTGCTTAAAATGAGGGTTTTTAAGTTCCCTCACTATAGCACAAGGCCTGAGGACCACAGGTCCCAGACAGGCAGAGGCATTGCAGTTCATCCAGTGGGTTATATTTCAGATCAGCCAGAGCTGCTGTCACACAGCCCCTGTTCTACACCCCGTGAAATGAGCAGGGACTGAAACGACAGTGACTGGAAATGTACATTGTTGACAACCCCTTTGTAAACCTCGAGCCAGTCATTCAGCACTGGTGTTCCCACATCCTCCACTCTGCCCGGGCAGGCTGTGCCCTGGCTCTGGGGGCACTTCTGCAGCCCCATCTCCGTGGGGTGTCATGGGGGAACCCAGAGACTGCAGCCAAAAAGAGATTTACCCAGCCCAAGGTCAGTGATACCATGGGCTTCCTTCCCAGCACCCCCAAATGTGACTGCAACCATTGTATTTTCTTCTGCTGGGGTAGAATTGGAGGAAGCAGAACTGTGTGTGTGTGAAGGGGGAGAGTTGAGGAAGCTGAGAACAGAGAAGTGTCCCGAGATCTTCGGACGCTTCCCTTGTACAGCTGCAGGGAGGGGGCACACGCAGGGAGAGGAAGGAGCAGAGCTGGACCCCGAACAGGGCGAGGGCTGCGGGTGCTGGGGCAGGTCTGTGCCCTCAGCCTCCCGAGCTGGAAACAGCTGAGCCAATCCCTGGGCAAAGCTCTCCGCGCAGAACAGCCACTGCTGAGACCAGAGCCCCGGGGGATGATCCTCAGCTGGTTCTGAGGAGGCACCCCTGTGCCTGTGGCCGAGCTGTCCTGCTCTGTATGGAGCAGCTCTGCCCTCCCAGAGCCCCAGCCCAGCGGCCAGAGCTGATCTCAGCCCTGCCAGAAACCCATCCGCAGGGAAACATTAACTTCCCATTGCTGCAAAACAAGAGACTGGCCCAGTGTCTTCCAGAGAGAGTTTGCATAAATCAAAATCTGATTATGCTACATTTTGAATGCTAGATTTTCCACAAGATGGTGAAGGGCAGTGATATATAATCTGTTTTGCATTGAATTAATTGAAATAAATTACCATAATCCTCCCTGAGTCCTGCAATCACTGTGTTTCAGATTGAACCTTTCCTGAGGGTTTAAAAAAATAATATTTGCTTTTTCCATAAGGGTAGTTATTAGACTTAAAAATAATACCTGCCCTTGGAAGAAAGCTCAGCCCCAGCTGAGAACATACCTCGTTACCTGCTGGCTCAGCCCTTTGTTAATGTGGTAAGTGCTGTGATGTATCACCACAAAAGCCCGTTTTGAAGTCAGTGTGTTTCATCTTGCAAAGAGATTGATTTCAAATCGACCCCGTTTCAAGTGACTAAAATTTGTAAGAGTTTTTAATTAATTCAATTTTGAGCCTACTCACATCATACGTTTTCCATTCAACCTCTAGATCCCACAGAATATATCCAGATTTCTTCAGAGTGGAGGGTGGGGCCACCCAAAGGAACTCATCCTTCCTTCTGCAAAGTTCCTACAGTCCAGTACTTACACCAAGGCAACACAGGAGTCTTGCTTCCTGAAGCACAGAGCTGGAAAATGTGGGTTCTTTTTAATTTTGGAGCATGTATGCTTCCATCTATGTGACCACACACCCCTGCAGTGACCCACGGATTCTGAGGCTCACAAAGCTCCTGAGTGCAGAGGAGGCAGCGGGGCAGGAGGGAAAGGCAAACTCAGGGCACCTTTGTTCTCCCTCCAGTTCTGACATAGTTCAGGGGCTTATGTAGCTCTTGGCAGCCACTGAAAAAATCAAAAAAATAAAGTGACGTTTCTGTCTAACTTCTGCTCTTTGATTCAGCACCGAGCAGCTGCAGAGAGAGTGTTTGGGCTGCAGCCTCCACCCCTGCTCCGAGGTGGTTTGGGTGTCCCTCAGGGCTGCTCATCCCGCCGGGCCCCACTGGGCTTTGCCACAGCCCTCTCAGGGCACACAGCTTCAAACCCTTCTCTTCCTGGCTGGCCACTACTGCAAGTGTTCCACAGGACCTCTGTCTCTTGAAACAACCATATTTAAAAAAAAAAAATATAATACACATGTTGGCATTTCAAGATAAATTCACAATTTACGTAAACCCAGTGTCACCTCAATCTAAAAACACCCATAGAAAGGGGGGGAAAATGAAAGTTTACACTGTAGACACCTGAAAATTCAGCTAAAGGCACAGGGGAAGTAAGGTTTTCTTTTATAATGAAATTACAACCTTCAAAAAAAAAAAAATCACACTACTAGGTGCATGGGAAATATTTAAAATCAGGCTGTGGTTAAATTTGCTTAAATAAGGCTCTGTGGGGTTTCAATGGGGTTACAAAAAAATGGAGAATTAGGGACACATCCACAGAATCAGAGAATATGTCAAGTTCAAATTCAAACAGCGTTAAGACAGTGCACAAACAGAACTTCAGTCCCGAATCTATATTAACAATTCTATTGTAGGCACTGGGGACACCTAACACATTTGTTTAGGTGTGTTTACATCCTGGAATAACACAGTTTATGTCTCCCTATGAGTATGCACAAACATGTTTCCCAAATGAACTCCAGTTCCTCATCAGTTAATTGCTGTTAACTACTGAGTGCTCAAAGCCCGTGCCATGACTCGGTGCCTCACCACACCTGCAACAGCAGCCACCAGGTGCTCAGTGAGCAACCCCAGTCTCCTAAAGCCTGTAAGGAGTCCAGGAATATCTCTCCATCCCTGAGCTCTCAGTAGTTCATCAGGCAGGTTTGGCTCCATGTCCCCGTGACAAGGACACAGGGGTGACACAAGCCTGGCTTCCCTCGCAGACGGAGCTGCCCACAAACCAGACGGGTCGGACGGCTCGAGGCCCCACACCTTTAATCACCATGGGGACCTTCTGGTTTAGCAATGCTGAGAACTAATCTGTGCCAGGTCAAAAGAGCTTGAAGAGAATCCAGAAAACTCTTTTTAGGTGCTTATAATTGGCTAAATAAACACACAGCTAAATTTCTCTGCTACTGGTCTGATACTCAGCGACTACAGTCACACAGTTCCTAATTTTCTGTGCTAGAAGTAGAAGAATGTGGATGTTTCCCCAACTGTGGATACACTGTATGTATGCATAAATATTTATGCTCAGCAATCTGTACCTGTCACTGAAGTACAGTAATACTGTAAGGGAATAAATGCTTCAGTATCTGTGAACTCTAATTCACTCCAGGCTGACCCAGTTCTTTTGGAAGTAATATTTTCCGAGCTGTTTCTCTGCTGTGAGTCCAGGCCTTGGAAATACCTTAAACATACAGTGTTCTCCCTAAACTTCATTGCAAAACTATGTGGAGACATGGCATGTATTTCTGGAATCTGGGCAGGTTGTGCTATACAGCAACTCAGATGTGAATCTCTTTATTTTTTTCCTTTAATTAAAGGAAAAACCAAAAGATCCAACAACTAAAGGGAAAGCAAAACCCGCACTAAAGCAAACATAACATTTGAAAGAAGAAACCCAGCAGAAAATAGACAGCCAATCTGGGATGCAGTAGAGTATCCCAAAAAGAAGGGAAAGCAAGACTTTGAACACTAGAAACTCAATTAGTCAAGCACTTTGTTAGCATGCTTTCATCCTAATGTTGGTAATCATCAGTAAACTTGGCAGCAAACTCCACATATGAAATGGAGGTACGTGATACTGCTGTAGTTTGTTCAAGGGATAAAATTATCACTCATCTCATCCTGCAACACACAGCTCCTAACTCCCCTGAGTCACATTGCAACAACCATCACTATAAAGTTCCACACAGCCTAAAAGAGATTTCAGTGATTAGTGGTGTAGGGAAGTTCAGTCTAAACATCAAACTCATCCCTGGTGGAGAACACACATTGTACAAATCTTTCCTGCACTTTTGAATCTGCTTAGCAATGTAAGGAGGGAAAAAACCCAGTAAATCCATAACACAGACACAAAAGAATGTTTTGTACCCAAAACAGAAGAATGGAGTCCATCTTCTCCCCAGCTCCCGCAGCCCCCAAGCAAGACATCCTGCTCCCTGCCCTGCCATTCAGTCGTGTCTGGCATTTGGGGAACCTGGCACTGTGTGTCCTGCTTCCAGCCCCACCCCACAAACCGCCCCACAGTCCTCCATGGCAGATCCCCACCTTGCCCAGCCAGGATTTCATGAGTTCTGCATTGCTAGTCCTGCATCACTTCTGTCTCTCTCCTAACAGTGCAGGGGGGTGCAGAGTTTCATCCACCGAATGTGCTGGATGTGTCCGTAAAACACCCCAAAGTTACTTTTGTTACAGACACAGAAAACCCCTGAACACACTTTCACCCCCAGCTCACCCCAGGAGCCCAAAGTAGCAGAGCTGGGGAAGACACCACAACCCAGCAGAGGAAGTTAAACACAAGGCACATTTTGTGTTTTAAAGGACCACAGAAATGTGCAGATTTGATGTCTAAAATGTATCTATTTTATGCTTCTCCACCAAGTGTTTTTGGAATATCTACAGAGATTTCTCTTTCAAGCTACCTCTCTGGACAAGAGCAGATACGACCTGTCCCCTCGATTGCTGAAACTGGGATAACAGTAGGAACACTACAGAAACAGAGAATTAGATGAATGTACCCACAAATGAGAAAATGGGAAAGGGCATCTGCTATAAATACTGACCTGTACCTTTCGCAATACCTGATTCAGAGGAAAAGACAGCCAACTTCAATTTCAGATTAGTTTTCAGCCAGAAGTCCATTTACAACCATCCTCAAAAGCAACCTAAAACATCCCCTTTGACCCTAGTGTAACAAATTAACACGACTGTATCAAAAGGCAAAAACTTTAGCAGTTATTTGATAATTCTGTCCAGTCTCGTTGCTGCAGCATTTCTTACACAATCATTATCAGTCTGTCAAGCCGAGAAGCATCTGGGATCTGTCTGTACCTGAATATCAAATCTATTAACTAAGCACTTTTTATAATGTTACCTTACAGAACTTTGTAGAAATAAATGGGGTTTATATCATTGAAGCCGAAGTTACATGTCAGGCACCATTTTCCTAAAACTCTCTCTTTCTGTCAAGGACTACAAAACAAAGTTATGGCTTCTTGATCAGTCTGCTCTTCACCCAAACCTCCAAAAGACCCAAGACTGCCAAAACTAAAAATAGTCAACACAGAACAGCTGCTTTCAATATTTTAAGACTTACTTGAATGACTTGCAAGTTCTGGTTAACTGACTTCTAATTTTACAGTGGTTTATGCAGGATCTGGGACTTGTTGGATAGTGCACATTAAGGATTTACTTTGAGTACTTGCTTTATGTATAATATGTCACCCCTGGCATGGACAGCAGCAAAGCAGCCCTGGTGTTTGTTGGAGCAGTGGTACCCTTCAGAAATTTAAAACAGCCACAGAGAAAATGAGATGGCTGTTCTGGAGCTTTCTGTGGGAACATCTCTGCTCAGCATCATTGACCAGGTTTTGTTGGGGGTTCCTTCAGCACCACAATGACTGTTCCATAAGGAATGCTCCAGAACTGAGATCACTGAGGTGAGATCATCTGTGGAAAGGGAGGAATTCTGATTTCAACCCCAATGAAAACACACATACACACACAGAGACTCTTACCTGGGAAACACAGCAAGATTTTTGATTACAGACCAACAAGCTCTACACAAATTAAAACACAAAATCAACAAAAAAACCCAAAGCCCCAACACACGCAGCCCCAGCAACACACTTGCACTCCATTTCTCATCACTACAACTCACTTGAGTATCTTTTGCTTTTTGCACTAGAAGTTTGGTCTCAGATCCCTCTCATCTGCTGCACACACAGTTACCAAAGACTGTCAGCCCCCAAACACAAAGTTCTCCAATTTGGGCAGATGCTGGATTCCTGCAAAAAATGAGGTTCTAAAACACTGCTGTAGCAATGTGACAGGAAGGAGAATCTTTGACACACACATTTTGCATGAGGCTGTAAACACTGTAGGAACAGGCTGTAAGCTGTGAACATCAATATTTAAAACCATTTCCCCTTGGAAATGAGCTCACACTCCTTTGCTTCTAGAGCAAGCCTCAGATCTCAGCAGAACATGAACAGTTCTGCCCAAGGGCACAGTGAGGGTTCACTCAGAAGAGCCTCTGGGTTGCTGTACAAACCTGGACAGGGACAGGGCTTCCAATGGCAGCAGAGCTCCAACCATTTCCCATTTACCTCCTGGGAGTTGTCCATGTGCTCCATGCACGTGTGCCACTCCTTTCAGCACAAAATTCTGAAAGAACTTGCAGCATTATGTCACTCCTCGAGGAAATCTGACCCCGAACAACACCTGCACACAATGAGTACCCAAGTGAGGAAGTCATAAAGAGCCAGCTGCCCTTTATTAAAAATGCCCTTTGCAAACAACTTGCCGTACATTCTTTTGAGAGAAGCAGAACCACCAGGATCCCACAGCCACAGAATTCCCCATCAGCTCCAGCACCATCAGATGAACAAATCCTGAGCATCATGTTGAGCAGAAGCACACTTGCATTGGGACTGGGGCTGAGAACACGGCATGGTTACAATCACGGACAGTGGGATGCCACACATGCTCTCTTGCAATAGAACAAGCTTGGATTTTTAAAAATACAATCATAACGTACAGCAAAATATGTGGTCACAAGACCAGCCTTAAACCAAGGCCTTGTTTATACAACTTCTGTGATGTCAGGAAGTATTTTGGCCGGGAATGTAATTTTTCTTCCAAAACAAGTAAATATTTGCAATTCTCACTGTGAAAAGAGTGATATACCACCTCTGTATTGACACGGGTGTAACATATTCCCACAGGGAAAAGGAATAAAGAGTACCTTTATATTGATACAACATTTCCCTCAAGTGTCGAAGCTAATATAGCTTTCATCACTCAGTCAAGTTAAAGCAGGATGATTTTTTTCAGACTTTTCATAGACAAGGCCTATGTTTAACAAGCACCAAAACACTTCAGAGTATTTGGAAGATCAGACTACTGAGCTCTACACTTTGTACTGTCCTCACCAGTCACAGAGAACACTGAATGCCTAAATACATTCAAAACCCTGATCAGACAGTGCCACGGCTGCTTAAACGCTTCACCATTTAACAAATACACCTTTTTGGCCAAAACTAGGTTGTAGCACAGATAGGCCCAGCATGACAGAGCTCAGCTGGCTGCCCCCAGCTGCTCTGCCAGGCTGAGCAAAGCTGGACTTTGTGTGCTACAAACACCCATTTTTGCCTTGTTCCTCAAGCACAGTTCAGGCAGTGGGGAAACAGAGGCACTGGGGAACATGAGAGATCTGCTGTCTCCTGGGAGGGCACAATAAATACCTGCTTTTATCAACCAGATCAGGCTGCTGTCAATGCACTGATCTAGAGTGAGGGCTGTTGGGTGCTAAAAACTGTACATTCCCATTGAATTTAAGGCAAAATTGAACCATGGCAGTAACTGAGATGTAAATTTATTTCTTTTTAACATCAGATATGCAGTTTGTAAGCTGCAGATGTGGCAGCAGTCAAGCTTCCTTAGCTTTCACTGCAGTACTTGGGCTAAAAGGAACCCCTTCTGTCAGTAAGTGTTATTCCCCCCTCTCTCCAGCATGGGAGTCCTCTGGCTTCTAATGAATTTTTAGGAATTTCTGGAAGATGAGCTGCAATGAGGTTTTCAATTTTCACTTAAAAACAGGGGGTAAATGAATGTGTCTATTACAGGGAGAGCCCAGGCAGCAGCAAAGGACCAGCACTGGGGTTGCCTTCTCCAGTCCCCTCTATTTTCACTGTGGTTGTGTCACTGAGGCTGACACTGCCCCACTGACTGGACCAAACAGGTCCTTGCTGGAAGGATACACATGAGCTCAGGAGAAACAAGCTTTCAGTATAGAATCATTGACATATTTTCGGTAGATACTTGACATTACTACAAAAAGTATCCAATTCTGACTAAAACACAAATGACAATTTTCATTTAAATCAGTGGGATTTCAAAATGTAGCATCAAACTGACACTGCATGCTGTTCTTCCAGTGCTGAAGCACAAGGTTTTCCTGCTTAAAACAGGAGAAATTATCAGATTCAGAGGGATCATGGCCACTACTTTTCAATTGGCCTGATTAAAAATCCCTTTACACATCATTTCTCAACCTTTGTTTCCGAGAATTCAAGACTTCTTGGGATGGGGGGAGAAGGAAAAAGAGAGTTGCAGGTTTTGTGTGCAAACCTTTAAAGAAGGGGCAAAGAGAGGAAGAAAACAGGTTAACAAGCTCCTTGGATCTTCCAAGGGATGGGAGACACAGGTCTCCTCCCACCCCAGCCCCTCTGCAAACTAGAAAACAAAAAGGTCTGGTTCATAATTTTAAAGTGAAAATGCAATGAGACTAAAAGCTTAAATTTCATAAATAAGTGACCTTTAGAACTTCACCCAGATAAACCATGCTGCTTTCAGGAGGGAAAAATGGCCAAATCTTACAGGGCCTGTTGCAGTAAGCCCACACTTCCTTCCTAAAGCTGCCTCTGAGCACAGCCTTCTTCTCACAAGTTGGCATCACACTGGGCCAGACCCTGAACACAAGCAAAAACCTGCATCAAAAATGACTAAATATTAGGTAAAACAGCAATCTTGTGCTTTGTCTTTTTTTTAACCACTGTTCTTAGCTAAATTGACCCCTCTACCTTTCACTGCTATTGAGATATAAATCAGGATTAAGAGCCTGTGTGAAAGTCAGTGTTCCATGAGATACATAACAGTGCACAAAGTTTTCTAAAAAACAGCATTTGTATTAAAATTCTTAAAATGGATAGACATCTCTTCAATGCATGTCTGCAATTAAAACAACAGTTGTTGGAATTTTCTTGGTACATCACAACGATAAGATTTTCTTCTTTGCTGGCTGGAGTTACATCCCACGACAAAATCAAAGGGAAATAGAACCACAAAAAAAGAAAAAAGAAAAAAAGAAAAAGCCCTCCCCCCAAAATCCCAAAAGGCTAAATTCTTGTAAATTTGAAGTAAATGAAGCCCGAACTTGCAAGACATGGAAATAACAGTTAAAAGGCTCAGATTGAAATAAGAAATAAATTCCACTAACAATAGGCCCTTTTGTCCTGGCTTGCTCGGTGTGATTACTGCAAGGAAACTGTTAAGTAGTTTTTGGAGTAGTAGATAATGGGATTCTGTGGAGCTTTCACAGGTTGGCACCGGCTGGAACAGCTGAGTTTTGAAGGCACTCTACAGACACAGGGCTGCTGTTGGCCCTGCATCACTCATGGGAAGTCTTTGCACTTGAGAGAGCTAGTCATCAAAATCAGGTATTGCCAACCCAAACCCAAAACCCCTCGGCACATAAAGCACCACTGCCCCCCCGCCAAAGGAAAAACCAAAACCACAACGAAATCACACACACACGCACGCCTAAAAAATTGTGCAGATTTGTAACATTTTCACAGCTGATTTAAAAAAAAAACAAAAACAAAAACAAAAAACCAAATAAAACAAAACCAGGAGAAAAACCACCACGCTACCACTCTCCTGCAAACTCCCATCCGATACAGCAGGTAAACAAAATAGAGCATTATTCCAGGGATATCGGCAGCGCTGCCCGGCGCCCCGTGCCTGGCAGCACCGTTCGGGTCACAGTCCCAGTTCCATGTGCAACTCTCCGGGCGGGACGGCCCCGCACCGCCGCCCGCTTGCATAGAGACCGCGGGGAGCGGCGCCGGGCGGGGGGCCCGCACCCGGGGCTGTCCGGGATGGCACCGCTCCCCGGGGCTGTCCGGGATGGCACCGCTCCCCGGGGCTGTCCGGGGCGTGGGCACCGCTCCCCGCCGGGCTCCCCGCCGCTGTCCTGGGGCGGGTTCCCCGCGTGGCTCCGCTCCCCGGGCGGCGGGACCGACTGCTCCCGCGCCCGTCGCCGACACTGACAGGAAATATGCCATGACCAAGACTGGACGAAACGTACATGCCGAGAAAAGCCACATTTCCAACACGATGAATTTTTTTCCCGACGTTTTTTTTCCCCCGAGCGTGTCCGCCGGGGCGCGGGGCCGCCGCCGCCCTCAGAGGATGGCGCAGGAGGCGCAGCACGGCTCGTCCCCGTTGGGCTGCGCCGCGTAGTTCATCTGCCTGACGATCTCGGCGAAGAGCTCGTCCACCGAGGCTTTGTTTTTGGCCGAGGTCTCCATGAAGGGGCAGCTCCACTCCTCGGCCAGCGCTTTGCCCTCCCCGAAGGAGACCTCGCGCTCGCCTTCCAGGTCCACCTTGTTGCCCACCAGGATCATGGGCACCCGCTCGTACCTCTTGACGCGGATGATCTGGTCCCGCATGGGTTTGATGTCCTGGAAGCTCTGCTGGTTAACCAGGCTGTACACCAGGATGAAGCCCTGCCCGTTCTTGATGTAGAGGTCCCGCATGGAGGCGAACTGCTCGGTGCCCGCCGTGTCCAGGATCTCCAGCACGGACGGGGACGAGTCCACCTCGATCTCCTTGCGGTAGAAGTCCTCGATGGTGGGGTCATACTTCTCGATGAAGGAGCCGGTCACGAACTGCACGGTAAGGGCGGACTTGCCCACGCCGCCCGAGCCCAGCACCACCACCTTGTACTCCCGCATGGCTCCCGCCTCCCTCCGCCGCCTCCCGCTCGGGGCTGCCGCGGCGGGCGGGGACGGGGCGGAGGGAGGGAGGGGACGAGGGACGGCCCCGCGCCGGGGCGGGGAAGCGGCGGCCGCGCCTCGCGGAGCGGCGGCGGACAGCCCCGGCGCCGGGCAGCACCGGGGAGGAGGAGAAGGAGGAAGAGGATGAAGAAGAGCGGAAGACAGGGAGGGAAGGGGGGGGGGCGGCAGCGCTGCCGTTACCGGCCCCGGCCCCGG
>JACBWW010000056.1:4076870-4109821 GCA_020086605.1 Lanius collurio
GTCCCCTCCCGCCCTGCCGTTCCCTCCGGACCGGGATCGGAATCACCGCGGGTCCCCTCCCACCCCGCCGTCCCTCCGGACCGGGATCGGAATCACCGCGGGTCCCCTCCCGCCCTGCCGTTCCCTCCGGACCGGGATCGGAACCACCGCGGGTCCCTTCCATCCCCGGGGGTTCCGCACTGGGGGCTGGGCGGCGGGACCGGCAGCCCGGGTGCCCCACCCCGGGTGCCACCGTCCCGGTCCTCCTGATGCCGGTGCCTCTGCCCCCGTCCCCCCGCCCCTTATCGGCTCTGCCGGGCCCGGTGTCGCGCACCTCCCGCCCCATCGCGGCGTGCAGCCGGTGCCAGGGCCGTGCCCGGGACACGGGGGAGCTGCTGCCGGGGTCGGGGTGCCCTCGCAGCTCCGCTGCCCAGCTGTCTCCGGAGGCTTCGGGTGCCCTCTGCCCGCTGGGACCCCGTCGCCCGTGGGCCAGGCTGCCTCGGGAGCGGCGGCGGGGCCGGCTGCCCCCGTTCGGGAGCCCTCGCCAGGACACCTCCGCTTCCCGCTTTCCCCCGTGCTGCAGAGCCGGGACCAGCTGATGGCTCAGGCGGGAGATGTGGCCGCTGGCAGAGGCTGATGCTGTTGGCACTTGGTAGCCTGTGACCAGCAGCGTGGCCTGGCAAGGCTGAGTCACGGGGACTGGCTATGTGCCACTGTTTGTAGAAGTCGTCCCTTGGACTTTCTATTAGACATTCCTTTCAAGAAAGTATTAGTTGTTTTGGCACTCTTCAGTCTTTGCTGTTGCATCTTACTCAGTTCTTTACAATTCTCTTTATTTATCCACGTAGTGGTGTCATGTAGATCCTTTCTACCACACCTTGTTTTCAAGCCTAAAAACACAGCACTTGGGGTAGGCAAAGTCTAAAGGATTTGAAATAAGTTTTGTAAGTAATGTTCTCTTATTCCTGAACAATTTTCGCAGGGGCTGAATTCTACTGAAATTATTTTTGCAGCATTCACGGCAGGGATTCATCCCCATGGTCACCGATCCTCTGGTGATCCCGTGGAGCTCAAACTGAACCCCTCAGTTGCTGATGTGTAAGTCATTGCAAATAAAACCTCCTGAGGAGCACAAACGCTGTGTTGCAGCAGCCCTGCTATGGAGTGGGCAGTGGTTGGAAGGGCCTTGTTAAATATGTCACATCTGTGAAACCGTATGCCCTGTATGTGGTTTGTGGGTGCAGCCATGTCCTGTACCTGGTAGCTGCGTGTCCCCAGGAGGATGTTGGTCTGCCAGGTCCGACCTGATTTGTCCCAGGAGCACAATCTTCTCACTCACCTACAGAACCTGTGGCTGCAGGCTGCTCCTGAGCGGATGTGGGTGCTGAGTGGGTCAGCCTGGGGCTGGAGCAGGTATTTTGCCTCCTGTCACAGACCCGGGGCTGGGCTTTGGTCCTCTCTCTGTTCTAGACTCTGCCTGCTACCCGACATAACCCTTACCTTGTGACAGACTCGTGGGCCATGGTTTTCCCAGAGCAGCACTGCATTTCCTGGAAACACTGAAAAAGACCTCTCTGAGTACTTACAGTCTCTTGTTCTGTGAGTTATCTCTCTGTGCCTGCTTAGCCCATCCACAGATGTTTGCTTTGAAACTAAATAACTGGGCTCCCTTGGAAGTTTTTATGCATTTCTCCACTTGTTCTTGTTCCTTTCACTCTCCATCTGCTTCCCCCCTCCTAGAAGTACTCTGGGAGCAGAGCTACCACATTACCCACCTTGGTGTGAGCCAGCCAAAATCAGTCACCTGCCAGCAAGGGCTGGCAAAGTTCTCTTCAAAACCAGTTGTAAGAATTGCTGAAAGGCCACAGTGTCTCTGCAGAAGCATTTTATTTTCTTATTCTGTGCTCAGGTTTTGGGTATGATGTAGGCTTGCTCACCTTCATTGCCTCTGTAGCAAGCCCACGTCTGAATTATTTACATTACACTTTCTCTCAACATGCCAGTAGCCAGACCAGACTGTAATGTTGGTTGAAATCCTATCTGTTTAATCCCAACTCACTGCTGGATTGTGGTGTGTGTTGTTTTTTGCAGTGACAGAATAAAATTACTCTCCATTTGTTAATTCTACACTAGGCTATTAATTGCTGCTATTTCTGAAGAAGGAAATGTATCACATTCCAAGTAACGAATGATCTTTATGCTGTTGAGTTTAAATATGGAATATGATTTCTCAAGTCCCAGTGCTCTACTACATGTATTAATTTAATCTCTCATTACCAGCCAGCTCTAGGTAATTCGTTATTCTGCAGGGCAAAGAGTCTGTGGGAAGTAACTGAAAGAATCAAGTCTGATTTTCTTAGAATTTAATTCAGGTGCATGGCTACAGACCACTGAGGGATGTGTGGGTTGGAAACTTTGAAAATCCATGGCCGAGGGTTTAGACACAGAAGTTAAATAAATCATGGGAGGATGCAGCACATAATATTTGAATTATGAAGCATGCATTACATTGGGTGGTTGTGCTTCATGAATGGTAGTGGGTTAGACTCTCAGGAAAGAAATTAATGTTTTCCTGAAACAAGCTCTGGTTGGGCAACATGAAGGCATGACAATGCAGCAGGGTCTAGGCAAAATATAATCATCAGAGTTGCCTGTATTAATTTGATTTTTAGAATGATCAAGCATATTTTAAAAACAATTTCCAGATGATTTGATGCTATCTTTAAAATGCCAAAATAAAAATCAGCTGAAAAGCATAAATTTGGTTACTAAGCAGTTCAGCATGCAATATTTACATGTATAACCAGCTTTTGCTGTGCTGAGTAACCCTGCTTGTTCAGTAAAACTGCTCGTACAGGCTGAGGTTATTCCCGTGCTTAGCTGGGGAGAGCAAGTCATGAGCTGTTGTTGCTGGAGATACTTTGTGCAAGTAAAGCAGTGGCTTTGGCTGGGTTTTTTAATGTATTGTACTTATTATAGGCAAAGATTAAACAAGGGCAGTTAAGATCAGTAACAGATGCAATATCTAAAGTTTGAGTACCTTGAAAGTTTGTCATTGTCTGATGACAACAAGATTTAATGGTATAAAAGGATGTAAAAACTTCCTAGTTACTGAAGGGACCTTCTAACCAGCTCTTCTGGTGCTTCTTTAAAGAGGCATAGCTACACCTGAGCTGTGGGATCTGTGTCAGCAAAGGGATGTGTCACCTCCTGAGACCTGACTGAGTCCCACTGAGCTTATTTAGAAAGAGATTTTACAGGAAAATCTGTAAAATCTGTGCTGTACCTGAGGAACAGAAGATGCTGTGAAGAGTGGGCTGAGTTTGGAGGTACATCCTGCACTGGGTTTCCTGCTGGATCTTGGAAGGCCCAAACTCTGTAAATGAAAAACTGAGCTGCAGTCTGGGAAATGCAAGGCTCTGAGTAAAAAAGACACTGTGAAAACATGCTCAGAATTAGGTGAGAGGATGTGCCTGTCTGAAATCTGAAGCTGCAGCTCTCAGGCAGAAAGAGCTGCTTGCCTTTAGTCAGAGTTTCTCTGCCTCTCTTAGTGACTACGCATTGAAATAAGATTTATGAATACATGGGAAGTTCTTGTGACTGTGAAAGAGATTTCTGAGATCATAGTGCTCTGCTAGGCAGGATGATAATTGAATTTGAAGGCAACAAATCATACTAAATGTTGTATTTTGATTTCTCAGCACTACTGCTGAGAAAATCCCGAGGGAAGTCACAGGCAAAGGATACTACACATCATTTCATTCCTAAGATGGCAATGTTCCCTGCATATAACACACATACCTTACCACTCACTTAAGATTAAATGACTTAGCTGGCTCACAACCCAATATAAAACTGAGAAGATTCAAAATCATCTGGGGAAGAGTTGCTGTTCTGTTGCTCCCATGCTGCCATTGTGTGATAGTAATATTAATAGTAAACCTAAAGGTAGAGGGAGAATAATTACCAAGGGAAGCTAAGAAAATGAAATCATCTCAGAGTTCAAAGAACAGAATTGCACCAAATGTTTTCTGGCGTTGAACAAATCTGGAGAGATTTTTCAATGTTTACTCATTTTGAATGTATGAAATTGAGCAAGATTTGGGGGCCTGAATTAGTTTTTATTACAGTGGTGTACAAAGAAGTCTTTATTTTGGATTTGGCAGCAGGATGATTTAGGTTGCTTTGGAGGGATTGAGGAAGGAGAAGATGACAAAAATAACCTGGCACCCAACAGCATTTAAATACAATATTTAACTTATCTGCACCTTGAGTAATTCTCAATAATTCCATATATAAATACAAATCTGCAGCAAGACAGCCTAACGTGCGTTTATCTTAATCCAGTGGCATTAACAACTCTCATTCCAGAATCAGGATGTGCTCATAGGGAGCAAAACGAGACAGGGTAATTCCACGGGCAGGTTTCACTGTAGGTGAAGCTGTTCTGTGTCTCAGCCCCAGACAGGCAGAGAGAAGCTGATGTCACAGGCTGCAGGTGACTCAGGCCAGAGCTGTGGCCGGGCTGTGGCACTGGGCTGGGCTGGTTCCTGCTCTGGCTCAGCCCTCAGAACATCCCCCTCCTGCCAGCGCCTTCCTGAGCAGGAGCTGGGTTGTGCAGAGTCCCCCCCGTCCTGCCCAGCTCCTGTGCTGTCTCAGGGAAGTGGAGCCCCACGGGGAATTTCTCTGTCAAAAGATCCTCAAATGCAAAATACCAAACTTTCATTTTCTCAAGAAAAAATCACAGCTGCTGGTGGGTGTAAATAAAGTATATATATAAAAAAAAAAAGTGACACACATTCACAGAAAAAAATGTTCGTTATTTCCATCAAAAGTCCTTCCAGAGATGTTATCGCTATTGCTAAAGCAGCCTGTGCTGCCAGAACTTATCAGATATCCTCTCCCTTGAATTGGTGTCATAATGCCACTTTATGTTTCTTTATAAAGAACGTGTTCCATGGCATGCTTGTATCCCACTCCTAGATGTGGTGTTTATTGTCAAAATATGTATAACTGTCAAAGTTTAGGTCTATTTCTGTGTTCATTATTTGTTGTCAGCTCCCTTCTATTTATCCCAGGAGCAGTGTACCTGAAAGGTTGTGGGGTTTGGGTAAGCACACAGAACAGGGCGAGCACTTATCTGCTCCTGTGTGCAGCACTCAGGTTGTGTGTAGGTGTGGTGAAACAACTTTTGGAACCATAAATGTAATCTTGATAGCACTTGCGTGGAAACAGAGCTATTGTATGGTAATGAAACTGGTGTAATCAGCCTGGAGTGAAACTGGTGACTAATTCAAAAAGCAAACTTCCTGTCTGCAGCAAAAGCCCTTCTTTAGAAAAATGCCTTTTCTTCACTGCCCCGTGGCACTGTGTCACATTGCAGCATTAACTCTGCTGCTAGGAGTGCTCAGATCCAGCAGATAATTATCCTTTGGAGTTCTCACTCTTGCGTTTGTTTAATCCCTCAGTCTCCTGACCAGGAGCAAAGAGTTTTACTGACAGATTCTTCTATGAGGGCAGGGAGGAAGGAGTGCTTCCAGCTGGGATCTCTGGGGGTGAGGTGGGAGAGTTCCAGAGGTGCCAAAGAAGCAGCAAGTGGGTCACCAGGTGATGGATTTCCCTCCGTGTGAGGAGTCACTGTCACAGTCTGCCTTTGGTCTGGGGTTGGTGGTGTAGAGCTGTGCTGGGGGTATTGGTAAGTAGTGTGGTCTGGGGCATTTTCCCACTCTTCAGTCAGCTGAGAAGGATACCAAAGACCAGATTTTGGGAAGGATGGCTTTGTTTCAGCTCTGAGACATGGTCTGTGCTGTATATAGTACACAGAATAGCTGCTGCAGTACCCAGCAGAGTTCTGCAGCTTGGGTCCTTGAAAGCATTCAGGTGTAAATATTGATTGTTCTTTAAATGTCTTTAGACTTGTATTTGAGCACATAAAAGTAATTTGGAGGTAAACATATCAACAAAGGAGATAAGGATTTTTTGAGACCTTTGTCAGGCTCAGTCTGATGTCAGCTGTTTGCAGCCTCAACAGGCTCCAAGTCTCTTGCAATCCTTTAACACAAAGCTATGGTTTCTGATTGTTTTACAAGGGCTGCTGCTGTTTCTGGCTGGTCAAGTCTGAAGGGATCATTGTGACTGACCACTGATTGTGTCACCAGCCTAAGGACTGTTTCATCTTCCAGGCCTTCAGCTGCTGGGCCAGATTAAGGTGAACGTGGGAGCAAACTGAGTCTTGCAACACGTGGCCCTGCAGATAACCCCCCCAGCCTGGGGCCAGGCGGGCACAAACAGAGCTATTGACAGATGAGCTCTGAGAATGAGCAGATAAGACTCTGTGATGTTGATACCACTTGATCTGTGAGCCATGTTCGATATTGTCAGCTGGGGCAGTCAGGAATGCTGATGTGACCACAAGCCCTTGGAGGATTTGTGTGAAGGCTGGTTATTGTCACAGCCTGTCAGGACACAGCTGGCTCCCCAAGGGCAGTGTCCCTCGGGCTCCTTGCCCCACTGGGAACCCACTGCTCGGCTTCCTGGAGCCCTTTCCACATGCCACAGTCCACAGCTGCAGCAATGAATATGAAATATCAACACTCACTGAAGGGAGATGCATTTCCATTTCTGTGTACTTTATTTTGTCATAAATAGTTCCATTAAGAGGACACCGGTGTAGTGACCTCCACTGGTGGCACCGTACTGCTCCCAGTGAAACACAGCCCAAAACGGTCCTGTCATGTGAGAAGTGTTGTCTTGTCACATACCAGAAAGAACGGTAAAAGTTACTTCAAACACGAATTGATTCTGGTTGTGGTCCCTCACTTCACAAGGCTGAGGAATGTGCAGCAGGTTTATAGAGACAACTCCCTCAGGTTGGGTGGATTGAGACTGACCTGGCAATCCTGGCTGGAATGGAAGCAGATCCATGTGAAATCAGGAGCTGATCCATAGTGACTGGGGATGGAAACACAAGTTACTTTATTTACAATAAGTACATTTCCCAGGACAGAGTTGAATTCAATTTGTTTATCCCCCTTGCAAACAGCCAACAAGATCCCTGATCCTAGGACCTGCTCATTTTATTCTTGACTGCTCAAGCAGAGATAAACTTTGAGGCTCTCTCAGTATCACTGAGACAGATGTGGCATTTTAACACTGTCAGCAAAACAAAATGTCAGGATGGTCATAGTTTCTTTTCCACCTTGGAGGATTTTTCCCTGGTTTTCCCCCAGCAGCAAAGCCTGCAAGCTGCTTCCCCTGCCAGCAGATCCTTTCTGGTTAATGGTGAACTCAAATTAAAACTCGATGCACCGTCACAGATGGCATCCAGGCACAAATGTCTGTCAGAATCCAGTTTATCAAAATCACTGAAAATTCTAATTCTGTTCTCCAGAGTGCTGACAGCAAACTTGATAGCATCAGCAAATTTTGGGTTTGCACTCTGGTTTTCAAGGCATTAATACAAATACAAGTCATAGACAAAGCTCTGGTATGTCTTCCAGTCTCATGGCAAACTATTGACACATCAGAAGTTTTTAAACAGGTTATTTATCTTCTAGATGCTTTCCCAGACTGTTTAATGAAGTGCTGTAGTGTTCAGCCAGGTTTGTGGGCTCTGAGGTGACTGACTAATGCAAATAGATGTCTAAGAGTAGGGTTTGATTTCAGTGTTAACAAGTGCCTTGGAACCTGTCTTTGTTCAATAAACAACATATTTCATAGTTTATATCAGATCAAATCCTTCTGCAAATGTAAACAAATACATTAATGGAATAAGAAAGTAAACTCTGTGACACTGGTGGCTGCAGTGATTAATCTATTAAAAGGTCTTTTTATTGCTGACTATTTAAATTAAAGCACCCAGCCCTGTAGTGCAGGGCACCTAAAGCAATAACAGTTTGGGGTTTCCAGGAAGAGGTTTGGGATCTTGTGATTCCTGGGATCTGGAAGGAATGTGTCATCTCTCTGTGTCATGAACTCAGTCTGCACTGTCCTTGCTTAAATAATGATTTTAAAGCTCCTTTTAGTCTTCCTGATGACAGTTCCTGCTATGAAAAGGCTCAGGGCCTGAGCAGGGAGGGTCTCTGTCCTTTGGGGCAGGGCTGCTGCTCCTGACAAGCTCCCAGCTGGCTGGGGAAGGCTTGGCATGCAGGGACACGGGAGCGTGTGGGATCTGCTCTGTCTGCCGGGTTCACACCTGTGTCAGTACCTGGCAGCTAAAAATACCCCCAGAGAGTGAGTCATGCCTCGAGTGGCACCGAAAGCCTTTCCTGCTCTCTGGGGAGTGGAGGCAGCGGGAGAGCACGTCAGAACTGGGACGTTTTACAAGGTGTGGTGCTGACTCAGGACAGCTGCAGCCAAATCTCACCATTTTCCTGACCAATAAACAGAATGAATCCGTAGCAACCCAACAAAACCCCACGACTGAAACTGCCCTGAGTGTCCTTCTGCCATCCCAGGAGAACACCGAGCTCCAAACCCTGCATCCACATCAGGGAAGATCCAGCTGGGAGCTGTCAGGATTGGGGCACCACCACGGCAAACAGCTGTTTGAGAGGATGTCCCAGCACTCTGATGAATGTGCCCTGTGGCTTTGGATAGCCCTGACTGGGAAAAAGGAGTAAAAGTCACCTGGAACATCAAAAAACTCCAATAAATGGTAGTGTTGCCTCTGTATTGTAGCTGTACCAGGAGTCTGCAAACAGCCAGCCTGTGTTCTTACTACAGTTACTTCACTTTTAAAATAGCATGCTGGTAGCAAAAGTACAATTTCAAAGTAAAGTTTGGTGTAGATGAAGACCAAGCCACCATTCCTACTCCTACTTACCGTATGGAGAAGGCACTGCCTGTTACAGCTCTGCCAATAACTGAGCTCACAGCACAATGAAACTCTGTAAATAGTATTTAAGCGTTGACAGTATTTAAATACTTAACTCACCGAGCCTGGTGTGAGTACACTTTCTCAGCATTAGGAAATCTATTGCTTAATTAATGTTTTATGGCAGTTTGCATATATAAAGCACTATATATGAATGCTGAGTGTGATTCAGTTGTCAGTATCTGAATGTGAATACATTTCACACAGGGTTTGGGAGAAGAAATTCCATAACATTAGGCAAAATGGCTTATGCATTCCCAGTAATTTTACATAAAATCTATTCATAGTGCCCATTGACTGGAAACAATATATGGGATTCTTTTAGTTGAACTACTTAATTCAGCAGATAACCACTGCTGCTTCATAGTTCACGGATGAGAATGTAAGGGAGCAGCTGAGGCATCCAGTTGAATTCGATTAATGACAAAGGAACGTTTCAGAGGACAGAGGGGACACTGTCCACTGTGCCCACAGCACAAACAGGGAGTGGAAGTGACCACTTTGAGCTGAGCAGTAAAACCCGAGACCTGATCTTGCCCCAGGAGCTGATCCTGTCCCAGAGCTGATCCTGCCCCATAGGAGATCCTGTCCCAGAGCTGATCCTGTCCCAGAGCTGATCCTGCCCCCCAGGAGATCCTGCCCCAGGAGCTGATCCTNNCCCCAGAGCTGATCCTGCCCCCCAGGAGATCCTGCCCCAGGAGCTGATCCTGCCCCAGAGCTGATCCTGTCCCACAGGAGATCCTGTCCCACAGGAGATCCTGCCCCAGGAGCTGATCCTGCCCCAGGAGCTGATCCTGCCCCGAGCCAGCCCAGAGGCATAAGGAGTTGTGGGATACAGCCAGGACTGAGTGGTCCTGCCAGATCCAAACTGTCACAGCAATTTTTTTCTGACATTCCATCAAAGTGAGATAGTGCTTATCACTTTTGAATTTGTTTGTCTTTTCTACTTTTGATGATATCAGAGTTCTTAGGGCCTAATACTGGAGGGCCATTGTGGAGTGTAGTCTTAGTGCAGCAATTACCAATGAAAAGGGGGAAATTGGAATGAAATAATTGCCCAATACTGTCTAAAACTGACTCATGCAATAATTTCTAGCAGCAGAAAATTTCTTTCTGATATTTTATGAGACATTGTTAGCACTCAGATAGCGAAACACTTCTATAACTTGCCATTTTTTCTCTGTGCTGAGTGTCTTGCAACTTGGCGACAATGCCCTGGGTGTTTGTCACCAGAAGGTGACGGTTTGAGCTCATGGAGAAAATTATTGCAATACACATAGTAACAGAACAAGCTCTCCTGGTCTGTTGTTTTGGACAAAATCAATGAAATCTCACTCAGAGAGATGTAAAATCAGACTCAAGGGCTCCTGGTACAGGTTATTTCTTATTTCCTCTTTTCCTCTCCTTTTTCATGCCTTCCTGAGACAGATCCTGGAGTTCTCTCAGAGCTCGAAGGGAGTTGGTCAGACATCCTTGTGTGCGTAAAACCCTCTCCCAGCACCAGTGTGCCCAGAGAGAATCCAAAGGTGGGATCCAGCCCCATGCAGGACCAGCACCCTCAGCTCTTTATGCTGTTCTTGCCTCTTCAAATTGAGCAAGAGAAGTCTGAGGCTTCCCCCTGCTCTCAGCGCCTCTGCAGAGATAACCGGGGTACCCCAGCCCTTCCTGGCTGCTTGTGTTCAATCCCAAATACCCTAAATGCTGCAGGTGGAGCTGGGTGGCTCAGGGGCTGCTCATGGGATCAGATCACTGGGCCAGGACTTGTTCAGTGTCCTGTAAGCTGATCCGTGCGGGGTCGGTGGGTGCAGCCCAGCACCGGGATTTACTGGCTGGGGGTGCTCCCGTCCCGCCGCCGTTCCCAGCCCAGCTTCGCGTTGCTCATGGAACGAACAGAGCCGTGCAGGGTCAGAGCTGCCCCGCTCCTGCCCTGCCCCCGGCAGCCCGCGGGCATCCCTGCTCCAGCAGCCTTTGGCGTGTTTGCTGGTTCACAAAACCACTCCGCCGGATTTTACCCATCCACAGCCCGGATCTGAGACCTCTGAGGGACAGCACCCACCCAGCCACAGCCTTGGATGGGGCAAAACTCCTGGCCCACAGTCTGCCTTCTCTTCCTGGCCCAGCACAGCATGGTTTGGACTGCGAGAGGCTGTGGAAGGAGCTGAACACTGGAGACTTAAATTGTGTTTCTCTTCAGTTAGTTATTTCTTGTACCTGTCTGCAAGTGATCTTTGGGCTGCAAAGGAAGAAAGTGAGGAATGAAGCATCACTATTTCTACTGGCACAGGAACAACTGAGTTGAAGGAAGTTACATATATCTATATGTATATAAACACATAAACTGTGGTAATACATATTTATATATACAAATTTTGAATATATATTTAAATATGTAAATATAGAGTATGTGTGTTTATATGTAATGCATGCTATACATACTTCTCTCTTTAATAGAATACAACTATTCCACATTAAAAATACATCTAAAATTCTGTATTCTCTGGTTTTTGTTATTCTGCCCTGGGAATTACAGGCATCACCCTCCCCCCAACCTTATTTCCTAGGGATTCTGTGACCTAAGCCCACCACCCACAGTTCAGCCCACAGCCAGGCTGGCTGCCTCCTCCCACAAATCCTCTTTTTCTTTCTTTCTTAGGTTTTCTGTTCCTGATAAAATTGTTATTCCAGTTTCCAGCTCTTCCTAAATGACTTGCAGAAGGCAGTGACAGGTTGCAATTTTAAATCCACTTAGCTGGGTTTTTTTGTGAATAATCTTGTTTGACAGGCTTTCCTGCCCTCCCTCCTTGTCATCAGGCATGGCTGCAGTTCTGGCTGTGCCAGGAGCAGGGGAATTGGTTTGGTTGGGGACACAAATGAGAGAGGGGGAGATTTTCAGCTACTGCAGCCAAAACAGAAACAACAGAAGCGCTGTCTGGAATCCAGCTGAAAAGCAGTTTGATTGGTTAGATAACATGGATAGCTATTAATTAATGCTTGAACTGACATTTCAGTATTGTATGTGAGTAACTTGCTCTGTGAAAAGTTGTAATTTTATTCATATAGTTTTTAACAACGATCTATTAGATATTATGAACCTCTTTTCTTGTTAGTGCTTATGTTAATGCTTCCCTATAGCAGGGATGGGGCAGCCACAACTTCTCTGGGCAACCTGTGCCAGGGCCTCACCTCCTCCCAGGGAAGAATTTCTCCCCTATACATCTTTGCTAGCTCGGGGAGGACAGCCCTGAGCCATGGGACACACGCAGCAGCAGCCGCCGAGTGCTGGCACCCCTCACCCAGCACGGCAGGGGTGGCACCCCTCACCCAGCACGGCAGGGCTGGTGCTGCTGCCCTCCCTCCCTGCAGCTGGGCCAGGCCTGGCCAGGGCGATGCCCTGATGAGCCTGGGGGTGCTCAGCTCTGCTGGCAGGGTTTGCACCTGCATCCATCCCTTTCACACGCTCAGGGAGGGTGCTGATGTGAGGGCCAGCTCACCAGGGTCCCTCACTGCTCACCGTGGCGAGAAGGAGCTTTGGGCAGGTGGCTGTGGCTCAGCTCTGTTGAATGCTCCCTGGGGGTGCCACAGTTAGCAGGGATGAGCCCAGGGATTCGCATTTGATACCATCATGGAAGGAAACTATTTCATTAAAACCTGACTTTTCCACTGGGAATTTGTGCATGCATTCCATTTTCAGTGTTGATTGACAATAAAGTTGGGCTCTCGAGGACAGAGCTAAGTCCATCAGTGTACAAGAACTGTTTTTTCCTCAGACCTGGTCCCCCTTCTCTCCCTTTGCCCACACTCGAGCCCCCCAGGTCAGTGTGTGCTCCCTCAGACGTGTCTCACAGAGCCCTGCAGTGCCCAGAGCTGCTGCCAGCGCTGTCACTGGGCTGGGGACTCTGGGAGCAGTGGCACCAGGGCTGCGAGGCCCTTGCTTTGTACACACAGAGCCCAAGCCCGCTGGTGGGGCAAGCCCTGGCTGCTTCTCTGTTGCTGGCTCAGGCTGTGGCCAGGGCAGGGACGCGCTGTGGGATGGCCCTGCCCTGGGATGCCCCTTGGGATGGCCCTGCCCCAGGATGCTCAGTGGCACCCCAGGGCCAGGACCCTCAGCCGGGCACAGGGACCTCTCTGGAAGCAGCAGCAGCACCAGCCCTTGGAGCCAGGGAGCTCCACCAGCCCCAAACCATGTGCTAGGCGAGATAACACCATGCAGGAGAGCTGTTATTTGGGCTGTGCCTTTCTTCTTGAAGTTTGCCTCCCAGATCAAGCCCCTGTCCTTCCAGAAACACTGCCAAGACAGTGACATTTTATTGCATATGGCCTCCATTGTGCCAATGCCCTTTCCAAGCCAAATTAAGTTCAGTCTTTTCACATAAGTGCTTCTGACAGGAATTTTGAATAGGCTGCAATGAATGTGGTGAACACTGTAATAACAGCTGTTAGCTTTAGCCTGCCTGAACCATGCACTGCACGTGTTTGCGCTGTTGTGTCTCTTCGTGTTAAAGCAGTCTGGGGAAATTAATTTATTTTGCTTCTTATTGATTAATTTAAAAGGTTTTTGCTTACCCCATGCTCTGCAAGAGATATAAAGCCAGTTATTTTGAAAAACTAATGTGATTTTTCAAATTGTAACAGACACATTTATTGCCATCGTATTTAAGAACAATTTGCCTCACACCAAATTGTCCAAGTAATCGGCGCACACGGCACATTCACTTGGAGATGTTTATTATTCTGAAGGGGAGAGAGGGAAATAAAAAAAATAACCTCCTGTTGCCTTTTAATTGCTCATTTCCTGCTTGAGACAGCAAATGCCATTTGGCTGCTGTAGGAGAGATAAATGGGCGGGCCGGGTTCTGCCTGCACTGGGGAGCCAGAGCTTTGTTCATTAGTACAGAACCAAACGGAAAAAATAATCATTAGGAAAGCAAGCCAGAGGTAGCATTACTTCCTTAAGCAAGGAATAAATGCAGATTATTTCCTCCAAATGCATAAAGGTTCCAGAGCCACCTATCGTGGCACTAATTGATTAAATTCCCCTGTGCTGCTGCTGAGCAGATGGGTTTATCCTTCTGCTTCAAACCAGAGGCTTGGGAGCGGATAAAAGCTCTGGCCTTTCCTCTCAAGTGCAGCTCTGCAGGGTTGTGGGGCTGGTCTGCCTCAGCAGTTCTGACTTTACTTATGGAAGGTCATTCCTGACCCATTACTTACATTTCATCTATCATTCATTTTCTTTAAAAAAACTGGTTTCCCTACAGTTTTCCTGGACTGATTAAATGTCTGAGATTTGATTAAGGGCAAAATATCAAGTCTAGACTGTTGGTGAGATGCCAGCTCCTGGATGGTGCCAATATCACTCAGAATAAGCAGAGAGGTGGCACAGCTGGGAGAGCAGAAGCAGCTCCCTGGGGCAGGCAGGGCTGGGGGCAGCAGGAGCAGCGGGAGCAGGAATCCCAGCGGAATGTGAGTGCTGCTGCTGGGGGTGCTGGTGGGATGTGTGGGGAACCAGTGCCCCAGAGGGCCCCGTGCTGTGAATGCATCTGCTGGGCACCTGCTCCTGGTTTCCTCACACCCCTCCTGCATCTCCCTTCCTGCCACGTTCTTCTCCCGGCTGCAGCCCCTCGGAGCGGGAGAGGTCGGGATGGGCAGCGTGGCCCTGGGAGAGGTCCCAGATCCCAAATGCTGGGCTGCCCAGGATGGGCTTCTTTTGGGGGCAGGATGTTGGAAATGGCAACACATGGAGAATTCTGCTCCACTTTTAGCCCCAGCCCAGGCACAGGGAGGATATTACATCCCCACTGTATGGACACAGCTCCAAGGCAACAGTGCATGGCACAAGAATCTGCATTAGATCAGTGATTCCATGGAGTCATGGAGTATCCTGAGTTGGAAGACACCTGAAAGGATCATTGGGTCCAGCTCCTGGGTAGCTGTGGGATGAACCCTCGGTGTGAGGGTGGCTGGCGTGGTGCTCTCTGGGAGGGCAGCACAAGCAGCCTGTGTGCAGCCTTGGAACGTTTTTAGCACAGCAATGCCATGAGTGTATTTCTGTTTGTGTTATAAAATCTCTGCCTTTAATTTGAGTCTGGAATGGGTTTGAGATTCAGTTATATTTAAAAATGAAAAGAACAAGACCCCACAAACAACCTGCTGCTCCTCATTCAGCACTGGTAGTTGAGGAATCAAAAATGAGGGTCTGGTTTTAAACAACTTTCCCCACCCTGAGCTAAAGAGCTTAACCTGCTGGGTTTAACCGAAAGATCATTACAGTAATTGGATTACATTTTACACCAAGGGAAGAATGTGAGTGGCTGCAAGTCTGCCTGACCTGGCAGACAGGTGTGATTCAGGACCCGGTGACTACAGGCTGGAGCTCCAGAGTGACAGAGTGGGGCAAATTTGATCAACCAAGATAACCCAGCACAGAAGAGTTTCCTGAGAACTGGAAGGAGCCTCCTGCCCCTCCAGGATTTGTGAAACCAAAGTTTTTTCTGCAGGAGTTGCTGCAGGAGAGCAGGGATGCACTGGAGAAGTGCTGCAGTCCATGGTATGGAGAAGGTCAGACTGGAAACCTTCAGTGATTTCTTCTGGGTTTGGTTCTATGGCGAGTACAAACCAGGGCAAACCAGAAGTGATAAACCCAGGGATTGTTGGAAGTTACAGAGCTCAGTGTCTCATGCTCTTTATTGCAGAGATAAGGCACTGAACAACCCCATCCAGGGGGGCAGGGGCTCATCAGCCTTGCTCCATCTTGTGCAAGATGTGATGAATCACATCCTGGGCCAGGAGGCGACAAAGCGTGTTTGAATCATCAACAAATCCTCAGGTACTGAGGTGGAAAAGACATTGAAATCCAAGGAATATCCGAATCCCAGACTGGTTTGTGTTGCCATGAGCAGGGACACTTTCCACTGTCCCAGGCTGCTCCAAGCCACATCCAGCCTGGCCTTGGGCACTGCCAGGGATCTGGGGGCAGCCACAGCTGCTCTGGGCACCCTGTGCCAGGGCCTGCCCACCCTCCCAGGGAACAATTCCTTCCCAATATCCCATCCAGCCCTTCCCTCTGGCACTGGGAAGCCATTCCCTGTGTCCTGTCCTTCCAACCCTTGTCCCCAGTCCCTCTGCAGCTCTCCTGGAGCCCCTTTCAGGCCCTGGAAGGGGCTCTGAGCTGCCCAACTCTTCTTTTCTCCTGATACCTGCTACACCTGGGGGGATCAGGCAGCACAGAGGGTGATGGCAGGGACAGAGTCACGCTCTGACCAGACCCACTGCACTGTACCCAGCCCCCCTGTCCCTGTCCCGCCGTGAGTGGGGCCCTCACAAGCACCCTCCCATGAGCACCCTCATGAGCATCCCCATGAGCATCCCCCATGAGCACCTCCATGAGCATCCTCCCCCCGAGCATCCCCCCCGAGCATCCCCCCATGAGCACCCCCGCGTGTGCCGTTCCTGCCCGCTCCCGTCCCCGCCTCCCCCCGTTTCTCCCGGCCGGAAAGGACGGTCAGGACGGTAAGGACGGTCAGGACGATAAGAACGGTAAGGACGATAAGGACGATAAGGGCCGTGCGGGCCATGCGGACTCCGCGGGCGCCACCTGGTGCTGCCGGGGCCGGGCACGGAGACCGGCGGGAGCGGCTCGGGGACGGCTCCACACGTGTGGTTTTGGGGGGTAAATCCTTGGCTAAAAGACTCCCACTTTCCCGGGCCACCTCCACGAGTGCCACAGGCAGTCTGTCCCACGGGGCGGGAGCAGCCAGGCCTCTTCAAAAGGAAACCATGAACTCCTAAAATTTGGGGTTCTTTCTCAATCCCACAAGCCGATGGCATTTAACTCCTTCACGCTGGGAATTTCACCCTAAAGGGCAGAAGCCGGCCAGGGAAGAGCGTTTTTTTGTGTCTGGTACTTCCCGTGGATGCTGCCATGACCAGAATCCCTGCAGGAGTCTCTGCCCCGCTGGGCCGGGGGGCACCCCAGGGACACTGCTCCGCTGCGGGGATGGATCCACAGCCGTGGGCACCGGGAGCCGTGTCCTGAGCCGGAGACACCTCCACGGGGGCACCCCCTGGGCTGTCCTGGCTCCATGGAGAGGAAAATAGGAATGCAAGCAATTAGATGGGATATCGGGAAGGAATGGGAGGTGGGCCGGGCGAGGGTTAGCAGAGCCGTGGGGACGCGGCAGCCGCCAGCACAGAGCGGGACCAACAACCGGGCAAAGGCAAAGGGTCTGGCAGAGCCAACTGCAGCAGCACATCCCTGCACGGTGCGTGCGCTGCCCTGCGGAGACAGGGATCCGTTTGGAGCCGTCCTGCTCCATGCCCAGGTGCCCTGGGCACAGCCCTTGCTCCGACATCTGTCCAGGATGTGACAAGCAGCACCTTGGGTGTTGGGTGATTTTTCGCCCCCCACACCACGTTTGCAGCCCTCGGAGCCTCGCTGTGGCTCTTCGCCAAACGTTACTCACCACACGGTACAAGACTTTTATATTTAGCCAGCGCAGAGACAATATCACCAACTTAAAAATAGGTAGAAATGAGGCTGCGGCTCTCACGAACGGCTCTGGGGTGCACAGGAGGGGCCGTGGCCATGGTCAGCCACCAAGCAGGGCAGTGTTGGTGTGGTACTCACCGCCATGCCAATGCCACCACCAAGGCCAAAGCCACCTCTGCCCTCGCACATCTGGGTGGGCACTGAGCCTTCCTGGGTGCTGAGGCTGGGGCTCTGCATGGCAGCCCGTTGGGAAGGTAACCCCATGTCCCCATGCGCTCCTTTCAGGTCCTACCCGGCCCTCGGAGCCCGGCCGGCCCCGGTGCCACCTGAGCACCCTGCGGGAGCCTGCGCCGCGCAGTCACCATGGAGATGCCGGCAGCTCCGGGGCCGTCCTTCGGGGGAAACGCAGAGGAAGAGAAAGGCTGCTTTGCAGCAAAAATATTAGCAATAATTTTTATTTCTATTGAAATTATAATTTTCATTCATCCCTTTCTTGTTCTTCCTGGATACTGGTGGATCTCCATCCCAGCGCTGCGCTGACCAGGCTCTGGCCAGCTCAGAGCCGGTGTGTCACCCACCGAGAGGGGTGCTGGCTCCCCTCCAGCGTGGGACTCTTGGCAGCCTGTGCCAGTGGCAAACTTGCCTCAGCTGTGCCCGTCCCTCAGAGCCCCCTCGCCCCTGAGGCAGCTGTGCCTGTCCCGGGCCTCGCAGGCTCCACAGGGGCTGCTCAGGAGCAGAAGCAGCCAGGGCCAGCCAGAGCCCCTTCACAGGCTTTGCACATGGTTCTGCTTCCCATAAAGGGGTGAACCTCTAAAACAGGTTTCACAGCAATTACCTCTGTTTGGAAAGTTTTGTCAGGGGCTTTCATATCCCTCCCTGAGCCACTCCAGTCCAAGGTTTCAGCAAGAGAGCTCATCATGGAGATTTACCAGGTTTCCAGTGCCATGACACCGACACATGGGATATTTGCCTGCAGTGGCTGTAGAAAGGGAACACACCCCTATATATTGGTCTAAACACAGTGAAAATCTGAGTCAGGATGAGACCAGCTCTGTGGAATAGTGACAGATGTCATTCTCTGTCCATCCTTTAAGGAGATAAAGCTGCCTTGAACTGCCCAACACAGTTCCTGGGCTGCTCCTGAGATTCTGAGGGAAACGAGAGTCAAGTGGAACTTGCAAAATAACCTGCTGTTCTCACAACTCCCTCACTGCAAAAGACAGATCAGCTTTGGAAGGCACAGGCCCATCAGAAACAACAAGCCCAGCTGTTGCCAAGCGTCTGTGAGTGGTGGGCAGAGGCACCAGGCACTCGCAGTACCTGAGACACTGGAAGCCAAGGGATGCATCACCATTCCCACAGGGAGTAAAACCCCTCCGCACTAAACGATGCTTTGTCGTGTATTTGTAAATTGACTTGTAATACATTATTTAGGAGCTCACATCATAAGACCATCATTCTTTTAGTGGGATTAGGAAATTGTTAAGATCAGGAGGAGCAATACATCATCTTTCCAAAAATAAAACACCTCATGATTTTAATGTGACTTCTTGTTACTGACACACGTGAACAACCCATGATACCAGAGCCTCTCCCTCACCCTGCCAGGGTTCTTACAGAATGTGACATTTACCCTGCTCCATCCCAATGGATTTCCTTTCACACTGGATCGCTGTTTGCTGAGTGTGCTGCTAGAGCTCTAATTTGCATTTCCCAAACATCACGACTCCTTTCTCAGCCCGTTCCACCCACCTCGTTTGGCGGTGCTCATCCTGCGGTGCCGGTTCTGCGCTCCCTGCGGGATCACACCAGCGCTTTGCACCGTGTCACTTCCCGCTTCCTCGGGCACAACTTTGACGTCCCTCCCCTTTCTGTCACGTCGCGTTATCCCCAACACTCCCCAGGGTTTCTTCCCTCTGCTGCCACCGGAGCTGGTGCCCGCAGCCCCTGCCAGGCCCCACAGCTTGCAGCCCTTCTGTGCTGGGCTCTGTCAGGCTGAGGTCAGAAAAGGCAATGGTCGGGAAGAGCTGGGAGCTGCCTGCACCGTGCCCAGCCCATCCTGGGGAATGCAGGGGGCTGCTCGTGGCATATGAAATCCAGCACCAAGGTTTGATTCCAGCCCAAGAGTTTTCCTGGCAGAGCTGGTGTTTCTCATGAAGTCCAGCTGGATATCAGCAAAATGCAGGAGGTTTCTAAGCAGGAGAGATGCAAACCCTTCAGTTGTGCTAAGTGGGACTTGCCTAAACCAGCAGTGGGTTTGTGTCTGTGAAGGTGACACAGAACTGCTTTGACATCTCCTTGCTTCAGCTCCTTACAGCTCTGACATATTTTCCCTGCGTTTTTATAAATAACAAGTGTAGAACACACAGTGGTTATAGGGAACTGGCTCTAGCAGCAAATCTCCCTTAATGGTTTCAGCTCCTGTGGGAAGAGGGATTCTTATCCTCAATGCATTTATCAAAGAAGCTTTGCTAAGATACAAAATTAAGCTACTTTTTTTTTTCTTTTTAAATGGTACTAATCAGCTTAACACCGTGAAAGACACCATGGAGAAGTTGCTTTGTAATTTTAGAAAACCTCGGAATGCTGACCTCACTGTGGAATTACCCCAGGGTGCTGTCTCCAAAGTGGTGTGTCTGCAGTGGGAGGGGAAGGAGATGTAAAGGGACACATTGTCCTTCCCAGTCTCTGCTGGACATTCTCTGGGTGGGGGTCCCCATGGACCCAACGCACCTGGGATGGATGTGGGGACCCCAGGGCAGCACCCAGTGCCCCGGGATGTCCCCCAGCACTGGGGGGGTCCATCAGAACTGAGCTCCCTGCTCACAGCGACAGGAAGCATTTCACTGTTGCCTTTGGTGTTTCTCCAGAACAGGTTTTATGGTAAAGGCACATCAGTGCAAAAAGGAATATGTCCTGGTCCTGGCCTGTTTGATTCTGCTATAAACAGATAATCTGTTTAATATGAGGAAAGTTTGACCGTAATTATTCCTTCCTGAAGTCTGGACATGAGCTTCTCTGTGCTTCCAGCTCCCTGCCCTGTATCATAACATGCATCCTGTCTTGCTCTGGGAGCAGCCTGTGCACTGCAGCAGCTCCTTGGTGGCCGGCAGGGGAAAAAAAACACCCTGATACTTAAATAAACTTGCAGATAAATATGGATATTGCAACAGAGCAGCACCCGCCCCCCTCCCGTGCTGCTCCAGCCCTTCCATATACATTCCTGGCTCCTGGCTTATTTATAACCCCTGGATATGTGCATCTCTAGGAAAGCACGAGGTCAGTGCCAACTCCTCGCTGCTGTGCAGGGCTGGGGGCAGCAGGGCTCAGAACTGACCTGGAGAGGCTCTGCCAGGATCACTGCAGCTCCCCAAAGCCCCTTTTGGACCCTACAGCCCACTCAGGAACAGCTCTTTCCCAAAGTGTGAAATCATATTTCCAGAAAAAGGGATCCTGCTGCAAGTGTCTGGGAAGCACAAGGTGCGAGAGCAGCTATTTCAGAGTTGGATTTCAAGCCCCAGGCAGTGAATGCCCTGGCAGAGATGAGATGCAGCAGCTCAGAGACATGTGGAAGGGAAGGGAGAAAAAAAAACCAAGAGAGAAATAAACCCATCAAGATTCTTCCTTCCTTAGGAGGTTACAAATAAGGTCTTTGGAGGCCCAGGGATGCTGATTAACTTGCACAGGCAGACAAAGACCCTGGTATCAATTAAATACTGCTGATGAGGTGAGGTCAATAGTAATTATAACCTGCACATCTTCACACATTAGAGACACGTTTAATCTTTTTATTGAAAAGCTTTTTACTGAAATTAGGTAGTATGATAATTTCCTGCAGTGTCCTGTTTCTAATTAAGTAGGAGGAAAGACAGTAGATTGCACTTCAACAGCTCTGTTTCTGTCAATTTCCTGCTA
Source organism: Lanius collurio (assembly GCA_020086605.1). NCBI lineage: Eukaryota > Metazoa > Chordata > Aves > Passeriformes > Laniidae > Lanius > Lanius collurio. The sequence goes on from JACBWW010000056.1 coordinate 4,098,125, forward strand.
AAGAAATAGGACTTGTTTGGTATTTTGGCTGTTTATCTTTTTTTAAAAAAATCTTTTAAGTGGCCTTGAAAGGGGAGCTCACATTTATATCAGTATTTATACCCTTTCCGAAATAAGCCTCAGAGTCAATGACCATGCCCATAGGACAGCCGACCTCTTGTGTTTTCCAGGGCAATCCCTGTTCTGTTTCTGTGCTCCCTGAGCTCCCAGAGGCACCTGGCACTGCTGGAGCGCCGTGCTGGCGGGGGAGCGGGAATGCCAGGCTGGTTCGGGAGGAATGTCACGTCTTGGAGCTGCAGAGGGGGCTCTGCCTTCCCCCTGCACATGTTCTCTGCCTCGCGAGTGTCCCGTACACGGCAGCTTTGCTCCGGGGGCTGCCCGGGGCAGTTTTCAGCCCCGTAGAGCTCTTGCACCCAGTGCAAGCCCAGTAAGGAAAATCATGGTTTTTGCTAGCTGGGGACGTGCTGCGTGCCCGGGGGAATGGCGGCGCCTGGTGCCATCGAGGACAGAGATGGGCACAGGTGTGCCCGCTCCTGCCACCACTGCTGGGCCTTCTGGACGAGTGACCATGCCACAGGCGTTCACCCAGCTCTGTAAACCACCTGTGAAACCTCACATCCCTTAACCCAGGCGGTTCGGAGACAGCGCGGTGGCTAAATATAGCTGTGGAGCAGTGACAGCAGCAGGGTTTGGGAAAAGGTTTTGAAGGGAGGCTGGGAACTGGGAGTGCTGGAGAGGGGGCGTCCGCCAGTTCACGCTTCGCTGCCGGAGCTGAAAGTGCGTGCGGGAAAGGCAGCGCAGCTCCTCCTCGGCTCTGCCGGCTGGGACGCTGCGCACCCCTCCTAGCGCCGGTCTGCGATCGCTCTGCGGTTCGTGGCTGGGCTGGGCTGTGCGGAAGGGAGCAGGAGGCATGGGGGGAAGGCCGCAGGCAGTGCCGGGTGCCAGCCGGCAGCAGGCACGGGCAGCTCTCCGCCGGCGCTCCAGGCCGTGCCAGCAGCTCTCGCCTCCCCTCCTCAGCTCCTCTCTCTGCTCCTTAGCCAGAGGCTGTGGAGGGGCTTGTGCAGAGCTCCTATTACCTCATGCAGTGGCAGGAGCCGTCTGTTGTCATCGCCTTGAGCATCACTGCCCTTGCTGCAGGTGCAGGAGAATCGGGGGCTCTGCTGGTGCCTCGGGCTTGGGACCGCTGCGGTGCTGCCTGGCCACATCAGGCCTTGTGGCACCATCCTGGGGCCGCTGGTCATGAGGGAGAGTCCCTGCTCCCACAGGATGAACCTGCTCTGTCCACCACAAGCTCCAGTACGTGAGCTGGAGAGGCTGAAGCTCACGCACACAGGGCTGGAGCTGGCAGCCCCTTGGCATCCCTGGGACCCACATGTTAGGATGGGCTAATGTGGTTTTTGGATTGTGTTCATTTAATGGTCACTTGGCACCAAGACAAATGTATTAGATTTGTCAGGAAAAGTTTATATCCCAGTTAAGTGGCTTTCACAGAGAGCTGATGGAGTTAGTGCTTCTGACTCAGTGCTTTGCTGCTCCACACTTCGTGCATCATTTGGGGTATCCCCACCATTCCTTGCCACCCTTCTGTCCTGATGGCACCATTCCCTGAGCCCAGGGGGCAGCTGGGGAAGAAGCAATCCTAAAGGCACTGAGGCTCAGATACAACAGTGACCAGAGGGATTGAAACACTTGTGGCTTTGATGACTCTTGGGAGAGGCAGGGAGTGCCCAGGCAGGCTCAGGGCATCCTGCAGAGGAAAATGGCAGTGTCAGAGCCTTGTTCCCTCTCAGAGTTGTCACTGCCACCTGCCCAAAAAAGCACCTCATTCAACTGGATACAACATGTGAACAGCTCTACAGGTTTGGAGTTGATGAAAATGAGCACCACACTTTAATCCCTTTCAAAGCAGAGACCTTGGAAACTGCTGGAACCTGGCACACCTCTCCAGCTGTTATGTAAAGAGACTGTTCACAGCACGAGCTGACAAATAGCATGTACAATATCTAATAATTAGATGGCACTGAAATATGACTAATTTTCAGTGATTCCATGTGGATGTTTATATCCTTACAATGATACTGGGAAATAAGAGCAGAAGCTCTGGAGGAGCCCCAGCCTGGCATGTCCCTGTTCCTGTGGGTGGCTCTGGGACACACAGCCCTGTTCAGCCCCAGCCAATGCAGAGCCCCCAGATGGGTCTGCAGCCAGTCTCACATCCTTGGTGTGGGAAGAGGGGAGCTGTGACTGCTGCTGGAAGCACCCTAGCTCCAAAATCCATCTGGGAACCACCGCACCCCATTAAGGCTCCTCTGGGCAGCCTCTGTCCCTGCCCTGTCATCTGTGTAGCTTCAGAACATCAGTCTGGTGTTTAATTATAGGTGGTAAGTGGGGTTAGTCACAGTGCAGTGCTTCAGCTTGGAGTTTGTGCTCACTGTCTGCAGCAGGCAGGACCAGTGGTGTGGCTGCGAGGCAGCACACAGCTCACACCAGTGAGACCTGGGAGCATTTCACAATGTGCAGATTGTTCCTGGGGTTTGCTGTGTAGATCCTGTCATGAGTTAACTGGAGTTTATCTTAGTCTGAGAGACAAATTCTTCTGTTTGCTATTTTAAACAGTTCAGCCAAAGAGGTAAAGCCCAGAACGCAGCCCCTCAGCTCTTGGTGTTGGATGCTGATGAGGACAATGGGGTGGAGTTGCTCTGGCTCCTCTTTCCTTCTGGAGGTTTCCCATCAATGTGAAGTTACTGATGCTTCTGGATCTTCTCCTGAGTCTTGTGGGTAGTGGGGGCTTCCTGGCAAAGGACAAAGGCCCTATTTATGCACTGCCAGGGCATTGTGTTCTCTGCCTCCTCATCCTTTACAGGAAAGTATCAGGAACTTGTGTGGACTACAGGTGTGTCTTAGAGTTCTAGGGACGTGCACATGCACATAGTTACACACACACACCCTTAGATCCATCTGTGTGTAGCTGATGGTGTATTTTTAGACATGGTGTAAATTGATCCTGTTCATGAGCTCTGGTCAGTGTGAATTGATCAAGAAAAGAAACAACTGTGAGTTTGTGTTGCTGTACATTCAATAGAGGGCAATAATTTCTGAGGGTTTACTTTGGAATCCCCTCCTTGAATGTGGGTAAAAGCAGGTGAAAAGCCACAGCCACCTGTGGTGCCATCCTGTGTCACCCCACCAGTGGTTTAGGAGACGTTCCTGGCTGACCTGCACCCAGAGCCCCGAGCTGCTGCAGGGCTCGGCTCTATTTTGGGTGCAGGTAACTATACTTAGGGCTGAGTCATCCCTTCCAGTATCAGTTACAGGAGAGCTTAAATGAGCAGAGCCGGTGGCCAAAGCCAGGGGCGAAGGATCAGGGCCACGACGCCGACCTGGAGCCTCCGTGGCGGTGGCAGCAGCCGCAGGTCCGTCCGGCGGGGCACAGCACCAGCCCTGCCCCTCCTCGCTGGCCGAGCCCTGTGTGTGGCCAGGGGTGAGCTGTGGCTGGCAGCCGGGAGGTGGGTGCTGCCACGGCCCAGCTCCATCCCTGCTGTGGGCAGGGCACCCAGGAGTCCCCACGGGGGTTTCAAAGGCAGCATCCCTCTGTGGAGCCATTCCTTGATGTCACCATGGCCTGGTGACAGCAGCTACAGAGAGCTGCTCAATTCAGCCAAAATTTCAGGTCTGCTTGCTTGCATACCCGCTCTAGGGGCAGCTGCTTATGCAGACATTTACTGGGGAATGGGATTCACTGGGGCTCACTGGTATTTAACCTCCCTTGGTTTTAGCAGCCTGTTGGTGACCCCGCAGCCAAAGCAGCTTTCAGAGCACTCAGTAAGGAGTGTGCCCGAGGGGCTGTGGCAGTGCTGGATCCCGCTGGTGTGGCACCAGCCCTGCCAGCACACAGTACTGAGAAACGTTTTCCTTTGCAGATTTATCCCCATGCAGAAAGGGAAGGGTAGAGAACATTTTCATTGAATCACAGCCAAACAGACAAGTCAGCTCCTCCATCTGCTCCCCGGGAGGGTTTGGCTGTTGATTTGCTTCTGTGGGTCTCTCTGGACCTGTTTGCTCTGGGTTCTACAGGACACCTGCAGGTCAGGTTTCTTCTGATTTTTTGCTGTTCTCAGTTTTCTCAATCAAGTGCTACTTTGCCCAGAGTCTGATGGAGAGGAAACAACTTAGAAACAAAGGAATATCTTGGTGAAAAGCTTTTCTGAGAGTAGTGAGAGCTGGCTTGAAAACCCAGAGCTTTATTCTGAGTTGAGTCCCTTAAGTAATACCTGAATATTGGCATAATTTGTTTTTAAAAGCATTTAACTTTATTTTTAGTGTGTCAATGTCAAGGTGAATGACAGATTTTCAATCTTCCCTTGGCTCCCCCTGCTCTGTGCCCAAAGCTCCCCTCCGTCACCCTCTGAGGGGCCAGGAGCCCTTCCATGGAAGAAGGAAGAGGAGGAGGAGGAGGATACTGCACCCTCTGGGGCCAGGAGGTGACACAGTGGGGGGTGGTGGGATGGGGGTGACCAGAGGTGATGGGATGGGGGGTGGTCAGGGTGGTGAAACTGGGGAGGGCAGGGGGAGGGCACAATCCTCAGCCAGCTCTCTCTCTTCCCCAAAGGACTTTGTTTTAAAACAAGTAGTCTTTTAAAAATCTAGGGCAAGTCAGCCTTCTGCCAAAATTAGTCTTTGTGCAAGAGCATGAGAAGGAATTTTAATGGGTAGCTGGTATGTGGGGATGAGGGGAATGACTGCTTTTACTATCTAAATACTGTTTAAATAAGGCTGTAACATCAAACAGCTTTGCCACGCTCGCAGCTCTGTTTTACAGGAAGCATCACTGCCACCGCTCACAAATACACAAGAATGTTAAACAACAACTTTTTATTTGTGCCAAACGTGTCCTGACACATTGCTGAGGAGGAGGAGAGTTGCAGTGCCAAGGGAGCACAGGCAGCACCCAGGACCTGCTTCCCTCCGGCCTGGCTGCTGTCCCTGCGTTGGAAACTGCCACAAACCCCTGCAAGGCCATCTTTCCTGTTGGATTTGCCCAATTGCAGCCAAGGGGAGCAGGGAGAGGTGAAATCCATCCTGCTGCACCCATCTGGGTCTTGGGGCCCTGTACAGAGCCCGCTGTAGGGATGGGGACAGGGATGGCGATAGTGACAGGCCAGTAATACCAAACAAATAAATAATTTGCCCTCTACAATGCAGAGCTTAATTATCTTCAATGTATGACTGAACTACTCTGATGTTTTTATTGGGGATAATAAAACTCAATAGTCTGATAAAAAATTAACTTCTATGGAGTCTTAAAAGTACTCTTTAATTCTGAAATTGACAATAACATGATATTTGGTACAAAAACTGTGTTATAATCCCCAAGAGCTTCTCCTGGCTGGGTCCCAGAGAGAACAAGTGATCAAGCCCTCATCTGTTGGTCCCAGGGCTGTGCCCCAAGCCTCTGGCATGTGCATTTGGGGTGCTTGGCTGCATGCAGGAGCATCCCTTCCCCTTCTCTGCCAGTCCCTTGGGTCTGTTTGGGTGATACCAAGGGTGGGTGTCCCCCTGCCTCTGCACAGCTCCTCCACACCTCTGTCTGGCCCAAGCCCCTGCCGCTCGCCCCAATGCGCTGAGACAGCTGCTGGCTCCACGGCTGGGTCATTTCTCAGTCACTGTCTTGGAGAAAAATCAGTTCCCTACAGAAGGCCATTATTCACAGTGGAAGGAAATGCATTTGTGACCAAGCAGCCTGGCTTCCACGGGGAAAGCTCTGTCAGTACACGCCTGAATGCTGGCACAGCACAGGGCACAGCCCTGCCGCCCACCAGGAACCAACCTGGCATTGAACACTTCAAGGGAAAGGGCAGCCACAGCCTCCTGAGAACCCTGTGCCAGGGTTATACCACTCTCATTGTAGAAGTTAGGACCTGGCTTTGGTTAAGAATCAAACTGGAGTGAGGCTCTCGCCCTGCTGGGGAAGGTCCCTGGGAGCCAGCAGAGCTCTTTCTGATGGACTTCAGTCCATCCCAGGTCATTGCCCCAGCTCAGGGAGGAGGGTGCAGGGCAGTTCCTAGTGCTGCTGCATGGAAGAGCCATAAACTGAAGGGAGAAGTCTTCTATGAATTATTAACATAAACAGCTCTGCTGTTCCTTGACTGTAGGGAAGTGCCAGGAAGGGTAAATGGTGTTTCCAGCATTTTAAATGAGCGGATTTTCCGACGAACACTTAAGGACACAAGGATGCTCCCATGGGCAGGCAGCAGTGACTCGGGACCCTGGGAATGGGTTTCCTGGTGGGAGTCTCTGCCTGGTTCTCATCTGGGATATGCAGCTTGCAGTGGGGCTGCAGGACATGGTGCTGGTGGCTGTGGCAGGCCATGGGTCACTCACAGAGGGGTGACACCACTCCCCAGGCAGCACTGTGTGGGGCTCTGTGCCCAGGGCATATAAACACAACCAGCACTTCCCTGTCCTCTTGGTGCCTCACATGGAGGCACTGTGGCTGCTGGTGGCACCCACTGCCAGCTGCCACCGAGCACAGCAGCCACCAGGTGTTGGTGTTGCTGCTGCAGACAGGGCTCGGCCCCAGCGGCCCCAGCGGCCCCGGGCCTCTCCTGCCCTGTGGGGATGCACCAGCTGCCCCCATCGCTGCCCAGGACAGATCAGGGGAAACCCCACAGAACGTGTCCCTTCTGCCAGCGGCCTCCAAGCGCTGCCCTGCTCCCAGCCCTGCCCAGGCTCAGGTCCGGAGCCGCGTTCCCGGCATCTCCCTCCCGCTCCCAGCGCAGCCAGGGCCTGCTGGTGCCAGCAGAAACCCAAGCTGCACAGTCTGAAAACCCCCATTTATTTAATTATTTACCTGTTCCACCCGCTGCCTCTTGCCACAGGCTGGTCTTTGCTTTCCAAATGCTGTAAATTAAAGTTTAGAAACAAATAATCCCCAGGTCCATGTGCTGCCTCACCTCTGCCAGGGTGACAAACTACCTTTGCCCACTTGGGCCAGGGATAAAAGAAGCCATTGTAGTTGGACTAGTTGATCTTGGAGGCCTTTTCCAACATAAATTAGTCTGTGATTTTGTGGAACCAGAGGTAAATGCACAGTCAGCTCAGCTATTAAATCTGGTGTTCACACATTGCCTGTGTCTGCTCATGTCCAACACAACCAGCCAGAGCAGGGCCCTGGACCTGCCTGACTTGGAGCATTTAAAGGTTTATGTGCTGAGGGAAGATGAGGTCTTTGGGCCTCAGCAGGTTTTGGAATGGAAAGGAAATTCTGGAAAGCCATGGGACAGCATGATTTGTTGAAGACAGAATTCATTTGCTGGTAAGAAAATACAATTTTAATTTTTCCCCTTTTCATGAAGTGAAAAGATAAATTAAGAGGAAGAAAATTAAGAGAAAGGTAAATAAATCTTAAAATAAATCAGGTGAAAACAGTGAAGTACCAATATGTACCCACAGCCATCCCACATGATGAGGAGGGAACAGAATGAAACTGCACATGGTTGTGAAGTTGAGGCAGCTGCAGGCAGTGAGATGAGACAATGGCATGGAAATGCAGCCCAACATAAAACCCAAAATACCTACATGGCACAGAAGGCACGGATAACAGAGGGGTTCCATGTTTTAATTGGATTTCACATGTTAAGCTGTTTGGGAAGGAACAGTCACCCAACATCCTGCAAAGAAACCAAGACACAGCAGCCATTGCCAGAGGGGAAAGGGCAGCTTCTGTAGGAGAGATTTAGCTTTGATCTGTACAGGGAGAGGGACTAGGAGCAGGTTCATCTCTGGCTGAATACTGGGAGTGTGAGAGGGCTTGGAGTGGGTGGAAATGGGGCAGCAAGTCAGCCTGCTGCCTCTGGAACTCCACAGGTGTGACCCTGGTTTGTGCCCCCTGTGGACACGCTGACCCCAAACATCACGGAATCATGGAATGGCTTGGGTTGGAAGAGACCTTAAAGCTCATCCAGTGTCACCCCCTTCCATGGCAGGGACACCTCCCACTGTGCCAGGCTGCTCCAAGCCACATCCAGCCTGGCCTTGGGCACTGCCAGGGATCCAGGGGCAGCCACAGCTGCTCTGGGCACCCTGTGCCAGGGCCTGACCACCCTCCCAGCGAACAATTTTCTTCTAATACCTAATCTCTATCTACCCTCACCTAAAGTCATTCTCCCTTGTTCTGTCACCACATCTCTACATGCTTCCTTTGTCTTTGAAGGCTAAGCATCACTCATTTCTTCACTTATTTTGATTCTCATTCAGTCTGCCTGGTTCCTCTCAAGGTTTTAAATTTTATATCTTTTGCAAGCCTTTTATTATCTATTTTTAAAGACATATCACTGCCGGAAGAATCTCCTGGAAACATGAATTAACAACACAAAAGGCAGAAGGAGTGTTTCATAATGTTACTGGGGCGGCTCCAACACGAGCTGCTCCGTGCGGTGGTGCAGCGCCAGCAACGCTGGGGCCACACTTCTGCTGCCACTAAAAATAGTCGCAACTTCAAACCCAAATATATTTTTGTTCATTAAAGTTATAGACAAATAAGATTTTTTACTCTTTAATTAAAGCAGCTATATAACCTGAGTGTAAATAAAAGGTAGCACTGTCCCTGCAGAAGTCACAGTCAGATTTCATTAGTGTTTATAAAAAAATGTTTACTAAAATCACAGCACGTCAGAAAAAGAAGCATTTTCACAGATGCCCTTGGAACACACAGTAATTCACAGCCACATGCCAAGTCATAAGTCCTGTGTCTTCGAAGCATTTGAAATTGCTGTGCCCATGCAGTCGGGCTCCAGACACTCCCAGAAGTGCCTGGATCCCCATGTCCTTCCTCACCCAAAAGGAGGAGGACACCAAGCTCAGAGGAGCTTCCCACGACCCCTCCTGAGGCTCATATGGCCCAGCTGGGCTCTGGCTGTGGGGCCTCCCTGTGGAGCCAAACCCTTGGCGTGTCCCTGGCGGTGCAGAGGCAGCAGATGCTCCAAAGCACTTGCACGAGGGCTGGAAGCCACCAAAACAGCCCTGCAGCTTTCCCAGCCCCTTCCACACAGGGCAGGGGTGGGCACCAGGCCCATCAGCACACCCAGTCCACCCACCTGCCGAAAGCAGGGCCAGGTGCTGCTCATTTCCCACCCTGCTCATGAGTTCATTAATTTGGTGTTATATCAAGTGGATTAAAACAAAAAAGTCCAAAAAAAGGTGGTGTGTTGTGCAAATGTACAAATAGACAGCAGTTCGTGTGCAGGTTTCATACTGACTTTGTGTTGTGTTAAAGATTTGTAAGAGTTACTGGGCATAAATGGAAAAAAAAATTAACCCATGAGCTGCAGGAAGCAAATACAGCTCATGAATGAGAATTGGTGCTGGCGTGGATCTGGCAAATGTTAAGCTCTAAATAACTGTTTACTCCAAACTTTGTGGTGTCTTAATTGAACAATTTGTAGCTAGAAGATTCCCAAACCCAGAGGGAAAATAGGTTACAACCATGACCACAAAATCAGAACAAATTTAATCTCATTTGCTAGTCAAAGATTGCACAGCATGAAGGAAGGTGGAAGTTTTAGGTGGTCGCAGTAGTGAGATAATGATCTGAATCTTGTCCCTGGTAATCACAACCCATCGTTGTCACTGATTATTAATTACCAGCCCAAAAGCCAGAGCAGCAGTTGTGTTCTCTTTGCATATGGATGGATTAGAAACTCCAGGTGAGTGGCTCAGGGAAAGGCCTCTTCCACTACATCCACCTCTGAGGTTTATGGATAATCAAAGGGATCACCTTGGGCCCCTAGTGATGCTGGACTCATTGCCTTGCACAAATACAACACAGAAAGGGTCAGTTTAATGACGGACTCTCGGGGTTCCCCAGGAGCTCATGGCTCCAGCCCACACTCTGCCTGGAGATCTGCTTGGGTGCCCAATCCCCCCAGCAGACCAGCATTCTCTCAGGTGGGATGCCCAACACATGGTTCTGGCATGTTCCAGGTAAAAAGGAGGTGTGGGAGCAGACAGGAATTTGGTGGGATTTTGCAATGGCTCCAACTACCCCATGCCAAATATAGCAAGGCTTGAAAACCGAGCAGGAGCTCTACAGGAGGTTGTGAGGCTCAGTCCCCCGTCCCAGAGGGATTCAGCGGTGGCTGCGACAGCTCGGTGTGTGCAGCTGGGACTCACACAGGGCGTGGAGCGAGGTGTTACCTCTGCAGGGCACAGCAGCTGCAAGGTGGAAAATCAGCTGCGTGTAAAACGTGTTTAATGACCCTGCTCGGCGTGCACTGCGAGGCTCCCGAGCGCGTCCGCCTGGCAAGCTCCAAGTGCTCCTTCCTGCCACGGCTGCTCGGCAGTGACGGGGACCTCCATGCAATGAAGTGTCCCAACAGACCTCGGCAAGGACCTGGTGGATCATCCGGCCACCTGCACGGGTCCCTCTGGCCAGGCCAGCGCCCGGGAGCAAGCCCCGCAGGTGTGTGAGGCTCAGGGCCACCCCGCAGCTCCCCAGCAGGGCTCTCCCTGGCCTGGCCGGACATGGGGCTCCCCTGCTGCTGCTTCGGGCCCTGTCCCCCCGATTCCAAGCATGCCAGGAGGGGTTGGCCAACTCTGCCACACTGAAGAGCCATAGTGCAGAAAGACAGCAAGGAGCCGCACAAAGCCCGACCTGGGAGTGTGGGCCTGCATCCTGCTGGGGCTGCTTGGGACCTTTTGTCAAACATGAATTAGTGGAACATTTTATTTCCCAATTGAAAGCAAGAAATTGACCACGAAGCGTTTGGAAATGAACAGGATTTTCAACACAGAGAAGCAGATTCAAAGAATATCCTATTTTTATGCTCCCTCTCCGTGTAATTCATCTGCCATTCCAAACAAGATGTGCCTCAGCTGAATGAAGCCTCAAATAATCACATAATAGGAGAAATCATTTATTGTGAATCAGGCTCTTTCTGTGGTATATAAATAGTCTGTGCTGTTCCACAGGCTTTGTCAGTCAGGATTAATTAGCAATTGACCCTTTCTTAAGATTTCTTCACTACCTCTATATTTTTCATAGGGCTAAATGAGCTCTCCACATTGCTTTAAGAGGCTTCCTAAGCTGGAGCTTCATTTACCTCTAGGCTATAAATCAGCAGTTTAATTTATCACTAGGTTACATATCAGCAGTGAATAGTCAGGGTGGAATTGAGTTTATTATAAAGGTGCTCTGTTAGAAGACACAGTATTACAGTGATTGAAACATGCTCTTCAATTTTCCATTAATGCCCAATTCTGAATATGACCACGGAGAACCACACTTTACAAACTTTACATTTAGCATTCTAATAAATAAGTTCAATAAATAGGGACTCTGCAGAGGAAGCCGTACATGTTAACAGAAGCTGCTTAACAATGTTGTCAAAAAATAACTAGAGCTACTCTCATTTGTAACCAATCACTGGAAATTGGTAAGTAAAATATAAATATTTTACTCTTACAATGCAGACCAGAGGAACAAAAATCTGTTAAAATCACCCTTAGGATTACATTGAACTTAATTTTGTACACTAAATTCATAATTCAGAGCATGCTTTTATACCGCTTTTAGCACAAAATATTTTCAAATACATTTATTAAAATCTGAGAAACAAGTGAGACTGCCCATGTAGAATTTAATCTGTGCCTGATCACTAGCTCTTGTGTTACACAATGTTGCAGTTTGGCTAATTTTGG
>JACBWW010000056.1:4114821-4197256 GCA_020086605.1 Lanius collurio
GGAGGAGGCGGCGGTGGAGCCCACGCGGTGCGGCGGGCGTGGAGCCCGGGCACGGCCACCGGTGTCTGACGGTGTCACCTCACAGTCCGGGCGGGCGGGACAGCGAGCGCTAGCCGGAGGCAGGGTCCCTTTAGCCCCCACACGGATGGGGCAGGGTCACTTCAGCTCCCGCAGCGGTGGGACAGGGTTCCCTCAGCCCTCAGAGTGATGGGGCAGGGTGGTGCTGCACAAGGGCTAAGACCTCTCTGTCCCACGTCTTTGCCACTGGGTGGGTGCCAAGGGTTCTGCTCCCGAGCTGCTGCCAGGGGTGGAACAGCCCTTCCCTGATTCTGCTTTCCCTCAACCCTTTGAAAATCTACTCTGCAACCCAGTTTAAGTGACACGAACATGTTAATTGCTGTAAATGGAACAGCTGAGCAGAAATATGCTCTACTGACCTCTAATTAAGCGCTATACATTTGGCACTTGAGTCAGAATATGGTTATTATTTATTGTCTTGGCAAAACACAATCTGCTGGTTTCAGCCATTTCTTCCTCGTTCCCATTTTCACTAAGTGTGGTGGGTGAGACATGAGCCAGTCAGAGCTGCTCTCAGCTCAAAGCTGTGTTCTAGACAGAGTGTTATTAGTCCTTCATGAATATGTATTCATTTCTCAAACTTTTGAGTCTGTTTAAATTATAAAACTTCATTGCTAGGAAAGCTTAATTGGGAAATCAGCTGCATATTGTACCCCCGTGGGAATATGCAAGTGGCTGCAGATGGAGTCGCCAGCCTGCCTTCACTTTTGGGACAACTTAAGCTACAACATCAAAGCAACAGCTTCAGTTTTGTAAATATAATACCTTTCCATCTTGGATGTTAGGGTTTTTTCCCTTCTGTATTCATGCACTAACAACTGCTTATTCACTACTTCAAGATTCTTTTAAATTTTAATACAAAATGAATGTGAAGAAAAAGGAAAGTGAAAAAGGAGACAAGACGAGTAACACCTGTAAAATCCATGTTGTACAGCAAACACGGTTTGCAGAGCTATTCTGTGGTGCCCTCTAGGATTTGAGAGCACTGAAAAAACGAATCCCGAGTCTTCATATTTCCAGGAAAGCAAACACCCAACCCACGAGCCAGACACATGGCAAATGCAGTACAATGATATCAAGCCTACCATGCTAGCTTAGGGAAAAGCTGTCTTGCTCCTCTGAGAATCAGCTGCATGACCCATAGCAGAATTTATTTTAATGAATGACTTGGATTATTGTGTAAAAAAGTAATCAAATATGCAAAGCGATGCTATTAGTAGAGGAGAAACCTTTTAGTTTACCTCTCCCTTTGTAAGTGCCATTTCACTAGTGACTTCTCAGTGCCACTGCTCACTGCAGCTTCTCATGGCAGCTTCCTTGAGCTTCCTGTCTTGAGCAAATTTTGAGTCATGCCAAAGCCATGCCGATAAGCATCAGTAAATATGCAATGTGAACTCCAGCCTGTTTCCCTCAGTTACCTAAGCAGCACTGTAAATCCAAACTGGAAAGACAAAAGGTTGGAGCAGCAATTCCAGGAGCACACAGCTGCCGGGGAAGGAGGCATTCCTGGGATTTGTGCTGGTGCTGGAGCCAGGCTGAGGTGCAGGCAAGGCCAGGCACGGGGAGCGGGCCGTGGGGAGCTGCTGTGCTGGCAGCGCTGCGGAGCGAGGCGGGAGCAGGAGCGGGAGGAGGATGTTCTGCCGGGTGGATGTTCTGCGTCTGCTGGGTTTGCCCAGGCACCTGCGGTTCACACCAACCTCAGGGGTAACGCTGACACGACAGAGACACCCCTGGGGAATCCGTGGCTGCATGGAGAGGTGACACCTGGACTGGCAGGACATTCCTGAGGTACCAGTGTGCATGCTGAAGGATGAATACAAAAGTGCAAATACCTGAAGGCAGGAGTGCTCTGTGCCAGATCCATCCTTCCCATCCCTCAGCAGCAGGACTCTTAATCTGTTACTAAAGTCTCCAAGATCAGATTTATAATATGGTCTGAGAGACTACAATTTGTTTAGTCTTCCATGTCAGGGAAGGATTTTCCAATATACCTGACTCATCCATGTAACCTTTTTCTGAGTGTCATCTTATTTATCAGTGGCTCTTTGGAAGGGTGGGCTGCTGAAGCAGACATTGGTTGTGACACGTGGCTGACACTGATTACAGGCACCAAGCTGCCTCTCTGCCCCGGCAGTTTCCGATAGTAAATCGCTGGACCTGTGCAGCCTGTGCTGTCCAGGCAGCTCATCCCTGCTGCCTCACGGGCAGCCTGCACCTCAGCATGGCCCTTCTGAGCCTGCCAGCACTGGGAATAGAGATCTCACATCCTGGGTACAACACTTTGCACATTCAGACTGCAGTGCTTCAGCTGCAAAAGGTCCAAACACATGAGTAGAGAACGAGGCAGATTTTTTCACAGCCACACTGTTCCATGCCTTCTTCCACAGCCAGCAAACGAGTGCCTTCCTGCTTGCCATGCCGAGCTGTTCTTATTTTGGAGCACAACATGAAGCATGTTGCATTAGCACCTTTCCCTCCATCGCTCTAGCATATGCCTGGAGCTGACTTGGTTTCTGTCTGGTGGAGCTGGAGCTGAATTCCTTCCAGCTCTGCCTCTTAATGCACTTTCTGCAAAATCTGGGATTTTATACCACTGATTTCCATTAAACTGAATGTTTTGTTCCCTTAACAGCTGATTTAACCCGAACGGGTGATATATCCCTAACAAGGAACGAAAGTGTGCTGGAGCACAAGTGGAAATTCCCAGTCAGTCCAATTAGGGATGAGCTGTCGCAGTGTGGGGGAGTGCAAAGGGAACAGGCTGCCCATGAATCCAGCTGTTTCTACCTGTTGGTGCTGGTTATCAGGATGACTTACACTCAGATGTCAGTGTTTCAAGTTGTGCTGGTATGAACAAGAGGCCCAAACCTGGTGCAGGCTGAGAACTGGTGGAAGGGACCCTTGTAAATGGTCATCACAATGCCTGCTCATAGAAAGGGAAAATATATACATATATGCACACACAGAGAGGATTGAAGGCATGCTGCATCTCGCTTGGGAGTGCTGATGGAAAGGACAGGTGAGCACAGAGCTTACAGAGTGAGCACAGAGCTCGGAGGGTGAGCACAGAGCTTGGAGATTGAGCTGCTCTCAACTCCCCACCACAGGACACCTTACCTACAAAAATGCCTATTTCACATTTTCCCTCAATTGGCTTGTGACCTACCTATTGGCTTCTGGAGAGCTTCATTCGCCTTCACTTTAGGAAACTCTTTAGGTCAAACAACACTTTACCACATTGTTTTCTTTCTTCAGTCTTAAAAGCTTCTTTTATTCCTTTTTCATGTGTCATAGAAGACAGCATCTCTTCCCAGCACTCCTTATACACCCTGCAGGCTTTCCCACAGGGAGCCCAAAAACCACAATTTATTTTATTTTAAAATAATTCTGCCTGCAGTGTATAAAGTACTTTACAATATTCCCTTTTCCCCTTGTGAAGGGCAGGTTTCTGGTGGGCAGTTCTGCACCAGCCCCAGGGATCCTATGGCCTAGTGCACCACAGGAGCTGCTCTGGTGCAGAAAAGAGTTCGTGTCCCCTGGGCACCCGTGCGGAGGTGAGAGGGCAGCCCTCGGCCGCTGCCGTTTGCCTTTCCTCGGAAAACAACCCGGGGGAACGGCAGCTCAAGGGCTGATAAGAATAATTAGACGTGTCTGTGGCAGATAGGACACGCAGGGCTGGCGGGAGCAGGTCTGAGCCGAGCACCCGGCCCGCAGCTGCCGGCGGGACAGCGCCCGAAGGAGAACGGGGCAATAAAGGAGCTCGCTCTGCACAACGCCCCGACAGGAGAGCGCGGGTGGGGGTCGGGCTCTGCTCCCTGGGAACAAGGGCAGGACAAAGGGGAAACAAACCCAGGTTGTGCCAGGGGACCCTGAGGGTGAATAGTGGGAAAATCTCTTCACCAAAAGGGTTGTCTAGCCGTGGCAGAGCTGCCCAGGGCAGTGGTGCAGTCTCCATCCTGGAGGGATTTAAAAGCCCTGCGGATGTGGCACTTGAGGACCCGAGCAAGTGGTGGCCTTGGCAGTGCAAGGGGACTTGATGGTCTTGGAGAGCTTTTCCAGCCTAAATGGTTCTGTGATTCTATGACTCTAAGCTCTGATGATGTTACTGTCCTGTGCTTGTCGTCCTTGCAGAGCAGAAAGCTGCTGTCCCTAGGGACTGAGAACCCACAATTTAGGGGGTAACAGGGTCATGCTGTGCTCCAGCCCTCCAGGAGACTCCCCAGTGCCTGCTGTGGCCTGGGCAGCAGCTCCCTTCCCTCCAGCACAAGAGGAGCTCACTCCTCTCTGCATTTTTATGTCTGAGCTGACATTTTGCTGTCTTGAAAACAAAAGCTGTTCCTGGGCTAATTAACTGGATCTCACACAGCATCGTGTGTGCCCCAGGGAGCCAGAGAGTCCCAACAGGGTATGAGCTTTGGGAGGCAGAATGGCACAGCAGTGTGCTGGGAGAAGATGGCAATTCTTTAATGGGTAGTGGGAGATGTGGTGAGCATCCATCAAGGCAGGCCAGGGTGAGTGTCCGATGGGAACCTCACAGGGTCCCAGAGGGGTGAATACTGCACATCTTTGCTTCTCCCTTTTTGCCTTATTAATATTATAAACCAACAAGGATAATGAAGCTGTTCTGGAGTCCCTTCTGTATTCCAGAATATGCAAATGGTTTGTGATAGCAATACAGCACAGCAATAATTGGAGTTAATGGAGGTGACTTATTAATCCTAGTGGAGCAACTACACTTCCAGAGTCTAAAGATAACACAGGATCCTGGAAAACTTGTTCTAATTACAGCAGGGAGCAATCTTGCCTTCTTCCTATATTGCCATTTTAAACTGAAATGACTATTCTCAGTAGAAAAGCTCTTTTGTTCAGCCCCCAGCCAAGAAAGACAATTCTGCTGAGGGGGTTTGATAGTGCATTAGTACTCCCATGATACAATTTCCTCAAATGGCCAGGAAGACATACAGGTAAGAAACACTGAAGATCGCCTACCTGGGGAGACTATTTCAATTAAGAATTTGCTGACTAATACATAGGGGGAATGAATGTGGCACTGCCTCTGAGGTGCTGTGACCAAAGCTATGACCCAGCTGACCGGCAGGGTGGTACTGAAGCATCAGTGGGGCCCTGCAGGTGCCTCCTTCCAATCCTACAGGCTCCTTGTATTGGCACAAATGGGGGCAGTGGCCAAGCCTGGGACAGAAGAAGTCAAATACAGCTCAGAAAACACCTGTTGCATCATCATCAGATTATAGCCAACATCCTCTGCTGATGTTTAGCAAATGTTAGCAAATATTTTTCAATTAAATTTCCCTTTTGGTATTTCTTTGTATACTTGTTTAGATGTTGACAAAATTGTTTCTTGATGTTTCAATGTAGATTTGATCAGGTCATTTATTTGGTTAAAATAAGTCTTGTCAACCCTCAAAATATAGAGCAGCTAAAATTAGGCACTTTTTAAGGTGCTAAACTCATAAAGAAGAGGTTAAAACTGGTCTAAGAGACTTTTTTAATGCTAAGACCATGAGATCAGAGGGCAGTAATGTAATAAGAGGTGAAAGGCCAGAATATTGCCTTTCCATGGCAGCTGCAACCGCAAATCCAAAGCTGTAGAGGTGACTCTTGTTGATGTTTCCAAACCCACGTGCTGGAGCCCTCTGGATCTGCCATCCTTCCACTTTTCTTTATTCCCTGCCCATATTTCCCTTCCCAGCCAGTTCTCCATGAGCTGATCTCAACAGAGGAGGCACACCCCGCACACCCACGGACGGTGCTGTGCCTCCTGCGCTGTTACACCGCGGAGCCGAGGACGCATCGCTCCGAACAGCGGCACCTCTCCCCTCGCTGCCCAGCCTGCAGAGGGGCTCTGCCAGCTTCACTGCCCTGGGAAGCCACCTCTGTTTCATTTGTGCTTGACTTCGAGGGCCCAAAGCTCACAGTGATGATCCATCAGTGGTTTGTCTGATGGATCCAAAGACAGGCTTTGGCACTGGTTGTGGAACAAGAACGGGTGAGGCGCAATTCTTGCCCAAATTTCATCCCTCGCTGCCAGGGCTGAAACCCAGGTGGTCCTGGGTGGTGGTGGCCCCGTGCCCTTCCTGCCCATAGCACCAGTTGTGCCTGCCCATTCCTCACATCAGTTTGCCTTTTTGCAAACTGCCCTCCCTTACTGCCTCCCATTCCTACCCAAAGGATCTAATTAGGGGAAGGAAGGGCCTTGAAAATACCAGTCATGGAAATGGAAATCAAATTGTTCATTTTAGTGCTGCCACATAATGAATCACGGATTTTTAGCCTGATGTCAATTCTCGCTTTTATTTTATTTTTGGAATATCTGAAAATGCAGAAATGACAAAGAAATGTCAGGAGTTTAAACTGAGCATTAAAAGCCCCCTTTTTTGAGCTCTCTTCCAACAGGTTTGAAGCTGATGGGGGTAGAAGCACCTTGAGCAACACCTCTGTACTGATATCTCCACAGCCAGATCTTTTATCCCTTCCCCAGCTATTGTTCCCTCTGTCATTATCCTGCAGCTTTCTCTCTCCAGCTGCTCTGGCCTCCTTCCTCCCAGAGCCCTGAGCAGGGTGCAGTCACCCCTCATTACCAGGATGCTCTCGGCTGGTTCCTATCCTGTCTCTCCTGACCTGCATGCTCTCAGCTGGTTTCGGTGCAGCCTCTGGCCTGAAGCCTGGCAGATGAATATTTTCCTGTCTCAGAGTGCACGGGCACCTGTGGGTATCTCCACCCTGACCTCAGTGACACTTTTGGCTGCACATGACAGCCAAGGGTGAAACTCAGCATCTCTCACGGATGATGAAGAAGGAGGTGATGCCAAGGAACAAACACAGAGACACATCTGAAATAAAACCTCCTAAAGACGATCCTGCAGGACAGAAATGCCAGCTCAGCCCTCACTGGAAGCAAACCCCCTGGCACTCCTCACCAAGGCCATTTCCAATACAAGGGGCAGCCTCTGAAGCTACAGCTTTAGTTGGAGCTGCACAAGCTGCAGCTCTGCAGTGCTGGGGGGTGGCCCTGCTGCAGAGGCTCCTGTTTCCCCATTGAAATTCCAAATACAAATAAACTCATCTGGTTTGTTTCCTCTGTCATGACCCTCTGCACCCTGCTATGGCAGTGGGACCCCCACATCCCCTGTGGCAGCAGGACCCTGCACCCCACACCCAGGTGAGGCCAGTGCTTGCTGCAGGCACATCTTCCCCTCCTGCCCTTCAGCCTCTGCTTGCCCTGTGCTAATGCTTTCCATCTCTTAATGAGTGATTGTTTATCCAGCTCTTAAAGGATTAACCTTTGTCTTTTCAATTTGTAGCTTCAGGAGCTTATTCCATGAGCCCAGTCTAAAAATGTGCTGGAAAAAAAAAATCACTGGCATAGATAATCCTTTTTATAACCTCTAGAATTTGACTAAAAGAACCCACTGTTGAGGAAAAATACATCTGTTAATGTTCAAACATAAGTGAGTCTGGTTGTTGTTGTACAAACCTTTTAAAGCTATTAATGATTGATTTTAATGGCTCATATTTAGTGGGGGGGTAAGATCAGCACTGACTTAGAACCACAGCAAACTGGGGGGTAGGAAGGCAAAACCTCCTCTGTGAGTTTTTTTTTTTTGCTGCTTTGATTTCTAAATGAAGTAAAATCAATTACAAATGGGGCAGGTAAAAGAACTGCACTCCCAGAACTGCAGGGATGGTTCTGATAAGGATCAACACCAAACCTTTCTGTGTCATGGGGGTTTTCTTGAGAGAAACGCATCCTTTGTGCCCAGAATCAGCACCCTGGCACAGAGCTCACTGGGTTTCCCTTGGATTCCTTCCTTTCAGTGCTTGAAACTTCCATTGCAACCTACAGATTGAGATGTTTTATCATGTTCTGGTGAGAAGCCCGGCAGACATGCTGGACAGGAATTAAGTTCTAATTTAGCCCAAAAATGGGCACAGACAGGAGGAGCAGGAAGTGACATCTCTGCAGCAGCAACCCCACCTGGAGTGCTGCATCCAGCCCTGGGGCCTCCAACACAGGGAGGACGTGGGGCTGCTGGAGGAAATCCAGAGGAGACCATGAAGGTGCTCCAGGGCTGGAGCCTCTGCTCTGGAGCCTGGCTGGGAGAGTTGGGGGTGCTCACCTGGAGAGGAGAAGGCTCCAGGGAGAGCTCAGAGCCCCTGCCAGGGCCTAAAGGGGCTCCAGAAGAGCTGGAGAGGAACTGGGGACAAGGGATGGAGGGATAGGACAGGGGGGAATGGCTTCACACTGCCAGAGGGCAGGGATGGATGGGATATTGGGCAGGAATTGTTCCCTGAGAGGGTGGGCAGGCCCTGGCACAGGGTGCCCAGAGCAGCTGTGGCTGCCTCTGGATCCCTGGCAGTGTCCAAGGCCAGGCTGGATGTGGCTTGGAGAAGCCTGGGACGATGTGAGGTGTCCCTGCCCAAGGCAGGGGCTGGGACTGGGTGAGCTTTAAGGTCTCTCCCAACCAGTCTGGGATTCTGTGATTTCTGGGGTCAGGGCATGCTGACTGTCCCAGAGGTGCTGCAGCTGCTCTGTCCCAGCCTCATCCCTGGGGCTTGCCTGGGTGCCAGCAGTGGCACCATGAGGGGAGGGCAGAGCCACCACCTTGCTTGTTTTCAGCCCAGCCTGGTTTGGTCAGCCAGTGGAGCACGATGTGAGTGATGAGCGAGCGCTGAAGAGAGGGGAGCAGGGCTTTTGTCTCCCGCTGTGTTTGTGCTGTGCCTAGCAGGAAGGCATGCTCCACACTGTCTTAATGGAAATAAATACCTCCCTGGTACAGGTGCTAATGAGGCTTCATCTGTTTGGCTAAGGAAGCTGCCTCAGGAAGTCTGCCAAATCCCCTTGGCCTGGCTGCAGACAAGAAAGTAGCAGCCACAGCTAGGGCTTAGTACTGCTGTAAAGTAATGAGGAGTGGGATCATCCTGCCCAGCTCACTGGCCAAATAATGAGATCAAATCTCTGAAGTCAAAATCTGGTGGTTCAGTGAACAGGACAAATTCTATGTAAACTGACAGGTCTAATTATTGGAGCCATTTATTGAAAAAAGGGGGGTGCACATGTCCTGCTCTCCACCGCAGGGCCGTGGCTGTTGGGGGGTCCTCCTGCCCCAGCAGCCCCAGACCCCTGTGCCCTGTGGCTGCCCTGGTACTTGGCGATGGTGCAGGTGAGGGTCACACACTGTCCCCTTGGCTGACAGGATGCCCCTGAGGACGTCTGTTGGTGCCCAAGGAGCATCTCGAGCACTGTAAGGAGCCTCCTGCCCTCGGGCCTGGGCATAGAGCATCTCACTGCTGAGGGACCCTCGTGACAGCCCCATCTCACTGCTGAGGGACCCTCGTGACAGCCCCGCTGCTCCCAGCCCACAGGGCACCAGTGCTGGATTTATGGCAGCAGTTCTCCTGCCTTTCATGCCAGCCTGGACTAAGCAACCCAGCAGGGAGGACAGCCTTGTCTGAGTCCCCTCTCTCGCAGTGGGCACATGCCTGGGTACGCTGCGCTGGTGCCAAAGCCAGGGAAGAGCCTGTGGAGCTGGGCGATGTGGCAGTCCTGGTGACACTGCTGTGCTGGTCACACTGGGGCAGAGGCAGCTGCCACCTCCCTGGCAGCCACAGGAGCTGGGCATGCACCGGCTCCGGCCTTGCCTTCCCCTGCCCGCGAGAGGAGGGGTCAGGGTGGGCAGGGGTCCGGCCGAGCCCTGTGTCCAGAGCAGCAGGGCTGCACGTCTGGCTCCTCGCTAGGACGTGGCCCAGCATGGCCACAGGGCCTTCCCAGCGGTGTCTGGGGGCCAGGAGCTGCCGGCTCCATGAGGTGCCTTCGGCCCGAAGCAGCCATGCCGAGATGGCAGGGCCTGAGCTGCCCTCCAGGCCGCTGCCCTCGGGCAATGGGAGCAGAGGGACAAGGTCCAGCAGCAGGCCCCTGGCCGGAGGAATTCCGGTGTGGCAGCGGTACTCAGCGACCCTGATTTCTAAAACAGAAGCTGCTCTTTCATGAGAAAATAGCGTATCTGGTAAACACTGATGAGAGGATAAGGGGGCACAAAGAAAGGTCAGATACAGAGACTTGCGTCATGTGTGAGCTTGTGTAGAAAGCATAAAACCTGCTTCTTACAGATCCCTGACAAGCAGCTTCCCCATTCCTGCCCTGCATGCCAAGTCCCAACACCATGTGTTTAAACTTCATCCCTTTTCTGTGTTTTTCTCTAGTGGGTAAAACCTGATTTTTAATTTTTTTTTTTTTTTTAGTACTGATTAATATTAAACCACATCTTCTTAAGGCTGTTTAAAGAAAATGCAGAGCCTTTGGTGGGGGTGGGGGGGAAACACTAAAATGCACCAAACCACAAAATTTAATTTCTATTTTCCTGTTTAAAATAATGCAGGATTTTAAAAGGCTGTTTAAAACCAGGGCAAAGGATTCTCTGGTGGTGTTAACTGGGCCACTTAGAGCAAATGGGATTTAGCAGAGAAATGCACAAATAAATGTGCTGTTCTAGCAGTGATCACAGACCAGGCAGCGAATCGTCTCTCAGTGAAAGCACAGAGAAATGACAAGCTCGTGGTTATTGACTTTGGTTTTGAAATGAAATTACAGCAATTATTTTGCTCTTCTGAACAAGAAATGCAGAATTAATACAATTTGCAGGAGATGAATATTCAATTATCCTGGGTTAGGGGGTTTTGTGGTGTTGTCAGCTGGTGGTAAGGCAATAAATCAAACATTCCTTGGGAGAGCTGACTCTCAGGGGTGGCTGCCCAGGGCCAGGCTGGCCAGTGCTCTGTGTCCCCAGCACTCCTGTCCCTCCAGCACCTCACGCCACAGGCCAGGGCACCTTTCCCAGCTCCCAGAGCCAGGGGCAGAGGAAGATTTGTAGGGGATAAATTTAGTTGGTGGGCTCTAGAGCACAGATTCATCTGCTCAGTGTGGGCCCAAACTCCAAACCCAGTTAATTTTACGCCCCCTCCCCACAGTCGGGGTCCTGCCCAGTAACGGAGCTCCAGCCTGGGCTGCCTCGCACGCCCCGTGCCACAGGGACACCCTCACACCCCTGCGAGGTGATGTGGGTACTGCACTGCAAGCCCACCCAACCCAGGAACGCACGGCCGTGTGCCACAGACCGAGGCTTCAGAAACCACGGTTTAAATAAGCCAGGAATAAGCAATTAACAGGTACTCTCCCACCAGCCCTGCCGAGCTGGCTGTGCCATGCCCACCCTGCCCCAGCCCTGCAGCTCCTCCATTTAAGGAGCTTTAAGGGCAAGACTTAGTTTTCCAGCTCACAACTCTACTTTAGAAAAGACTCAGGTGAAGATTTTTGAAAATATTTTCTGCTGATAATGAAAAGGTTGAGTTTCGTTTGTTTTTGAAAGCAACAAACTACCACATGGCAGAATCAAATGGGAAAAACAATACCTTTGAAAGAGTAAATTGCATCAAAGTTGGCTTATTCTAGTGCTTGCAAGGCCCTTGAGCAGCCTGTCTGTGTTTTGTCCCCAGGACCACCGATCCTCAGGACTCTGTGTGTGCCCAGGCATTGCAGGGAGCAGGGACAGACAGGGGCCAGGCAAACACCTGCTCTGCAGGAGTCAGACCTAAGGGAGGGTGTTGGACAGTCTCACCGTAGGTGTGACACAGGGCAGATGCCCTGGGACCCTCCCCTCAGCCCAGGGTGTCCTCCACCCCCTCCACTCCCCCCAGCTCCCAGGCACACATCCTGACACTCTCCTGCAAAGCGTTTTGGCAGAGGAGATTACATCCCTTTTATAGGGAAATAGGAGAAAATACATAAATATATTTTCTATTTCATATATATTTCTTATATATATATTCTTTAAGGTTCCCACAGCCTTGCAGAGGAGGCATCAGATCAGCAGAAGCAAATGTGTTTACAGCTTCACGCTTAAATTTGAAATGTGTTTCTAACCTGACGTCTGTGTATTTTCAGCCCTTTCCAAAGCTCTTGTTTTGCTTTCTATGGCTTCTGCTTCATTATTCTAATTTAATAAAGCCGCAGTGAAGGCAGAGTGCCGACTCTTTGTGGCTAATGAAAGACATTGATTTGTTTGTACTTCTTGCTATAGATTTTTCCTAATTACAGGCATTTTTCGGAGGCAGTTGAAAAAATAAACGAGCAGCTGGTTTGAATGTGCAGCCTATTATTGTATTTCCTAGAGCTGCAGAAAAAGTATTAACGCTCACAGTGGGATAGTTTTCAATGGAGAAGGGCAGAAGAGGTATTTTCCAGGTGGTAGTCCACTCACTAGCCCACTCCCTTCCTTTAGTGCTGCTGTCAAGAAAGGCTGAAAAATTGGCGTTTTCTGCCACACCAGCTCTGAGTGTGACATGTGGGCTCTCCCAGGGAAACTCCACAGAGCAGACAGGGTGGGGAGGAAGAGGACCAGCACCCCTGAGGCCTGAGAGCAACTGCTGGGAATGGGCAAACAGGGGTGTCCAAGGGCTGGGTAAGCATGGATGGGATGTAAAACAGAGCAGGACCTGGGGTGCAAGGTGCTTTTCAAAGCAAATTGAAGCAGTCAAGAAACAGGGAGAATAAGCAGCACACAGAGAGCCTGTCAAGAGACCCTCCAAGACCCCCTGGCTCAGCTGCTGCCACGCCACCAGCACAGGGCATGGTGGCCATGTGGCCCAGCCGGGCACCACTGGCACAGGAGGTCCTGCTGCAGTGACAGGGGACAGTGCAGGTCCCTGTGGCAGTCAGGGTCTCTGGCACCTGTTGTAATGGGGAATAACTTGCAACAGGAGCTTTCGGCAAGATGAATAGGAAGGAAATAGGAAGCGATATTTCCACAGATGTTGATGGATGTTTATTTCCCTGCAGCCCCACCATGGCTGAGGTCCCATGGCCGACTGACATCACAATCACGAGACTCCCCCCTTCTTCCCGAGCCTGGGGAGCCCCCAACAACCAATCAGAAGACAGGCACAGGCCACAGGTGACATGGGGACAGGGACAGGGACAGACTCGTACACTGCAGGGTCCCTCCCCCTGGGGCCTTAGGGGAGGAGTACGTCAACAGGCACCCACCCCACAAAATTCCCTCCTTACAAATCCCAGCATCAGCTCCCGTGGGACCCCATTCATACCATCCTTAAAAAGATTTCCCATTAAATACCGATGGGAATATTTCCCGAGGTAAATTTCTCCTCAAGAAATGATGTTATTTACTTCACAATGTACATATTTCAAGCCACAGGTAGCCCTTGCACTGCAGAGCTCTGGCAAGGGGCAGGACCTTGGCAAACCTGACCCAGCCCTTCCAGGGCTGCCAGTGCAGCCCGGCCACTTCTTGTCACACAGCTCATAGAAATCACGCACAAGTTGCAAAACTATTGCTAAACTCTGGAAACTCATCCAAGTCCCAGTCCCTACATGTTTGAATCATGCTCCCATCAAAGGCTGACTTTCCTACGAAAACAAACCATTACACGCTTCTCCATCCCCTAGGCAGGAGGAGCTGCTGTGGTGGCTTTGCTTGTTTGTTTGGTTGGTTTGGTTTTTTCTTGGACAAATCATTTAAGACTTGAATCCAAACAAAGATTGACTTGGAGCCAGTTCTCTTTGCTACGGCAAATTGGGAAAAAGTTCAGTTTTAACCCAAACCATTCACATTTTGCCCTGGCAGTGTGTTGCGGAAGGGGACAGCACAGGATTCCTGCCAGCACTTGGCAGCTCTGCCTCTTCCCTGCCCAAATTTTCTTCAGAGCAGCAGAATTGCAGCTCCAGGGTCAAGAAGGTGCTGCTGTTGGATTCTCTGCTGCCTCTGCCGCTGCAACAAGGTGCCTCAGGCAGCAAACAGAGCGAGGTGCAGAGAAAACACTGAGCTTTACCTGAAGGCAGGGCCTGAGAGCCTTCCCCACATGCACTGCAGGGTGGGTCACCCACAGCCCTACAGCCACTGTGGGACACAGCCCAGGGCTCCCTGGGGGCAGGTAGGGTTTCACTGCCTTGGGCTTTGCTGCAGCAGGAATGCCAGAATCCGTGACAGAAGCAAGGCTGCTTCTGAAAAATAATCCTTTTGCTCACATGTCATTAATTTCTTAGCATGATTCATTTAAAAGCAGAATTAGTTCCAGTGAGGTTGGCCGTGAAGGCTGTTGCAATCAAAAAGTGGAAGCAGGAGCTTCCAGAGGGGAGCCTGGCCATTTGCAGGGAGTAAATCCCTTCACCTGCCCCTGCTTCAGCTTCCTAGTGAGCAAATGAGGACAATCCAAATTAACCACCCTTGTAAAACATTTGGAAATCTAGAACTGAAAAGGTCTGTAAAAGACCTGAACCTACTGCAGCAGGAGTATAGAACTTTAAAACTCCCTTGTAATTGTTAATGACCCCAAAGCTCAGAGCTACGTGCACAGGTTGGGGTCCCGTGGTGGGGGACTCTCCAGCCACGGACAGAGGGCAATGCTCGTCCCTCCTCCAACAGGAACAGCAGGAGGAGTCACAAAGAAGCAGAGGAGGAAGAATCCTCAGAAGTCCAGTTTAAAAATAAGGAAACAGCATTGTCAGCTCTTTCAAACTCTCCTTGGCTGCCTCAGGGTATGTGCAGCCAAATCCTCTGGGTTCTCTTCCCGGGGTGTCAGTGCCCTTGCTGCTGGTGGGGGCGAGGAGGGATCAGTGGCAGGATGAAATGACAGGACTCAGCTCTGCTGAAATGTTTTGAGACTGAGAGACCCTCGCCTCTGCTCCCTCCCCACAGGAGCATCCGGAGAGGCCACGGCTGGCAGCGGGCAGGAAGCGGATCTGCTCTATCTGGTGCCTCCTGCTCTGCTGCAGCCTGACCACAAGCTCTGTGCGGGTGTTTCTCCTCCGGAGCTGGAGGAGCACGGCGGGGGCGGGGGGCAGGGAAGAGCCCAGTCCTCCTGCAGCATCCGTTTTCTATTCAAGACAGCACCAGAAAATCCCTTGGGATCTCCCCCGCCCGAAAATTCAGTGGGGGTCTTCCACAGGGAATCACAACGAATTCCCGGCAGGGCAGCCCAGTGCTCTCCCTGAGCCTGGCTGTAATTGGACCCCAAACCCGGGACAGGACCCAAAGGTACATGGCAAATGAACCAGACTTCAGGCACAAACACAGCAGTCAAGCAGGAGCCAAGAGGTTTAACTCACTGCTCAGCCCACCCAAGAAGCCCTTCTCTGTCCCCTCAGCACCTCCAGGATGCCGACCTCCTCTCCAGTAGTGGTGCCCGTCCTGCCATCACACAGCTAATGCTGGAAGATGCATCTCTTCATGCACATGAGCTTGCTCTGACTCAGAATCACAGCCAGTTCTTGCTGCAGAGGAGCCATCTCCCCCCTCACAGCCTGAATGAAGTCAGGGGTTGAGCCAAGCAAATACAGCAGAACCAGAGCCTTTATGCTCTCTGCTCTTTCCCTGTTATCCTGGGTGAAGGAGTTCAATGGCAACCATTTGGGGTGGTGGTTTGTTTGGTTTGGGGTTTAAGCACATAGTTTTTATTACTTAAACAATACAGGGAAGATTGCACTCTGGCAAGAGTTGGCAACCCCGCCTGCAGGTGCCCATCCCCTCAGTGAGGGCAGAAACGTGGCATGAGCCGTGCAACACAGCTCCCACAGCCTGGAATTGTGCTGCTAACTCCCTTTGTGCCCGTTCATTTTTCCTCTGAAAGCTGCTGTTGTGCCATGGGCCAGACCCCCTGAGCCCCACACTGGTGTGGGGGGCTGAGAGGGGCCTGTGCTGACCCCCACACCAGAGCAGGGGAGTGGGGACACAGGGCTGAAGATGTGGGACAAGGGCATTGGGGTGAGGCTTTCCCACATCCTCAGGCACTGAAAAGCAGCTTCTCCCTTTCCTGCCTGCAGCCCAGCTTCTGCAGCACTGCCCCAGCTGGCCCATGCCTTTCCTGGGTATTGGGGAGGCTGACTGCCGCCCTGGGGCTCTGAGCTGGGGTACACACCCTGCCCAGCACCACTAACTCGGCACGGGCTCCAGGGGTTTGGCTGCCACAGGTGAGGAAGGGCAGGTGCTGCTGCTGCGCTCTCCTCACCTGGCACAGCTGGATGCCTGGCACTGGGATGGAGTGAGGGCATGGCCAGGCTCTGCTCCTGCTCTGCTCCAGAGATGGGATGTGTTGGGATGGCTGTGGGCAGGGGGATGCAGTGCCCTCAGGAGGGGAGAGTCTGGAGCACCCAGCCCTGACGTGGGGCCGGGATCTCTCTGGGGATCACAGGCTGGTGAAACAATCTTTACTACTGGAAATTCCCAAATGGTTTTCAGGGCCTGAGAAAAGTGATCCTTAACAGCTCCCCTTTAATCTGAACTTTTGGCCGTTCCTGCCAAAGCCTTTGTTGACATTTTGTAACTTTTTTATTTATAAATTTCCTTCCCTCCACCACGGGCTGCTCTGCGGAAACAGCTGTTCCATACAAACAGCTTTGCTATTTCTCGGGCTGAGTTATCTTACTGCTCCCAGATATAGGCCTGCTTAATTATTAATACATTTTTAAAATTTACTGGAATGTTGTATGGACTCCTTTGGTGCACTGAAGGAATCCAACCCTATTCCGATGCTTGGACAGGAGCTGGGAGATGAGTGCTGTCTCCCGGGTGTGGGGGGGAGCCAGCTCCCAGGAAACTCTCATTCCTGCTGGAAGGTCACACATTCTTTTAAAGGTTGCCACTTCCTGCAGTTCTGGGGAGCAGTTTTCAGCCATGAAATACCAGCGGATGTTTAAAAAAGCTGCCAAGCCTCAGAGTCACCCAATGCTGGGGTTTTCCAGCAGCTCTCATGGTAGCTCCGCAGGCCCTCCTACGTCTGTTAGAAATGCCAAACACCCAGACAGCCACACCTGAAAGTGCTGTCGCCCACAGAAGAAACCCTGAGGGTGATGTGCTCTCCCCACGAGGGGCTCAGAGTGCCCCTGGGACAGAACATGGGGTGCTGCCCCACAAACCCAGGCAGCCCTGGCCCAGCTCCGCTGCCAGCACCCGGCACAGCTCACGGGTGACGTCAGAGCTGCCTCGGAAAACTGAACACATCAGTATTCCTCTTCCCTGGGCAATTTTGACATGTTTTTAAGTGAGCTGCGAAGTTTTTACATTCATAGTTGCTCTTCAGTATTTTGAGTTGAAATATTAATTTTTTTCACATTGAGTAGTGTTAAACCCAAAGTGCTGGAGCACGGCAGCGCTTCAAGCTGCTAACAACATTCTACTCTGAAATGTACCCATAAATAGGAGAGACTGGATGAATTATACGGTACAGCTCCATAAAACTGGCATAAACCCATAAGGAAAACTAACAGGGAAGAAAACCTCTCTTCAACAAAGCTTATCTGAGTCCTTCAATTCTCATCTCGAAGTCTTTCCTTGTTTAACCCTGGTTTTAAAAGACCTTTGAAAGTTTACCTTTTTTTTTTTTTCTCTTTCTTAAAATAGTTCTGGCTCCTTGCAGTTTTGTGAAGTGAGTGACAGAATTTTTCCTCTCTCATTGCATTTACTCCCCTGCTAGTGACAAATAATGGCAAACCTCGGATCGAGCCTGGGTGGGGAAAAAGCAGCGGGGCAGTCAGATGTGCTGCTACCAGGCTGGAGCTGTCCCACGGCTGTCCCACAGAGGAACTGTCCCCACCCTCGACTCAAAGCATTCCCTCGGCAGCCTGAGCACAGCAGCCTCCCCGCACGGCCGGTGAGGTGCTTCTGTTTCCTCCCCCGATAATAAGTCGCACAGTTTTGCGTTATCGCAGCAATTTCTGCCCCAGCGTAATGCCCAGCACGCCTCAGGAATGCGGCACCCAGGGAACGCTGGGTGCCTGCTGTGCATCCTCTCGGACGGACAGACAGACACCGCTCCGGGCGCTGCCCCATCACCCGCACGGGCACAGGGACCCCCAGCCCGGCTGGAGCAGCCTGGGAAGAGCAGCCCCGGGCTGGGCTGGGCTGTCCTCGGGATGGTTGTTTGGCTTGGCGTTTTTTTTAATGTTAACTTCCTCAGCTGCCTGCAGGCACAGCAAATCAAGCTGCTGCGCTCTTCCCCCCGCCAGATTCCAAGCTCCAAGCAGTGTTCGGCCCCAGCACACACTCGGCACCCACTCTGGCCGCCTCCGGCCGGGGCAGCTTCTCGGCTAATGAACAGACCCACTCGCTCTCCTGGCCTCTGTAACACAGCGTGAGTCTGACTACCAGCATTTAATCAAAGCAAATCTCCACATGATTTGCAATTTTTTTTTTTTAATTACAGTGAATCAGAATTGTATTTTTAATGAATTGTACGATGCTGTGGCGATGCTCACCCACTTCCAAAGCTCAGGAGCACATATCTGTTTATTTTCCTATCTCCCCTTTTTTTTTTCACCCTGCACAAACATGCAGAGACAACAACCTGCCTGCAGAAACAACACCTCGCCGGGGTGAAGCCCACAGCAGGGCTCAGGCATTACGGGATCAGCACCACCCGTCCCTGCTGGGACTGAGGGCCCAGCGCTGAGTGGGGAATCCGTGCGGGAGCGCCCCGCTGGCCCCGTCCCCGTGCCAAGGCTGCTTCCAAATCCCATCAGTGCAGGTTTGGCGAGCGGGACGAGAGCCACGGTGACCGCACAGCGGCGGGGCCAGCGGCTCACACTCACACGTGAGCTCCGAGCAGAGCCCACCCCTCCCGCAGCCCCTCTGAACCAGAACCACCCCGACCCAAGCCGGGGGCAAGTCTGGGAGGAGAAGGGGCACGAGAAGCCCCAACTGTTGCAAAGACACCGGACAAAGTACAAGCTCCACTATGGTTTTAATGCTCCTTCTGGGGGGTGGAACACAGCCCCGTGTCAGCCCTCGTTAAGGCACCGGGACCCCCGCGGCATCCCCGAGTGCCCCGGGCGGCGGGGCGGCGCACCGGCACACGCCGTTCCCGGGAATGACACGCAGGATGCGGTGGGCAGGCACCGCGCACGGAGGCTGGAGCCGCTCCGCGCCTGGCGAGGAGACAGCTGGGCCTCCTCCGGACCAGCAGAAGCGGGGCTGACTCAGCTCCCGGCGCCGCAGCGGGAGCCGCGTGTGGGGCTCCGCCAGCCCCCGCAGCCCGCGGGGCGCGGCCCCGCCTCGGTCCCCAGGTGAGGATCTCCGGCCCCGGGGCTCCGGCAGCATCCCAGGGAGCTGGTGCCCGCAGCGCCGGGATGTGCTCGGCAGGCAGCAGCTCTGCCAAAGGCATTCGCAGCTTGGCACCGGACCTGTTCCCCAGGCAAGAAGAGACACGAAGCTGCTGACATGTTTCTTCCTGTTCCCATTGAAAACTGCGTCGGAGCAAGGCTGCGAGAAATCATGTGCTGGGTTTAACAGATTTCTCCCCAGAATGAGGCTTCGGCTCAGAAGGGGAGGATGGGAGGGTTTAAAAAATTAATACAAAATTCTGTTTGCCTGGGAGTACTGTCACAGCGCACTCGGACAGGCCGCCACGTCCCTCACCGACTCCTGGCCTGCAGCAGTCTGAGCTGGTGCCACTTGGAAAGCAGCACTTTGGTTTGTGTAATCATTAATATCCACTGCATTGGGAAAGGATTTACAAATCAAGTACAAGAAAACGTTACCCATCTGTCATGAGCGGGAACCTCCAAACAGCAGCATCACAAATTATCACCCAGGACTGTGGGGGGAAAAAAAAGGACAGAAGAAAAGAAGAAAGGGGAACAGGTTGGATGCTTTACTCTGTAGCCCACAACAGTTGGAAGTATGTCCCTTCCCTGCTGTTTGTCCGGCTGGCTGCAGGCTGGAGGGACACTGACCGGCTGGGCAGAGTGAGGAGTGGGCACTGCCCCCGGGAGCAGGGCTGGGAGGTGCCAGGGAGGGGAGCACTGCAAGGTGCTGCAGCAGGGAGAAATGCAAAATGCCGGGAAATATTCAGGGAAGAGGAAAGGCCCGCGTTCCAGCAGGGTTCTGGCAGTTTCCAGCACTGGGTGCTCCCCATGGGTCATTGCCTTGCACCTGCATGTTAGGGCATCTCGGGGTGTGGGGCCAGCCTCATCCAGTCCCATCCAGTCTGATCCCATCCTGTCCTGTCCTGTCCCAGCCCCACAGAGGGGTGGCAGCTCTCGGCCCCAAGCAGCCCCAGCTCTCGGGTGGTTCACGGCCTCCAGCTGCCCTGTTCACCCTGGGAGCAACTCAGGGCTGCAGGATGCCAGAGGTGGCTCAGGCTGCAGGGTGGGACCCAGGGGAGCTGCTGGGGCTCAGTAGTGGGCACTGGACACGACCCTATTTTCCTTCCCATGAAAAACGAGGGGTTCTGCTGGCATCTGCCGAGCAGCAGAGCTGCGTGTGTGAGCTCGCAGCTGGATTATGTTTTTGCTGCCCTAAAAGCAAAGTGATGACTGAATTCTTGAGAAAGAAAACAGATTGGGAAACAGAAGATTGCTCAATGCACCTGCTGGTGAGTCAGAAAGCACAGGCCCAGCACGCTCCCTCCGCAGCGAGTGGCTGCACGACGCGGGTACCCGGAGGAGCCAGGAATGACCCTGGGGGGACCAACCCCTCCCTCATCTGGTACAAAATTTGCACACCAGGCTCCACTCTGGCCTGAGCCACCCCACTGCCGAGGGCTGGGAATTCTGAAAGCGCTGGGCTGGGTTTGGTACCCGAGTCCTGGCCAGGTACCTGGGCCAGAGCTGCCCCAACCAGCAGCATCCTCCAGCCCCAGCCTGGTGACATGGCCACTGCCAGGAAGGGGCCTGTCATGGGTGGCTTTGGCTGGGGGCTCACAGGAACAGCTCAGCATTTCTTGCCCAGTGCCAGCAATGATGCAAACACCACCCCAGCAGCACCGCTGCCAGCAGCGGGTTTGCTACCGAAGGTGTCCGGCACTGCCAGGCCAGCACCCGTGTTTGCCAACACTCAGTTACAGGAGGCTTCTCCAAAGGAAAATAACATGGATAAACCACACGAAAGAGCAACTCAGACCCGGTGTGTGCATCTCATTGCGGAGACACACGTACTCCAAACAGCACAGAGGTGTTTAAGAGCACAGACACAAAGTGCCTGATGTCTGGTATGGGGAGAGGTCAATACAGGGAGGTAGCAGTGACCCTCGAGAGGGGATGTTGATAGAGGCTCAGGGACATCCCCACTCCCCAAAATTTTATACGACAATTTGGATTTTGTGAATCCCTCCAGCTCTCTCCCATGAGCTGCTCCTCTTTCCTCTCTATCTGTGCATCTATTTTAGGATGAAGTTTTCACTTCAGCACAGATGTTCAGAACCGGGTTTCGTGCAGCAACGATCTGTTCACATCATTTTTCTTTTTGCACCAGAAACCACAAATTGAGGAGCTGGAGCCAGCAGCAGCTGGTGGAGCCGGTAAGTGGCACTGGGCGTGTTTCCCCCTTTGCTTACGGCTGCCGATGCCACGGGCACGGTGACCACAGACACAGACCCCTTGGCCACCAGGAGTCGGGTCTCGCTGGCAGCAGCCCGGGCTGTGGCACCGCTGCCACCCCTCAGGGCGGACCCGGCCCCCAAAGCGCCCGGTGTTAAATGTGTCTCTGCCCAAACAGCCGGCGAGCACCGGGCAGCAAAGGCGAGTGTGGAAGGCGAGGGCCGGCATCGATAAAAGGGTGTACGAATGGGAGGGAAGGGACTGGCAGGGCCCCTCCGCGGTCACGGAGCTCAGTGCCCTGGTACTGCCCCGAGACACAGCCCTGAGCAGCTCCTCCGGGATGTGCCAGCGAGCACAGAAACGCCAGGAGGGGCTCCCCGCTCCAGCCAGTGCCAGGATAAGGTTTTCTGGTTATGCAGCGGTGAGCAGCTGTGGGCAGGATGCAGCCGCTGTGCCCAGCCCTAGCCGGACTAGCAGCTCACTGGGCCCCCTGGCCGAGGTCGGTGCGTGGCCACGGGAGCTCCCCCCCACGCTGCACCAGCTCCTCCTGCACACGCAGAGGCTCCAGATCCCTCCTGCAGCCCCGACTTCCTCCAGCCCTTCCCTTTCCCCCGGCTGAGCCCCATCAAATCCCCACGCACCCTGGGGCCATTCAGCCCCAGCACCTGCGCCATCCACCAAACTCCCTTCTGTCTCCTGCTCTCCCCGTGGTCGGGAGCTGCCGCAGCTGGTGCTGTGACAAGCTGCTGCAGCCCGTGGCACCCAGCGGTGGTGGCCGTGCCACGCTCCGGCCCCGCGTTGTGCTGCGTGTCCCGGACACTGCAGTGCGCAGAGCTGAGCCCTCCCGGCGCCTCTCCCCGAGCCGAGGCTGTGCCCAGCACATCGTGCCACCCACAGCTGGGACCACAGAGAGAGGCGGGATCGGCTCTGTTTGGGCAGGAAAGATACTTAAAAAAAAAATTACAGTTAACATCTGGATGCAAAATCACCCCAGAATTATTCTGTTTCTTCCTTCCTGCCACCATTTCCTGCCCAGGGAGCAGAGGTGACTCAAACTCTTTCCCAGGTTCTTGTTCCTCCCTCCCTGAGGGCCCAGAATCCTTGCCCAGTTCAGTAAAGCCTCTCAGCTGCAGACACAGGAGATCCTTGGAACAAAATTCTCTTATTTTGCTTTTCACAACTGATACAGTTCTCATTGCTGCCCCCGTGGTTGTCATTGTCCTGGCCCTGGCCAGCGAGGTGCCATATCTCAGAGGGGTGGCAGGGACAGCGAGGTGTCACAGCCGCAGCTTCCCGAGCCGCTTTGGCAGCAGCTCCTTCTCGTGGCTCTGCTCAGCATCCGAGCTGTTGATTCCTCCTCCCTCCAGGGACGGCTCCATCCTGCTCGCCATCCTCTCACACGCGGCAGCCCCGGCAGAGCCGATGCCGCAGGACAGGAGGGCCAGAGGGTCCCGCAGGGCTGGGGGAGCCCCGGGATGGACCTCGGGAGTCACCCTCGACTGAGGAAAATCGAGCTGGGCTATTTTTGCCGGTTCTGAACACTGGCACTGCTTGACACGCTGTTTTTCGCTAGGCAGCTAAATGTGGGGATAAATGAAATGCTGGTGTCATCCTGAGCATGGGGGCAAAGGGCGTGCAGGGGACTGGGTGCTCGGCCAGCAGGAATGGGATGTCCAGATGTGCTGAGCTGGGAAATGGTACCAACAGACCTGTCTGGGAAAGGCCAGCTCGTGGTGGGGGTCATAGGAGATACCCGGAATCCCCCTGGAAAAAACTGCCCTGCAGCGTTTCCTTTAATCAATTAAAGCTGTGATGTTGTGATCAAAAATTTTGATTATCAGTGATTTGTGGGAGACAGAAGGAGGAACTGCAACACGTGGCAACAGGGCTCCCTCTAATGTCAGCCAGTGCCTGACTGCAGCCCACTCCCTGCTGCCCCATTCCCTGCACCTCCCTTCCCAGTTCCCTTTATTCCCCGTGTCCCCAGTTCCCTGCTTCCCCACTTCCTGCACCTCCAAGTCTCTGCTCTCCATTCCTTGCCCCCCAATTCCATGCTCCCCTCATTCCCTTCACTCGGAACTCCCTGCAATCCCAGCTCCCTGTTCTCCAATGCCCTGATCATCCAGCTCCCTGTGTCCCCAGTTCGCTGCTCCCCCATTCCCTGCATCCCCATTTCCCACTCCCCTCATTCCCTGTGCCCCCATTCCCTGCAGAGGGAGGGGCTGGGGGTCCCAGTGTGTCTCTGAATCTCATAAGTGCTGCCATAGGAGGGTAATGGCAGCTGGGCCTGATCCAGAGCATCCCAGTGCTTTGTATTGACCCTCTGGATTTAACAGGAATATCCCAAGCAGGTGGCATTTTAATACACATCCTGTGGAGAGAACATGTGCTGGTGCAGAAAAGCCCCAGTACCAAATAAACAGGACAGTCCCACAAGTGCTCAGACTCATTCAAGCCTACACAACCCAGTGGAGCTACTTTTAACCTATTAGAGGAAAAGATAATTAAGAAAGAGAACTTCCATTAGGGCAATTTCACTTTATTTTTTCCATACAGCAAGGTCAACTATAGCAGTAATAATAAAATAAGCATA
The DNA here is from genome assembly GCA_020086605.1 of Lanius collurio. Classification (NCBI taxonomy): domain Eukaryota; kingdom Metazoa; phylum Chordata; class Aves; order Passeriformes; family Laniidae; genus Lanius; species Lanius collurio. Next base: position 4,138,836 of record JACBWW010000056.1, read on the forward strand.
AACCCAAATTGCAGCCCAGGACAGAGTACGTAACTGGAGCAACTACAAGCAAAAGTAAGTCTGTGGTTAAGTAAGAGCAAACCCAAGCGCGCCCGTCCTTCCAGCAGATGAACCGGGGGCTGCCCGAGTGCCACTCGTTAATTACTGATTGGTGTGAGCTCCGAGAGCGGGCAGCCCCGCCTCCCGCCTGCTCCCAGCTTTGGCATACACAGGATGACCACGTTCCTGCAACCCTTTCCATGGAAAGGGAACATCTCCCAGGTTGTTTTTCACCTGCTAAAAGAACAGGACCACTACAGCGAGAAAATAATCCCCTACCCTACAGCTACGGGTGCTGTTCCATTTGCCTGTCCATGGTTGAACTCTGTGAACGTCAGTATTTGTTCTGAAGAATCTTTTTTTGTGAACAAGAAACCACTGAAATTGTCAGAAACTGGTTTGAATAGCATATATCTTTAATATATTTTGAAACTTTAAACATGCAGTAGATTTTGAATAATGTACGGAATATCTGAGCCATGGTTCCCTGGATGGGCTGAAGTACCTGCTTTTTTTTTCTTTTTTTTTTTTCCTTTTTTTTTTTTCTTAATGATTTCCAGGCAGATTTGACCCAGTGGAGCTTCTGTCAGTCATGAGATCTCGGAAGGATGGCAGATCTTTCCAGCTGAAAAAATCCTGGCAAACTACAAGCTGTCCACATAAAGCAAAGCAACTTTTTGGAAGGGGGATGGAGTGCTAACTCTGTGCCACTTTTGCAAGCAATTTTGTTCAGCCTGTCATTTTATTTAGCCTTAACAAAACTCCTTGTAATTATAGACATTTTTATTCAAAATAAGATCTTACTATTATACAGGTTTCTCTCTTTTTTGACTATATACAGAAGTGCAAAAAGTCAACCTTCGCTCTCGACGTCCCAACTGCAGCATAATCAACCCTCAAGAGTTTGCACACACACACTAGAATTCTTGTTACGTAAACTTTGAGTATTTGGATTATCAACAAAAAGTCCCTTGATCTATTGATTATGCAGCTTATTTATAACAAGGCCTGATATTCAGGGATTTCAAAAAATATTTAAACAATATTTTAACATTTGAAATGGATACAGTAGAAAATAAATTTTATTCTAATATCTAGGAACTAGATTTTTTTTCTCATAATAACTAATTACAAACAAAATAAATCATCAAAATATTACTCAATTGTCTGCCAGGATTGTTGCCATAGCAACAACTTAACTTCTTACTTAGCAATGATTATATAATTATAAGATATCCATATAAAAGATCTTTGTTCTTTAATGAAAACTAGACAAGAACTAACAATGACTGACATTCTTACATTGTCATATTAGATCAGTAAAATATAAATCATTTAGTTAACAATAATATGAATACTCATAAGACACTACATGTAGATTCCAAACTGAGTATGTTATGAAGAAAACTACTTTTTTTTTTTGTATTTTGAAAAAGTCATCAGTAAACGCTAATAAAACAAAATTCTATAAACTGAAATGGTATCAACTGGTAATAGAAAAAGAAAACGAGCTAATAAATGTAAGAAATAAAAACTACACTTTTAACAAGAAAAAAATAAGTAAATTCTCTATGGTAAGTCACTACAATAACATGTGAAGTCACCTATACTTTCTTAACACGATTGAAATTACATTGGTATGGGTTTTAACCCGTAATGTAATAATCTAAGGCTTTAATAGATGTACAGTACAATCAGGAAAATCAACACATCATTCTTATCTATAAAGCATCTCTCTCAAGCATAAAAACTCGCAGTAAACTCGGAGTATGGCGAGTTCTACAACTGAACCCGCGCCTCTCCCTCCCCTGCCCACCCGGGGCCTGGCCCCAGGCAGCCCCTGGCTGAACAGAGCAAAAATATCCTTTACTGGCTGCAACATCCAAACCACAAAAAGGAATTCCTTTGGATGAATCCATTCTTAAAACTTGAATGCACATCTATTTGTTTGTTTTTATTTTGTAAAGGCTTTCTAAGGCTATAAGCAGTTAATCTGAACAAAAAAAATCACATATAAAACTCACCCGAGTATTAACCCACCCAATTTCTATGCTAATTAACATCTCATTTGTCCTATTTTGGTTTGTCATGCATCTGCTGTCAGTGCTTCTGCGTCTTTGTTTAGAGTCGCCGCGGACGCGGGACTTGATGAATTAAAGTGAAACCCATCTCTGCAAAACATTTATAGTCCTTGTGACTTGCGACAGAGGCTATAAATAGAGCAAAAGAAGTTCCTCAAACATTTGTTACTGTGTCTCAGAAATGGCTTTTCCCTTTCGCAGCTCATGTTACACAGTAAATATGCATAAATATGACATACAACTCCTTGGAGAGTTTATAGATAATATTGTCCATGAAGGTTATGCACAGCTGGAGCATCTCTCTGGTGCTGCCCACTGGCTGTGAGGAGCAATTGGCCATTTCTGAGACAGCTTTGGTTTGAAACAGAATGGTGCCCTTTGACTGATCAGTACTCATCAAGTCAGTGAAAACATGATTCTGAAAATAACACTGCGGAAATAATACTCTGATGGATGTACAGTCTATGGCACTTCATGAGAATCCTTAACAACATGGTACTTAAAGCCATTGATGTGCTTTAAAATATACACAGTTGTGGTTTTGCTTGGCACATTCATCTCTGTCAGATTCCTCTCTTCTCATTTCTTACAATCTATTACATTAAAAATATTACTCTTAAACAAAAATTACTGTGCATGCACGCTCTCATCTATAATGGCAATTTTAAATACAAGGTGCACCTTTGTTATTTGTAAACCTTGAAAGAAATAAACTTACTTTAAAAAATTATATCTTGGTCTACAGACGTACCAATACATAATAGATTTCTGGTTACAGCATCGTCGGCCTTTCCGGGGTGACGCCTGTGATTGAGGGGAGCAGGCCCCAAAAGCATCACCCCCCGGGCACTGTGTGCCAGGAAAGGCGGACGACGCTGCAGGTTTAGACAATAAGATCACCTCAGCACAAATATCAATTCAATGTACAAAGTATATAGGCAACAGTGTGCAGTGGAGTCCCACGGTCTCACTTCGTCTCGTTAACATGCAATGTGTGATGTCACTGCTGAGGGGTTCCCAGTGCTGCTGGACAGTATTTACATACACTATGGCTAATGAGCTCGGCCTCTTCCCACCCAAATTCGGCCTCTTCGCCTCGGATACCATCTGGGAAGGGAAGAGCACAAAGTGTTCTTGGCACAGCCAGGACTTGGTGTCAGACCACAGCAGCTCCAGTTTTACATGGCACAGGGGGCTGTGTCCCTGCAGGAACCTGCTAGCAGCAGAAGCATCCCATCCCGTCCCATCCTGTCCCATCCCATCCCATCCCATCCCATCCCATCCTGTCCCGTCCTGTCCCATCCCATCCCATCCCATGCCGTCCCACCCTCAGTGATCCACCCTCCCTGCATCACTCCAGCACTTTAACAATGTTTATGCTCAGCTGAAAGGAGCAGCTCTGATTACAAACCCACTGTGGCCAAAGGGTCAATCCTCACCCTCAGAAATAATTCCATTATGGCCAAGGCATTCTATAAAAGCTTGGCAGAAGTGGGGCACAGGAGACAGGAAGGTAACACAAATGAAGAGCTGTCCTGGACGGGAGGGCTGCAGGGGGGATCTCACAACAACAGAAGAACTATGTGTTTCCAAACTCAGGAAATGCTGGGGTTCCAAATTTTGGGATTTAAAAACTGTTCTTTCTGAAGAGAACTTAATGGAATCATCTTCCCCCCCATCTGCCCCTCAGCTCAGGTCAGTGCCGAGGGCCACCAGGGCCACCATAGACAGAACATAACCTCTGTGAACCCTGGTTTTGCTGGGTGGGCATGTACCAAACTAACACTTGATGTGGCCACTGGTACCCTTGGGATCTCTCCTCAGAGAGGAATGGCCCCTCAAGGAGGTCAGAACCTCTGCCCTTGTAGCTTACTGGTTTTCTTAGAAAGTAAAAACATTCTATCCCTTACATCAACAAATTACACACATAAGAGGGAGAAAAAATACAGCAACAACACATTGGGAACTTACTGTTTGATGACCAAATGTCTACATCTGTGTAACATACTTGTGGCTAGTCAGATGTTCGGCAGATATTATGGGTATCTACAGGTAAGAAATGTAAACAATGAGTAACACATGCAATGAGCCCACCTGGAGACATAGCATTTGCTACAGAACATCAGTCTGGGAGAATCAGCTGTGAGTTGGTGGATTTTATATCGTAACTATAAGTTAAAGTCAACTGAAGTGCTACAATAGCAACTCAGAACTGGAAAACATTGGGTTAAGTACTACTGGACAAATATAAATAAGTATTATTGGTTGTTCAGGAAATAGGAGAAGTTAACATCTACAAGACATGCAGTGCAGTAATTGAAAATAGCCCTTTTTGTTGGCCTACACAAAATTCTGTGTTTTCAGTGTCTCAGATAATGAATTCTACAGTGGCCTCATTTCAGGGTGATTTTGTGAAGTGTTCACTGCTGTCACTGTCCTGGGTTTTGAATGCCAAACCTACGATGCCCTGAGCTTGATTTTCATGGCTGGTGAAAATCCATTTGAGAAGAGCTCCTGCCCTTCCCCCAGCGGCTGCAGCACCACGCGGAGCAGCCGGCAAGCAAAGCCTCCCCAAGCAGGGAAACAATTCCCAAATGTTCAGCTGCACAACCAGGACTCAACACATGCCTCCCCTCAAGTGCCCATCAGCTCAGCTTCCCATTTAAAAAAGCAGGATTACACTGGGAGCCCCTTTCCAGCAGTGCCACCAACAGATGACACCACACCCTGGCCGTGGGTGGCGGAGGCACCGCGACCCTGCAGCGCCCGGGGGGAGCAGATGTGCTTGGGCACAGGGAACTGTGCTGGGGCTTAGGGCACAAAATGCATTTGCACGAACCCAAACAGCTGTGGTACTTGGAAAGATCCTTTTTCCTGATGGGCACCAAGGATGGCCTGTGAATCTGCCCAGTAAAGAAAATGGGGGATTTCTTCTCAACTAACTCATTGGCAGGTCTGCACTTGTTTTTCCACCCGCGTGCCCTCTCCTCCCCTGGCAGTTCACACCTCACAGCATCGCCAACTCCACAGAAATGGCCTTCGAGCAGAATGAAGCTTCTCATACCATGTTTTCCTACTGCTGCAGGACAGGCTGCGGCACCCAACTGGAGCAGCATCAGGGACAGTGCTGTCGAACAGACCAGGGACCTTCAGCACCAAGGCAGGAAGATGAAGGGCCAGATCTTTTAGCCTTTGGCATGCAGGCACATGGCATCAGGTGGCATTAAATACCTTCAGCATTGCTCACATGGAATATACATATATGGGTATATATGTATATATGGAGGTTTGGCTGCAGAACTGCACTAAGTGTTATGAGGCTCTGGGGAGGAAAGGCATGAAATGACCAGATTCTACAGCATAAAGTTTTTCTTGTGATCTGTCTGGGAAGTGCATGGTTACTAACAGAGAGAGGATTTAAAAAGAATTACTTTTTCTTTGGCTTGTCTTGTTCTCACAACCCTCAGGACATGCCCAGGATACAGAGACACTGGAAGTAACTGGTGCAATAAATTGCAGTATTAAAAGACTGGGCATACAGGAGGTCGCTTGCTGGGGTAGCCCCACCTATGAACTAGCTTTTAAAAACACAAATTCTTAGGCCAAGTTTAAAGCCCTGAGTGACCTGTTCATTCAGCAAACATTTCTCAAGGGAAGAACGTGCTACCTTCTGAGCAGACTAACCTGGGTTGTTTTTGGAATTCTACAATATCCAAGTCCCTTTGGAGGCTTGGGATGTGCACACCTAGGTGTCACTGCAATGGTGTCATTTGGGAATCGTATTTTTGAGAGATGAGGAAGCACACAGGTTAACAAGGGACATACAGCTGGGCAGCACAAGATGGTAGTGCTGAACAGGTAAAGGTGCAAAGGCTCAAAGCCAAAGGCCCTGGGGCTCGCTCTGCAGCACTGGGTGTCCCGAGGCCACAGGAGCTGGCACCACCCTCCCCAAGCACGGAGGGGCACGGGCTCAGTGCCTGAGGAGCCACCTGTCCTGAGCCAGAAGCCGAGTGTCTCAGCTAAGCCTGCCCTGACACTGACATTTACCTGCACAGCTCGTCCCACACACAGGACCACACCTGCACAATGCTGAGGAGAACCTGGAGCTCCCTTTTCTAAGGGGCACATGTGTGATCCCACTGAGCTGGAAGCAAGACTTGCATATCAGACCACAACTGGTGGCTTCATGGCATGGGCAATTAACTGCCCAGTAAATCTCAAAAAATAATTGGCTTTTAGAAGAGGAACAGAAGGCTCTTTAAAACATTTTTATTGTTGCACTTTCAGCCAGGTGTTGTACAGAAGTCTGCCCTTCTGACAGTGTCCTGCGCTCAGGTGCAGCTCCAGCCGCTCCTCTGGCCCAGGGACTCATCTTTAGAGCATTGCTTCTGGCTTTCCTGGGAGGACTTCTAATCACTTACGTGGTAAAGCATAACTCTCATATTCCTGAAATACATCCAAACATGGCAATGACTGGGGTGGCTATCGAGAAATAAACCCAGACTCTAATGTGTGTTTTCTTAACTGAGCTCTGTTCAAAGCAATGGGCCATTCCAAAAGAGAATCACCAGGCTGGAACAAAGGCTTCAAGAAAGTTTCTGTGTGGCCCACGCTCACAGGGTTTTGTTTTACGCTTGGAAGAGGAGAGTCAGAACATGTTTGGACTGCTAAACTCAGACTGTAAGAACCTGCAACCCCTCTGCACAAAGACTCCCCTGGCTTTCCCTGAGTTCTACACTGAAAGGAGCTGTTGGCTCCACAGAAATGGAAATAAATCATGGGTTTGTGTATTATCCCTTGCTCTTTTCATCCCTGAGAGCAGAAATAAGCAGCATGGCCCATAAATGTCAAGACTGAGTCAGAAACTCTATTGTCAATTATTTTTAGCATCAGAAATAGAACTGCAGCACCTTCGGAGCATGGCTAAGGGCTGATTAAGCTGTGCTGCAGCCCTTTGAGAGAATGTGTAGGCCAACAAGAGGTGGGATCCAAACCCCCATGCTCATTAAAGCACCGATTTCGAGTTGTCTGTAAGGAACAAAGCTGTAAATTAGCAAACCTGGTTGGCTGTGGCTGTTGCAGCGAAGGGAACACTTGTGGCAGATGTTGTTGCTGCAGACACAGTGGCTGGCGTAGCACCGTGCACCATGGGAACTTTCGGAAGGAAAATCAAATAAGCAAACATACAGAAGAGTGTAGCAGTATGGGACCAGAGCGACACGTGGGAGGGTCATTGAGCATGGTTTACCACAGCGAGAAGCCCGAGACATCATTGCCAGCGCGTGACATGCAACCACAGTGCAAAGCAGGACAACATTCCGGGCGGGAGGGGAGGGAGATGAAAGAGAAAAAAAAAAAGGGGAAAATGCTTGTTACCATCAAATCAAGAAAACTGACACAAACAAGCTTAACCATTTCAATATGAAAAACAACAGGAGAGTTTTTTCAATGCCCTTATATTTACAAATTTCTGTCTTTTAAAAATTCAACCCAAATATTTACTGCTAACAGAAATTAATCTTGTAGAAGGACAGAATACAGCTACATGGCTATGGTAAGATACAGTCTTTAGTTAACACAAGATAGTTTCTAAACACTGGAACTCATAGTCCAGTCAAAATCCACCAAGGAACAATGTGCAATTAAAAACTGCTGTACAAAATTAACATCTACGTGTCCATGTCAATTAAATAAAACAATCACATTTAATTGACAGGTGTTAGTGCAGGAGGCTCGGGGAGACGGACTGGCACGAGGGCTGTACGTTAAATCTAGCAGTGGATTTTGAGGGTCTGTGAGCTGCACCACAGGTTTAAGATAATCAAGAAACAAAGCTGGCACCTACCAACACTTGTAGCGGGTGTCATGCACAATATTGAGCCTGCTCATCATGCATTGCAACAGGAAGGTGGATTTGGAAAGGGAAAAGAATTAAAACAACCCATCACACGTGTAATTAGAAATTTCATTTGAACAAAGAAGAAAAATTGTTATTATGGGCACAGTGGCACGTAACTGTCAGCACAATCAAACCATACAACAGCACAGTGATCCATTAGAACGAGGCCTCGGGGACAGGGCAGAGGATGGAGGTGTGTTGGGACCGCGCTGGCCCCAGAGCATGGCCACGAAAACCTCCCTCAGCTTCAACTCAGAACTCCCGAAACCTTCTTCCCTTTTGGCACAAGCCCTGTCGTGGTCCTTTCCCTGCTCTTCTCAGATCAAAACCCCTGCCTAGTGCCTGCGGTCCCTGGTGCGAGGCCAGTGGGACCAGGCTCTGCTGTCCCTGCGCCTGCTCAGGAAGCGCCGTGCATGGCTGGACCCATCCAGGCAGATGGACAGCAGAGCTGACAGAGCCTCTCCTTGGGCAGTGGTCCCAACTGTCCCCTGCTCTGGCCACGCCACACGCGACTCAGAGCAGTGGCTCAATGGTCACTGTGCCCTGTGCAGCTCATGGTGACACCTCGGAGCACCTGTTCAGCCTTTTGTTCTAAATGCAGGATGTATTTCAAGATGCCGGTGCCTGGGCTCACAGTCCCAACTCCCTTCAGACTACACAACAAGAAAGCACCTGGAGAGTTCTGCCCTGCAACCAGAGGCAGGTGCAGGAAGGTGTTTTTAGGATCATGCTGGTATTGTTTTCAAGCACCACCAAGTTGGCAATTCTATGTTACACAGCAAAATGCCTTCCACCAGAGTGATCTCACTATCTTCTATTTTTACTTCCAAGATGATAAACATATACTGATCTTTCAGAATATCAATTTTAAATAAATTATTTACTTTTTAGTTTAACAAATAACATTTACTAACACTGTTAATGATGGTTGACACAGCAGAAACTGAAATAAACTCTGAAATCTGGGAAGGAGATTGCAACTGAAATGGAAACATCCTATCAGGCTGCCAGAGGCAGCCAGGCAATGCTGCCTCCGTGACATCCTGTGACTGTAATGGGGACAGGAAATGGCTCCAGCCGGTGCCAAGTGCTGGAGGGGATGCACAGCCTCAGAGCATTTAAATATGCAGGGAAGAAGTCGGTCAGTTTAATTACTGCTGGGGCCAAGGTTATTCTCTGTCCCTGCTGTATCTGTAAGACAACAAAGGCAAGGGCAACCTCCTGTTTCCTAATTACTCCTCTCTTTCTGTGTCATGGAAGAGACTGAGAACATTTGTAAAGAAAGGGTAAGGAAGGGCACCTCTCCTGACCTCCCCAGGCACAAGTCGTGGCTGAAGCCAATGGGATCACTTGCAAGATTAAAAAATGGAGCAGAATTTGGCTAAAAACTACAAACAGTAAGCAAAACATCTTTCTCGGTCCCTCTCTGGGCTCTCAGTGGCATTAATGGGGCTGCAGAGAAGCAGCTCTGAGCTGTGCCTCTGCAGCAGTGCCCTGGTTGCACAGCTGGACACCTCCATGAGAGCTGCAGTGGTACATCGCTCCCCACACAACTGCATCTGCATGCTACACATGAGTTGGGTATTTATAACCATTCCGAAATAGCCCTGAAAAGCTTTTCAATTAAAAGCTCCAAATTTCAGTCTGAATTATCTTCATTAACATTATGACCAGTGCACACAGTTTTTGAAAGGGAAGTGAAGCAAATGAACATAAGGCAGAAAGTAGAACACCTGCTGGGGTGCCACAGTGCCCAAACACAGACATTATCCTATATGACCCTCTTACCAGTAATGAAAATAATTCTTGCTATGATCTTAATATTCAGCTTGACTTCAGAAGCTTTGACTGACTAATAAGAACACATGAATAATGAATGGACACTTTCAATGTTCCCTGGCTGTACGGCACAAAGCAGAATTTTAATTTCAGGATGTTCTGACTTAACTGACCAGAACTTCACAACCAGATTATTTCTGTGGTGCAATAAAGCTATTTTTTTATATATTCTATGTTTACTGTTGTTTATTTTTTCTCTTTTCTCCCTTGTATTATTCTCCTCAGTCTATTTCTTCTGCCCAATCTACTAAAGCCTAATTAAAAACAACACTCCAGACAGCACAAGAACTCCCATGGAGGTGAGCAGTGGTGTGTGACCTTTCCCTCCCCAATGTTTTGGGGGAGAGCAGTGGTTTTGCAGAGGTCCAGCAGCCCCAGAGAGGAAAGTGCTTTAGGACAACCTCTGAGCACTGAGTCCCAGCCAGGAACAAGGGAGTCTCTGGTGTTGAAGCTGCAGTAATTGAACAAATACACAACAGGTTAATACGATGCAGAGGTAGCTGCATCCTTTCCATGCTGGCTATGGCGTTCAGCTGCCAATTGCAATCCTGCCCCTTGCAGCTGCACCACGACATCAACTCCTGGGAGCATCCTGCCAACATGACTCCTTCCTCTGGAGGATCTCGCTTCTCAAAGACACTCTGGTCACCTGGGGGACACCCCCAGGGCAGAACAGCTGCACTCACACACCTGAGGAGACCAGGAGCTGAGGCACAGAGTGGTCACAGGCACTGGGGCCAGATGTCTCTCAGCTGCCCACAGGAGCACTCTCCAGCCAGCTCCCAGTCGCTGCAGGACACGGAGCAGGTAAAGGTCTGAGCACTGGAGCTCTGTGTGTTCACAATGGGAGGTTGACCCGTGTCTGCCGAGGAGTCCCGAGCGGGCAGCCAGGCCCCAGGCACCAAACCAAGCTGTGAACACCACCAAGGCAGGCAGAGCCTCCTGACTCGGCTGACTAACTCCCCTTATTCCAACAGCACAAATCTTCCTCGTTCTTTCTTGGGACACCCCTAAACTCCCCTCTCACTCTGGGGACAGCTGCCAGCAGCCAAGGTTTCGGGGACACATCAAGAGGGGAGCTGGGCACAGAGGAAGCTCTAGCTGAGAGAGGTGATATGAGTGTCTGAAGAACATTTACTCACTTAAGGCATGCTGGAGTGCAGTGTCCACTCCCAGGGATGGGATGATCCCTGGATGTGCTTCACATCCCTGGCACACAGCCAGCCAGGACAGTGCCTTATAATTCAAAAGAGGTATCTGAGGTTTCTGGAATATCAGTGGGAGAACATGAGGAGCAAAATGCCCTGCAGAGAGGGTGGTCCTGCACAGATCCCCCACAGGGGACTAACCCTGGGCACACCCACCCTTTGTAGGTTCTGCTGGTGTCCTGCCCTCCAACCATCCTGCACACCTTGCCTGGAGCAACTAGGAACACAAATGAGCACTTACACCTTGGGTGTCTGTACCTGAAAAACGTCACTTTAATTCAGATCCCACTGAGCTGACCTGCCCCTGCTTGTGGCTGTGGAGCTGGGGGCACCCACACTCTGTGCTCTCCGTCGCTTCGTAGGGACAGGAGGAGAAACTCTACTTCCCAGTGACTGTACCCAAACAGAAACTGATCCCAGTTTATCTGAAGTGGGAAAAACTAAAAAAGGCAAGGTGGCCAAGACATTTTTCAAACTGTTTGGAAAGTACTGGACTACTGGAAAGCTCAAACTGCCACTCTCTGAAAAATACAGAATTTGTAATAGCTCATGCTAAAAACTTCCTTACTTTTCTTGTGCAACATATACTAAACTTCAGTGGTCAGGAAAGGTCTAATGAAGCCTCAAGAACCACTGCCAAGCTCCTAGAGGTTTCAGCGTGGATCTGCTGGAGGAAGAGCTGAGTGGAAGGGCCAATGGGAAAGACCTCAGTCAATGATGAGGTGCAAATGGGGTCTGGCACATATAAACCACAACCCTTGAGCTCCTGAGTTAGAAGGGGGAGTTCAGAGGTAGCTCCAGCACTTCCAGAAATCATCCAGTCCCTCACTGCTTTCATGGAAGCTGGAAAATTGCAGTTTATGGACTCCAGTGGTTATGCTGCGCCAAAAGGGATCTGTGAATTGTTTTAACATTCACAGGAAGGACTCTGAGTCTTTCTGTATGGGGCTCTGAGCAACCTGGTCTATTGGAAGGTGTCCCCCCATGGCAGGGGGTTTGGAATGAGGTGGTCTTTAAGGTCCTTCCCAAAACAAACCATTCTGTGGTTCCGTAAGTCTATGATTGCAAATGCATTTTTATATATATTTTAGTAAGTGGGCTAGAGATCTGACCTACAGCTTACCCAACCCATCTTGCTATTGACTCCAGCAAGCTCTGTAACATTTACTGATACATTTCACTGGCTGCAATGCATTTTTGTGTTATTAAAATGCACTAGATCAAGAAACTAATTTTTATGCCATTTAAAGTACATAGGTTGGTTGTATGTCAGATCAAGACAGAACAGTACAAGGACATTATATTGAAATCCTGGGAACATACTTGCCAAAAATGTTTAGGATAAAATCCTTTAAATTTTTGGGTGAAGACAGATTAGCTGTATTTCTTCCCAGTCTGCATGATGAAGGGCTGTCCCCACAGACTCTTTCCCATTTTCGCACAGATCTATCAGTTGGGCTCTGCACACCTCCTGGAATGCTGGTGCTGCTTTAGTGTGGGTTCAGGTGTAACAAACTACCTCAGCTGTGTAACTCAGGGCAGAAGCTCCCAGGACATACTAAACATCATTTCATGCAGTGCCATCGGCAGAACCAAACTATATATTCCAACTTTATGTCCCGTCACTAGTCCTCCAAAGGGATTTCTACATGGCACATAAAACAGGCATCACCTCTTCAGCAGTTACACCAGGACAAGTGTAGAGCTGATCACTCTTGGCTGAGAACAAGTGCTTGGCTTTACTCAGTCCAAGATGGGCCCTGAGACATCAGTGGTAGAGGCCCAAACTGTGACTTCTCATGTAGGTTTGTGACTCTCCACCTGTGAGACTGCCTGTGTCTCCTGGGATCACTGCACCTCATTGAAATCAACCCCTCTGTGTGTGTGACTCAGAGCCACCGCTGCCAAGGCCAAGGGGTCTTACAGCGAAACAAGCACAACAGCTTAGGGACGTGGAAGGAAGAGCAGTTAATCCAGGGAAAGAGGAAGGAGAGAAGAGATTTAAAATTCTGATTTGGGGTGACAGAGCATGATGCTGATTTTGTGTTAGACTGGAAAACACCCACCCAGCTTCCGCAAGGAGCAGAGAGAAGCCAGTGCTCCCACAGCCAGCCCCTCCTCTGCCCACGGGCACGGGGCACTGCTGTGCCATGGGCTGGAGGGGCTGCCTGGGCGGCACCAGCGGCCTCCAGCACACACCGCATTTGCCACCAGCAACAAACAGATGTTTCCTACTGTGCTTTTTCCAGAACTCCCCCTTCTCCCTCCCCTGAAAAGGCGCCAGTGAAGCACTTACCTGGTGGGAGAAAGGCTGTATGCTGCTGTAACTGCATGTTGGCAAGAGCTTGCTGGTATTGGAAGATACCAGTGTTAAAGACTGCGGTGGCACCATTGGTTTTTTCAAGCGCAGGCCTCTTTGGTAAGGGGGGAAGTACAGCTTGAGGAATTCCCTGAATGGTGGATGGGTATAAAAATAAAGTCCAGTAAAAAAAAGAAAAAAAAAAAAAAAGGGGGTAGGGTGGGGTGGGGTGTGGAGGAGGATGGGAGGGAGGGGAAAAAGGGAGGAGAAAAGGAGAGAGAAAAAGGAAAAAAAGAAAAATCAGTAGAAGGTAAAATAACCAGGCAGCACCATGTTTCTCCATGAGCAAGCAAGCAGCATAGCACACTGAACTACCAAATAAAAGGTGAGGGAACAGCTTTCCAGGGAGCACCACTTGCCTACCATTACAGCGGCACAGGGAGCGGCGGGACAGCCGCTATGGGCACCGGCATCAGTACCACGCCACGGGAAAGCTTCGGGCTGGGTCAGGAGCGAGGCTATCGGGGAAGCAGCACTGCTAGCTCCATGAGGATCACACGTAGAAGCCATGTTAATAGTCACCGTCCAGACGGCGGGGCCGTGGTGACACCCCAGTCCCCGGGCCCCAGCGCTGCCTGGGCATGCAGAGCGCGCGCCGCATGCCAGCCCCGGCCGCCTCCGCGCCACGAAGCCATGCCAACGCCCCTGCGCCGGCACCCGGGAGGGACGGGAGGGGACGGGGGACAGGAGGGCACGGGAGGGGACGGGAAGGGGCCGGCAGGACGCGGGGGCAGCGGGGGCTGCAGAGAGGGTGCCCAGCCTGGCCCAGCCGCCCACACGCCCTTTGCCGGGGACGTGGGGAGGGAAACCGGGATGTTCCATTTCTACACATTAACCCCAAACTCGACTCTACGATACAGCTACATGCCAAGCTAAAAGGTGAAAGGTCATAGTACCAGGTCAAAGGTTGCCTCGAGGGGTCGCTTCAGTGATTTGACAGCCGACTGAGTCTTAATTAGCAGGCAGCGAGCACATGATGGCAATGGCCAGTGGGGTCAAGCGCATTAACATAAACAGCAAGCAGAGGTGCGTCATGGGGGCAGCAGTGCATTTGGGGAGGTGAGAAAAAACAAATAAAAACAAATCACCGGATGCCGTGTACAACGGTAACAAGACTAGGCATGCATGGGGGGGCCGATGGGCAGGGCAGCGGGGCAGCAGGGGGGTGCCCACGGCCGCCCCCACCCTGGCCCCCATCTGTGGCCACACCAGGCAGGGCATGGGGCTCACGGCCACACAGAACCAGCAAAGGGGCTCCCGCCACCGGCCACGGGCTCCCTGCCTGTGCCAGACCCCACCAGAAGCCCGTGACCACCACTTCGCCCTGCCGGCCCTGCTGCCCCCACTGTGCTCCGCTTCCCACACCCACGGGCTCAGCACAGGCGGGACCCTCCGCCACCACAGCCCCCCGATACTGCCCTCGCCTCGCCAGCAAACCAGCTCCTCAGTGGGCCCAGATCTGGCTGTACAGCCACGGGCCTGCACTAGCGCCCGGGAGAGCCACCGCCAGCCCACGGGGACACGGGACAGGGACAGCAGTAACATGGTCAGATCCACTTCAAACTACACCTCTACAGACATGGACTTACAGAAACTAAATACGGATTTATCTATCTGTGCAGCTGGATAGATACACATCTGCCCACACACAGACATACAGCCAACCAGATACACATGTAGCCCATGCACACAAGACACGCACACACGTATGCACACACGGAGGTACCCGCAGGCACTCTGTACATCAGCAGGCGAAATTAGTCAAACACTTCAATGGTCTTGAACTACTTCAGAGCAAATCTGGCACCACATGCTGAGAAAGCTCACTGCACTGTGTAGTGACTGGGGTCCCCAAGCACACGCACCCTCCTTAGCAAGGACAAACACACATCCACCACTGCCTCTCCTCAACGTACTTCTGTGTCCGGAAGTGTTCCCACACTCACCATGGCAGCTGCAGTCGCTGCTGCTTGGGCAGCTGCAGCTTGGTTAACCTGGTACTGGGCAGCCTTGATCTTGGCTTGCAGGTGTGCAGGAGGGTGAAAATATTTGCACTTTTCCCGGGAGCATCTCCCTTTGATGTAATCCATGCAGACGGTGACCGTGTTGTCGTTGGTGTCGATCATGGCGCTGTCGGCGGGGTGAGCGAACCGGCAGTCATTCTCTCCCCTGTTGCAGTTCCCACGCTGGTACTCTCGACATACCTGTGACACCAGGAAAAGAAAGTCACTTAGTTTTGGTGATGGGTGTTGCAGGCTCGGAGCAGAGAAACTTTCTGAAAGACTGCAAGAGCACCACGAGGATGAGGGCCTGGCCCAGGCCCTGCACTGCAGTGGCACAGAGGGCTCAGGGACTCGGCAGCAGAGACTGCGTTCTCCAGAGCCAATTCTGATGTCAAGGAGCATGAAACCCCACCATGATCAAAGCCAAACACACAGGAGGTGTCATTCTGTCTCCCGCTTAGCCACCCATGGGGCTGCTTCTGTCTCCTGAAATGTACCATGGCCGCTCTCAGGCACCACCCAAGCACCTCAAAGTACTTGGCCATGCCCTGCTGTGACCTGGCTGCACTGAGTCCCCACACTCAATGTGCTCATTACAGTGAGTGGGCAGAGCCCTACTAGGTGGGCACTCTGTGTCCATGTGCCCCCGTGATCCAGATGCCTGCCAGGGAACACCAACCCACAGCCCACAGTGGTGACACAGCCCCTGTGCTGCCCAGCCATCCCCCCAAGCAACCACGGGAGGTGGAGAACAGCAGCAGCCACAGCTGGAGCAGCCCCTGCTCCCACTGTCACATATCAGCAACCAGACAGAGCTGGAGGGGTCAAACACTGCAGCTGCTGGGGTTGACAGCCCCTGCAGTGTCCCCGTGGGCTCCAGCTGTCCCCGAGCCTGCACAGACCGCCAGGCCCCGGCCACCCCAGCACTGCAGACTCTGTCACCAGCATGACACAGGCCAGCCCCCTCTCCACACGTGCAAGCCCTGTGACTGACAGACTGACGTGGGCTTGTGTCACGGTCAGTTCTCCCCAAACTGCCAACAAAACACACTCAGCATTCCAGTTTTCCAAAGGCCATGGGAAACAAAGGGACAAAAGCAACCGGGCCTGCATAAAAATAAAACCCTTTAGTAGATGGAATTTCCTGTTCAAGGTGGGTGCCTGTGAGCTTGGATCATCAGTATTTCCTCAAGGATGTGGGCTCCGATCCTTTCAATAACCCAAATTTGGTGTTGGTTTGGTTTTCCTTCACACCAGTCCTCTGGCTGCTGTTTAACCCTCGTGCCACTGCCAGTGCCACCTGCCCATCCTCTGCAGTTACGAACTGATCCCCCTGCAGGACCAGGATCAGGACCAGGACCAGGACCAGGACCAGGTCAGGTGTGAAAACACTGTCCAGGGTCATTCCTGCGTGATCCTGTTTATAGGCTTGATCCATGTGGTGACAGACTCCGGGTGTGTATTTGCAGCAGAGCCACATGAGCTGGGCCCAGCCTCTCCATTGGCCCCTGCTCATCCTGTGCCTCTCTTGCTCAGGGCTTGCAGAACAGATTCTGCAGCATGCCGGAAACAGCTCAGGCAAATTCCTCAGCTGGAAAATAACCACCAGCCTGCCAGGTAATCCTGCAGCCAGATCCCTTCCCTGGTCCAGTCTCCTGCAGTGACACATGCCAGCCATCATGACACAGGGAGGGCTAGGGAAGAAGGTTCTCTTTCATTATCTAGGAACACTTTCTGGGTCATGAACCAGTGTCCTCTACCCAAACAAAGGCCTCCCACATGGACAGAAATGTATAGTTTCCTTTGATTATTTGCAGCTCTAGCAGTGAACTGAATCCTTTTCTTCCAAAGATGAAGAAAAGGATGAACTAAAGGCGGCTGACTGTCTTTGTTCCTTGTCTTGTATTGGTGGTCCACTAAACCGAGGTCTCAAGACCACTCCATGTGTAAGCAAGAGCTACTCCATTAATAACATAGAAATGATATGTACAAACTCATATAAGTGCACATATATAAAAAAACCATCTATATATATAGAGAGAGAGAATATATCCACAGAAGAACTAATTTTGTCCCAGTTAAAAACCAAAGAAGAAACACTAGAACACTGAAATAAGCAGATAGAGATCACCTTTGGCATGTCCAGGGTAAGTTTTCTGAGCTGTCACACAGTAGCTGCACTAAGGTGAAGAAGGACTCCGCCAGTGCTCCTGAATAGATCTTGGGACAAGGGCTCAGAGCAGCCAGACACAACCCTGGACTGCTGGTCCTTCTAACTGGTGTGACCAGCAGTCTTTTCAACCACTGTGAGGGTAACAACCAAGAACATTTCCAACTCTTGTTTATTTAAAAGCAAGCTTTGAAATGGGGTTGCTTTTTGCCATGGTCATGCTGCAATATGTCACTCATCTCCTTCAGTAAAGAGTGGCACAAAAGCATGATGTACTGTCTAGTCTTTCAGATCTGGAGAGCTTTTTTCAGTTTTTTATTAATAGCCTTGTAATTAGTACCATAATTTTCAACTCAATATGTTAGGAAACATAAACAGAAGAGGCACGGGTACATTTCCAGCCTTCTGTAAAATGCTGAGTTAGGGCTGCAGTGTCACTGACTCACTGTATTCCCTTGCTTGGGCTCTGGGCTGAGTTTGCTGTGATGGTCCCACTGTGACTCAAGGTGCCCCCTGGGTGAGGACACAGCCACTTCCCAGCCTTGGTCAAGTCCCTCTCCCTCACCCCAGTTCTGGGCAGAGTTTGGCTGGAGGGCCAGGGCCAGTCCTACCCTACCCTTCCCAGAGCACATCCCACCTCATGGCTCTTCCTTGGCATCTGAGACAACCAATGGAAATGGATGTGCTGTTATCCAGCACACTCAGCATTTGAACACATGGCACCACTGGGTCACAGTCCTGNGCTGTTATCCAGCACACTCAGCATTTGAACACATGGCACCACTGGGTCACAGTCCTGATTACCCAGAGCTGACCAGCTCCAAGAACTCCGAAGTTGCTTCTTTCTGGCAAAAAATGGCATATAAGAACCAATAAGGAAACAGCAGCTTGGCTGTGGTCATTGCTGACTTTGGAACACTTCTAACAGAAAATGATGGCATTCCAACAGAAACAGCTGTTTTTGATAAAGTGTTGGGCAATTCCTTTCTCTCTCACTTCCCTGTCCTTCTTGCTTCTTTTCCAGTTCACTGAAGAACCACACTTTGTTCAAGATATTTCCTGCAGGGGAGGAGTGTGAGGAAAGCTGTGGAAAAGCCTCAAGCCATGACATTTTCATCCTGAGATGCAGATTCCTTACAGGAGTGGCTGAAAGCACTGGACAACCAACACCTGCATGCTGTCGGTATGAAATGCAGATAAAAGAAATCCCACTGCTAGTAGCAGTCACCAACCTTACTTTACCAAGACTCACATTAATTCAGGAGACACAGTGCTGCCCAACAGATCTGTGGTGTCTGCCTGTTTCCCTGAAAACCCCAGGTGTGCCTACTGAGAGCTTTCAGCTCAGGAATAGCCTGGGTCTGTATCCCAGAATGTGTGCTGACTTAATTCCTGCCAGTGTACATCACTCTTGAAAATAAATATTTAAAATTCTAAGCAGAACCAATCATACTCCAAGATTAGATTGCTAACATCATTGTGGTTATTTTTCTCCTGGACAGATCATTCCAAGGGAGAGTGAGTGGAGCCTTATAAAGCTCTGATCATGCCATAACAAATGGCAATGCCACAGCAGCAGCTCCCTGGAAGAGCAGGTAGATGCTGCTGGCTCCTCTGGGAGGTAATAGCCAGATCATGCACAATCTCCAGAATTCGTTCTGCATTTCTGTAACCTATAAAGTACATTCAAATGTTTTGCTGTTCATAAAAATGACATGCTTGTTTAGTGTTTGGATACTAAATTTGGATACTCCAGATCAAATGACTACTGCACTGGAAAGCATTTGCAAATTATCTTCTCACCTACATGTCTCACTGTTTAAACTGCATTTGCAAAAGGGAAAACAGTATTGTGACCCCAAGAGTGCTACTCTGGCATCCCCCTCTCATGCAGAGGAGTTTGGCTCAGCAGTGCATCACTTCTCTGAACAGCAATATCAAGAGAATGCAGCATCCAGAGGGCTAAATCGTGTATGTTGAAGTCCCAGATACCATTAGTTCCCTGTGCAGTGGTCACAGCCTGCATTCAGCACTGGGGCAGCCCTGAAGGGGCACACAAAGGGGTGCTCCTGCTTCCTGAGGTGCTTGGGGACAATGGGTACATCCTGCTTATGACCAGGATGTTTTTGAGCCCTCATGTCCCAGCCTGACCAGCCTGGGGCACTGCAGAGCTGGAAGCACAATCAAACACAGCAGCTGATCTTGGCAGCACAACCCAAAGGGTTCCCATCATTGGCATTTTCCTCTCCATCCTCATTTCCAAATCCACTGTGATTTATTTATGTATTTATCTAATTGTATTTTGGTTTCAATCCACCTCTGGCAAGTGTTGACCATGAAACAGAGTCCTCAAGGGAAAAACATCCCTGGGTGATTCCAACCAGCCACCTGCGTGCCAGCTCAGAGCTCGGCACGGCTGCCTCCCCTGTAACCCGAGCGTGCTTTGGGGAACGCTTCCCCCAGGGAAAACATCTCTAAAAAGGGAAATGATGTGATCCCACAGGAGGGTGACCTGTAGTGATGTGGGCTCTGAGAATAGTGTCTGTAGCAGCAGGAAACACTGGGTGCCAGATGACCCTCCACACTGCTCCCAGCTCACCCCTTCTGAGCAGCAGCTCGTCAGCCAGGGATGCAGCTATGGAAAAGGAATTAATTTCCCGTGTAAGGTGAGTTAATCCTGTTAGTGCAGATGCACAGGCAGAAAGAACAGAGTTACAAATACAGTGGGCTGCATAAAACAGAGATCCTTTTTGCTCCCTGAGCTCAGTGACCAGACCCACTGCCAGAAGGCAGAGCACCAGCAGCTGTGCAGGGAGCAGTGGCCTTGTGCCCTCACACCCTGCTGTGTCCAGCACACACCAGGGTGACAGCAGGGCAGCCTGGCTGCTCAGCCTCCCCCATTGCTGCCTTTTAACCACCAGACCCAAGCAGGGCTGCCAAGCACCTGCTCTCAGGCTGTGCCCATGGGCTATCATCTGTGCTTGAGGCTGTGCCCAGGGGCTCTGCTCTCAGGCTGTGATCCACACTCTCAGGCTGTGCCCACGGGCTCTGCTCTCAGGCTGTGCTGTCAGGCTGTGCCCATGGGCTCTGCTCTCTCTCAGGCTGTGCCCACAGGCTGTGCTCATGTGCTGTGCCCCAAGCTCATGGCAGCCGGCGGCACATCCCTGGCTCCCCGCCCACGCCACCGCAGCACCGATAAGGTGCCGAAAACACTGTCAGGCCTTTCAGATAAGAAAGATTTGGAGCAAGGGAGAGCAGCAGCTCGAGAGCACCGACACATGTCAGGGTTGCAGCGAGGGTGATAAGCCAGGTGCAGGAGGCCAGCAGGGGAGCGTGGGCACCGTCTGTCAGAGCCAGAGAGGCCGAGTCACCCTGCACCCCAGCAGCTGAAGCTCTGCACTCTCCCTAGCGTTCAGTGCCTGGGCCCCCACCATGTTAACACCTTCTGGGCATGCACTAACAGCTTCGTGGTCCTCTTCCTGCTGCCATGATCATTCCTAAATATTCCCATTTCTTTCTGCAAGGGAGGGTCATAAGCAGAATGGCAGGCTGAACTTACTGTACAATCACTCAGCCACTCCTCCTTCTTACTCCTCATCAAGATACAACATTACCAGCCCAAGTGAAACCTGCATTATTTGCTTTCACAAGAAAAGTATTTCATATGTAGAAGACATAATAAATGACAGCACTTGTGAGAGTAAGTTACACCACCCAGCTCCTACCTCCAGCCTGTCTGTCCTCATCAGCTTCTGGGCAGCAGCGGCGGCAGCAGCAGGAACCGGGACCCCGGGGTTTCCTGTCACCAGCATCGGGGCTGTGGGCAGGATCTCGGCAGGGACCAGGCCTGGAGAGACGGGCCCCAGGTAGGGGTTGAAGGCAGCTGACGCATTGGTGGCTAAGCTCGGTGCAACGGAAAACATTGGCTGCAATCAGAGACAGGGAAGAAATGCTCAACATTTGTGCTTGCTGTGCTGTCACCATAACAACCCTGCGGCCATCCCCTTGAGCTGAACAAGGTGAGTTTCTGCTGCTAACTGAGAAGGAGCATTTATTGTGTTTGTGGGACACGGGGAGCACCTATGCAGTTGCTGCGTGTGAGCAAGAGCACCCGACAAGCACCGCCCCCAGCCTCGGCTGGTTCTCCTCCAGCTCCCCTGCACGCTCACAGCACATGGCAGCTCCTGGAGCAAACTCCCGGCAGATCTGCACTCCAGCAATGCCATAAGGAATGGCAGACACTCTGTGGGGTCACACACAGCCCAGGCCTACCATGGGGACATGGCCACAGCGGGTACAATGCTGGCTCTTAGGTAAAAAGCATCTGAGAGCCCCAACAAAGCATCAACCACACTCGACTTCAGGCACAGGCAAAGCTTTTCTGACCCAGGTGCAGCTAGAGCTGGCTCAGGAACTCCTGGCGTTTCACACAGCCACAATCCTTCAATTTTACAGAATTCAACAGGCTGGCCATGCAGATACTCAGACACTCACTGCATCAGGGAGATGCTTTAGTTAGGCTAAAACATTAAACCAGTGGAAGAAAGAGCACATGCAAATATGATTTTCTTTTGTTTGTCTGCATGTTTTCAAAAAAGAGTCAAGTGCCCTTGTGGGTGTGAAGGTAACTGGGTGTAGAGTCAAAATAATGCTGTGAAAACCCAATGCAGAGCTGCTACACTGCAGCAAGGATTAAATAACTCTCCTGCCCCCAAATGCAGTGTAACTGCCAAATAAAATTTAGCCAGGAGTGTTTGTCTTTCACTGTCTAAATAAAGCAGTTACTCAAGGCATTTAGGTTTTTTTCTCCAACTAATTTTTAGAGGGAAAAACAACTACAGAGTTAACACAACTCTTTCTCTGTTTCATATCAATTTAAGACAGACAGCAAAGAACAGCACATGTTTTTGTATTCCTGAGGAAATGACTGAATTGTTTGGAAGAAAGACACATTGGAAATAATGAACAAAACCATGCAGGGATTACTGGAGAAAACAGACTGAGAGCTGTGTAAATGGGTATAATTTCTGTAATGCTTATGATTCTTCATCCATGTGAGTGAAAAACAACCTGGCAAATATTACTCTTAAATACACTATTAATTAACTGCACTTTCCACTACTGTGTTATCAGCTATGTAATAATGAACTTTAAAATAACCAGTCTGTTAGTGTGTAACTTAAGAGATATCGATGTTTGATTTCAGCCCAATACACTCAAACAGACACCTGTGTGTCTGCATACACCAAATAAAAGACTACTCCATATATTTTCTATTGAGCTTATTTTACACCAATATAAATATCCTGCAGCCTTCTGACCACTGCAGAATAATAGCATGTTATCAGAGCCACCTGGCATTGCTCTGAAGCTCACAGGCACATCACGATGTGCTGCACAGGTCTAAGTGGGAACACCCCCCTGTCCTACAGCCCCACCAGCACATGGCCACTGCTGGGCCAGGGCACACAGCCACCCCAGCTCCCTGCTGCCTGATGGGCTCATACTGACTGATGCACAGCCATGGTCAAGCTGAGCCTAACTCTCCCTAAACCAAAGCTCAATTCCAGCAAGCAATTCTCTGGGAAAGTTCCCTTGAGTGAGGGCAAACATCCCTTCACTCAAGGCAATCTTCTCTAAGCCAGGAGTTTCCTAGAGCACATGATATTGCGAAGGAAATGAAAATCTCACACAGATCACTCCCTTCCAAACTTTGAGAAGTTGCAAAAGATAAATTAAATTCACCCAAGATTACTGAAATTAATTAAAAATATTACTTCAGGAAGGGCAGAATTAAGCAACACAAAGACATACAGAGGAGCATTTTACTGCAGTTGATTCCTCTCCCCATTCCCAACCTTTGTGGGATTTCCCTGGAGTGGAAGCCTGTGCTGAGGGAACCCTGGGGTGCACATACCACGGGCTGCAGCGGGGCTCCGGGCATCATGGCATTGGCGAGCTGCATCTGCTGGGCCAGCATGGCCATGTTCTTCTGCTGAATCAGGTTATTGCGGCCATTGATCTCCAGCTGCGTTTTTAAGTGGGGTGGTGGGTGAAGATATTTGCAGTTTTCCCTTGAACATCGACCCTGAAGAAGAGAATCAGCACAGTAGGATTAGAAGCTGCATCTTTGCTCCTTATGCCATGGGCTAAAGCAAACACGGGCAGGCTGCAGGCTGAGGGAAAGGGGTTGTCACAGCCTGCCCGGAGCCTCCGGAGCTCCTCGGCCGGTGGCTGGCTTGGCTTTGCTGGGCCATTTGTTTCTCCAGCATGAATCTGAAAAATAGTTTCTTTTTAAAGCTCCTGAAGATGAGCCACCATGAGTTGTTCTGGAAGTACAGCATGCTCCTCCTCTTGGGGACATGCTCCTGTTCCATGAAGGGAATCAGCACCACTCTGTGCTTCCCTACACTTGGAATACAGCATCTTTGAGGGAAACCTCCTCCATAGGATGCATTTTTGTAGTGATTGTGCAAACCTAATAGGAAAACCAGAACTGACTCATTTGTAAATTTTTCACTGAATTCAAATGTGGCAAACAAATTTCATGCACCAGTTTAACGTGAATGAAAGGGTGCTCAGCAGTGTGACAACCATCGACAATCAGAAACAATAAACAACAGCTCTGTGCACGATGTGCACCCAGACCCCCTGGACCTCCCTGGGGCCAGCAAAGCACAAGGGTGACTGGTGAGAACTGGCCCCAAAGCTTTCAGCTGCTTGAAAAACCTCTAAAGCCAAAGGCCAGGGGGAGCAAAGGCACCACTCACACGGGTGCTCAGCCCCGGAGTGTGGGCAGAGGGATCGGGGCAGAGATCCCTCCTGGGGAGCAGAGATCCCTCCTGGGGAACACAGACCCCTCTGCTGGGGAACACAGACCCCTCCTGGGGAACAGAGACCCCTCCTGGGGAACACAGACCCCTCCTGGGGAACACAGACTCCTCTGCTGGGGAACACAGACCCCTCTGCTGAGGAACACAGAGCCCTCCTGGGGAACACAGACCCCTCCTGGGGAAATTCTTAAAAGTTGTAACACCAAGCCCGTACTTTCACTAAAGGGATGGCAAAACCAAAAATTAAAGAACCCAACTAAAAAGGACAATTATTTTCTGAAAAAAACCACAGATTCCTGAAATTATATTTTTTTTCTTTACTCATTCATCTTTGAAATAAATCCAAACAAGTACAATGACAAGGCAAAAGACAAACTTAATTTGAGTAAGAAACTGTTTTTATCAGGAAACAAATTGATTCAATACAGCTTGACCTTATACTGCAATTTTGCTCAGAAAATGAAGATTTATCCTTGTTAAACAATCTGCCAGAGATCTAATTTGTAGGATGATTTTTGTCTCCCCTAAAGGATGGGATAAACAGTTTGCTGCTGCCCCCCTCCCTGTCTGTCTCTCCTGCTGACACTCCAACCATCTTAAAACTCATTTTCATAGTTATTCAGCTGACATCTGACCCTGCAGAGGAAGACAGATAAAAGAAAAATACCTAAAGTTTTGTGGATATCTTCAGGCAACACACCACAGTCAAGGAAAGCATTTATGGAGATTGTGGAGACCATGACTGCAATACATGGAAAAGAAAGTTCGGCTACAGAGCCAAGAGCACAATAACTGCAGATAAGACAGGGAAAAAACATGTGCTGCCTGAGGAAATATTGTTACAGGGGAAAGAAGCTTCCTGGAGCAAACAAGGACTTGGATACTTCAGTAAAAACCAGACAGTTCATTAGCAGAAAAGGTGGCAGCAGGGATCAGTGCTTATGGAGAGAGTGGTAGTCACTGTGTTTTTAACTGCAGCAGTGTTTAACAGTGTGGGTGCACATCTGTACACAGCTGGATATGCTGGTGGCTGTTCCACCCATGGGTGCACCCTGGACACCCCCAGGCCCACAGGGCTGCCCTGCCCCTGGCCATGGGGACCAAAGCTGGCACCTGATATCCTGGTCAGCAGTGGCCAGACCTGCACAGAGACCAGCACAGCCTGGGCTGGACCAGCCAAAAGGACACGTGAGACATCTCCCACATGCCTGTCACCCAGCAACCTTCACTCAGGGAAGGCAGCTCTCAGCCCTGGGGGTGGTTTTGGGAAAACGACCTCCAGTTCTCTCCTTTAACCCCAAAACCAACTAATTTTAGCATCCCCAGGCCCCCGAAAGCACTTCACCCCTGTGTGCACTGGCAGGTAAAGGCCTGGGACAACTTCATTTAAGTCAGTTTTTCTCTCAACACTAACCCCATGTTAGATGTTGTTACCCATGAGGACACGGGGCATGCTGACACATTTACCAGACACCTGGAAATTGAGATCTTACATGAGCACAATGTAAAAGTCAGAGCCAATTACTGCTAAATGAGTAACACGGAACTACATGTGTTGCTGGAATCAGAGAAGCAGTTAACCAAATCCAGATTAAACTCAATGTCCTTATTTCAGTGCTGGGGTTTAGGCTGATCCACAACTCTCTGGATGAGATCCAAAGCCTGGCAGTACGTGTTGTACACCCCAACCACTTAATGTACTTCATGCACTCAAATGCTTTAAAGCCATAAAAAATCATTCCTGTGATCTACTGCAATGTCCGCTGGCTCCAAGGAAACGAGGAGCCTCGCTGCTTCCCCATTGAGAGTAGCATTGCTATCCACCTAGGAGATGGTCTTTAAGGAAAGCTATTCACTCAGAGTTAAAGACTACCAGAATATACCACAGCTCCAGGTAAATTGTGCTTATGCTTAGCTACCACCAGCTATGATCAAAACACTTACATCCTCCTTGTTTGCATGTAGCTCTGGAGCCCAGGGCACCTTTAATCCTCAACTCTTTTAATTTACAGACCTTGGTGACTTTCCTAACAGAAATGCAGACTTGTCTGTCTGGGATCAGGCCTTCTTGTCTCACTTTTATTCCATGGACGTTTACAAATGGTCCACAGAGCGCCCAGGAGCTGGAAACTGCAGGCTGGAAACCACTGTCACAGATCTCACCAGAACACGGGCAGCATTCATCCCCCTGACCCTGCAGTGAGCAGCTCCTAATTACCTTGTCACTGGATCCTGCTAACTGCAGTCAGCAGAGTTCAAGGCAGATTTTCATCTCTCTGAATCTTTTCTGAACTCTCTTCCAAATCACTACAAAAGGAATATTTTAAGTGAGTAAATTCAGAGGCGGTAGTGGGGGTTGCAGTGTCCTCACGGGCTGCACCAGCACAATGGGGGATTAAAAATATCCTGCTGCACTAAAACTTAGGCCAAATGCTCCTGAGGCTCCCCAGCATGGCCCTCTGCAGAGGCCCTCGAGGCCAGCAGAGTGAGGGGCAGAGGGCCAGCTGCATCCCTCGGTGTCCCAGACACTCTCACGTGGTGCTCTGCCCCCGCTTGGGGCTCAGCAGTGTCAGGCAGTGCCCAGCTGAGCTCGGTGCCAGCCCCTCCGACCCCTCAGGCAGCACTGTGTTTGCAGCAGCTGCCACACAAACTTCTCACTCTTATTTGAAGCACGGCAGCAAGCAGACATTTGCTTTGCTCTCCTTGTAGCGTAAATCTTTTAATCTCATGCAGCCTCTCCATTGGTTTTTTTTTGTGTTTAATACAGAGATTTGTTTCCTACTCTGTACAGTTCACTTTCATTGTCAAAAATGAAGAAATGCCATCCACTCTGGATGGGAGCAGGATGTGCCTGACCTTGCTGTGCTCAGCCTCCTGTGACACCTCATTGGGTGCAGCACAGGGCTCAGCACAGTCTGGTGACCAGGAGTCAGACTGGGAGGATTTTTCCCCTTGCCTTCAGGGGAGCAGGAATATGTACCTGTCCCCAGGCACCTTCCCACAGGGCAGAAGCATTCCCAGCTATGCACTATGGCTTTATTCCCCACAAAGCACAAGGCACTTTGTGTGAACACTTACAGAATTATGGAAAACTCAGACTAAAGAAACTGACCAATCTTGCCTTGGAAAAATCACTCCCAAAAATCTGCATTCTGAAAATATAGGGTTATCTAGAAGACTTGGATCCTCTGAAAAGTGTGTTGGATTGTGACAGTACACCTGGGTTTTTCAGACCTGCACACAGGTGAACAGGAGTGAGCTCATTTCTGTGTGGTCACCACCAGGCTCTTCCCCACAACACTAGTTTTCTGTGAAGCACAGCATACCGTGCTTTTAACATCCCACACAGAATGTTAGGAATACAACTGCAATTTTTGCTCTCTGATAATAATCTCCTTCCAGAAAATACCCTGATTGCACACTTAATAGTGGAAAAGTTTTCTTGGGATTCCCTTCTGAGACTGCAAGCTCCTTTACCCACTACAGCTATGGCTCAGGTGATACAGATACTAACAATTTTTATTTTTCCCTTGAGGAAAATTTTTAAAGGAAATGTCAGCAGAAACGAGTAGCCAGTTAACAAGAATTTGAGGCTGGGGTGCTGCTCCTGCTCCTGTGACTCTGGTATCTCTGTCCTTGCATTGCTACCTTCTGCCTCTGCTGCAGTGGGGTGCATGTGAACGCCAACTTCGTGCATGCTCCAGGGCTTAGTGCAGGTATCTGCATCCAGGGCTGAAAGGCAGGAGCCTGACTTGGAGTAGCTGTTGTTAGGCCCTCAAAATAGTTTTAAGAGCTTTCAAACATCCACAACTTTCAGTATCTGCCTAACCTTTGAATCAATTCAAATTCTAACTAATTATTTACCAACACCTCCTCGGAAACACCGTCTGATCTGCCACAGAACAGAAGAGCAGCAAAATCATCACGCTAGTGCACTTCAGCCTAAAATTTTCTTGGAAAGCAAAGCCTGGTGATGCAATAAATTAGATCTAATTAGCAAACTGCTCTCACAGGGCTGTTGCTTCTCAGGGCATGACCTGACCTGTCAGGACCCCATGGAGAGGGACTCGTGGGAGCTCTGTCTGCCCCACACAGGCCACTGCCAGGGCTCTGATGCCCTTGGAGACTCCACAAGCAGATTCACCACCCTGAGTGCTCCTGGGGTGGAGAAGGCAGGGAGAACTGAGAGCATCCCACCGTGCTGTCACCCAGTGCGACACCCAGCTCCTCGCCCAGAAGGAGCCTGGGAGCCCACCACCCCCACCAGCACCCCTGAACCTCAAGCTGGGCTTACCCTGCACTTGGCTCCTTCCCCAGGGACACACGGTGGGCAGCAGAATACCTGCTGCTGTTGTCAGCATTGCTCTACCACTCCGAGGGGTTCTGGGCTGTGATGGGGACACACAGAGCCCTGTGGACACACAGAGGCCTGGGGACACATAGAGCCCTGTGGACACACACACAGCCCTGGGGACACACACACAGCCCTGTGGACACACAGAGCCCTGTGGACACACACACAGCCTTGTGGACACACACACAGTCCTGGGGACACACACAGAGCCCTGGGGACACACACAGCCCTGGGGATACACACAGAGCCCTGGGTACGTACACAGCCCTGGGGACACACATACAGCCCTGGGGACACACACACAGCCCTGTGGACACACAGAGCCCTGTGGACACACACACAGCCTTGTGGACACACACACAGCCCTGGGGACACACACACAGCCCTGGGGACACACACACAGCCCTGGGGACACACACACAGCCCTGTGGACACACAGAGCCCTGTGGACACACACACAGCCTTGTGGACACACACACAGCCCTGGGGACACACATACAGCCCTGGGGACACACATACAGCCCTGGGGACACACACAGAGCCCTGGGTACATACACAGCCCTGGGGACACGCATGGTCCCACCCCATCAGCCTGGCAGGGAGCGTGGCAAAGCGGTGCTGAGTGTGCGTTCCTGCTCCTGTCCGCTGACCACACTGCCAGTGCTGGGATGCAGCCCACGGTTCTGGAGAGGGGCCATGCTCTGCAGGAGGGACTGAAGGTTTGGGGAGAATTATCAGATTGAGCTCAGCCAAAGCAGAAATACAGGAGGATTTTGTATGGACAGAGTCTAAACAAAGATCCCAGTCACAGATAAACACCGGAGTGCACACGGAGCTCAGCAATCCTGCAGTCACTGCTTGAGGTCATCCTCCTGCAGCAGCACAAACCCAGGACAAACACTCAGAGCCAGCAGGCCACTGTGTGCCCCTCACTGCCTGTCCCCCAGCCGGCGCTGATCCCACATTGCCCAGGGCAACCTGTCCGGCTGCACAGGAGCTTCTGTGCTGCTGGGTGAGGTAACCCTGGCGCCCTCTGCGCACCTGAGGGTCGCACGCCTGTACAGGCGGCTGTCAGAAATGCAGCTGCTCTGGGAAAGCCTCTGCTCCGAGCTTCACTAGCTCGCTGGGTCTGTTTATTTATGCTATTTTTGTATCACTGAGTCTGAGTTCCCCAGCACTGGCGGCGCCCCTCTGTGCATGGTCCCACACCAACTGCTGCTCAAGGGAGAACGGGAAAACTTCTTGGTTTCCATCAATCCAGCAACATCCTGCCATGAAAGCATCTCCACAGAAGTCTGGGGCAAGAGAGCCAAGAGCAGGAAGGTGCTGCTCACTGCTTGCAGAGACATCACTGGAACCCCTGGCTCTCCCCCAGGTCCCGGTACCAGTCCCATCACTGCAGGCAGAGCTGCCCTTCTCACTGGCACGGATCAAGCAGGAGTATGGAGCCCAGTGCTGTGTAGACACACCAGCGGGTCCTGATCACCTTGACCACACTGATGCAACAACCTTTCTATTTAAATTTGTAGTATACATTGTTGCTCAGGATGTCCCAGAGCCAAGTTAATTTTCCAACTAAAAGCTGTTGTGTAGCAACAGAGTTTAAGATGCAGGACAGCAAAGCAGGATCCCTGTGCCAACACCAGGAGATGCCTGTGCCCACAGCCAGCGCCAAACCCTCATGTTGATGGAAATGTGTGTGGGGCACCCTGTGCACCAAGTAAAACCAGCCTTTCACTGCCCCAGGAAAACACGGTGGCCTGGCCTAAGCTCTGCTTCCACTTATTCCAAACTCAAACTGAAGTGAAACAAACAGCAGACCCACGGGGTTGCTCTGGATTTCAAGCAAACATGTGAACTGATGGTTAAATCCATTATCCTGCATGCAGCACTGCTGCCATTGTTGCGACCAGTGAATCCAGAAGAGAACCTCCAGGGCTCAGTATGCAAAGAATCTGGCTTATAAACATGAAAGCACTCAATAGAAGCAGCTGCAATTTCTGCCGACAGTCTTGGGCAGCTACCATGGCCTGAAACCACCTGCAGCACTTGGAGGGGCTCCCGGGAGCATCTCTATGCCAGCAGAGTCCTGAGAAATAGATGAATGTCCCATCCTTGGCAGTGTTCAAGGCCAGGCTGGATAGGGCTTGGAGCAACCTGGTGTAGTGGAAAGCTCCTCTCCCATGGCAGAGGGGTGGAACAAGATGAGCTGAAAGGTCCCTTCCAACTCAAACCAATCTTTGAGCCTGTGATTCTGTAATTCTAAGCAGCTATTCGAGGTCAGGCCTATAACCCTCTAACATTTAACAAGCTACCTCCTAAAGATAAAAGAAAAATCTCCTTGCGGCCAGCAGAGACTCCAGTGAGTGCTGCATCCCACCTGCCCTGAATGAACATGCACTACCCCATCGCTGTGTAACAATTTCTAATGACTGACATAATTTTCAGTCACTTTGAACACTTTTGGATGTTCTGACGGTGCTGTTGTACTGACTGGTTGCTGCTGGAACTGTGGCCACTCTGCCGCACTCCCTCGTCTGGGGTTTGCCTGGGGCTGGTCCCCCTGTGCTGAGCATGCCGAAGCTGCAGAACCAGCAGCCACAGCTCCACAGT
This sequence comes from Lanius collurio, assembly GCA_020086605.1. Lineage (NCBI taxonomy): Eukaryota > Metazoa > Chordata > Aves > Passeriformes > Laniidae > Lanius > Lanius collurio. Next base: position 4,170,234 of record JACBWW010000056.1, read on the forward strand.
GCAGCTGGAGCACCCAGAAAGCTTCTGATCCAAAACAAACAGGCAAACACCTCCCTCTGTTAGGGAGTACAAATTCCTCTTGACCTGGCGCATTTGAACCCGAGCAGGAGGATGGCTGCTACATACCATCAACTATTGCCTGTAAATGGTAAAACTATTTATCCTGATGCCCATGTGTTTTACAGGAAACCATTTAACTCCATGTAAGCTATGGTTTCCTTTTTAAAAATAAACTGCTTGCAGGCACTTTGTGTTGAGGATGCCTGCCACATTCAGAGAAAATTTTTCAATATGTTACAGGGCCTGTCTGACTGCCTTGAAGCATGCAGCCTGCAGCCCCACGAGTCAGTGGCCGTGCTTACACCTCTGAAGCCAGTCAGAGGCAGGACTGCAATCACTGAGGCTCTACACAAGGCTGAACGCACAGCCTGTTTGGAGACACGCCCAACACCTGTTGGAGGGGTCACTGCACCCCAGCTCTGCCACTGCCCGATGCTGTGGGACCACAGGTGTCTCCCCCCAGAGCTGGTCCCATGTCGTGCCCAGCAGCTGCTCCAGGGCCAAACCCAGAGCTGGGAGTGGTGCTCGCCCGCCGGGCCCGTAGCCCCCCAGCTCACAGCCTGCCATGGAGGTGCTGTGGGCTGGGACACTCCCAAACAACTCTCACGTGCAAGCAGAATGCCAGCTGGGGGAAAACACACACCTCCAGGGGAAGGAAGGGAGGGCATTTCCCCTGTGAAGCCCCCTCAGCTCCCTCCAGGGCTGCTGCTGTGGCACAGGGATACTGGTGGCAGCACTCTGTAGACACTTTTAAGTGAATCCTTTCATATGAAAACACACCAGAGTGACCACTTAATGACGTCTTTGTGTGTGATCCTTGTACATAAAAGCCTCAACCCCTCTAATGGATCATTTGGCTTGCACAGCTAATGGCACTCCTACCCGAGCTGTCCTACTGCCATGAAACACAACAGGATTTAAAAAAAGAAAGAAAAAAGCAAACAGCCCAAGCAGACTGCCAGCACAAAACAGAAGGAAAGACACCAGCTCAGCAGCAAAACCCTCCTTTGCTGCTCCTGCCGTCTGCGGGTTCCTCCTCTTCCTCAGCCCCGAGGAATCACAGAATGATCCCCAGTGCCAGAACAGTGGCATGGGGATGGGGACAGGGATGCAGATGGCAACATTCACACCTATGCCACTTTTCTTTGCACCCACAGCGATGCCAGCTGAGCACCTGTCCAGCCCTAGCAACTCTGACCCTGGGTAAGGTGGCTGCTGGGATACCCCCAATTCTCATTCCATAACAGCATTAGCAAATGCATCAACCACACATGGATGTACAAGTATTTATATAAATTCTTTAACTTTTATAAATTTTATTTATATTTATGTATTTAAAAATTTATACGTTTTTAAAATTTACATAAATATTCAATACAATTTGTGGTTGATCTTGGTACTATTACAGATGTTTGTATATCCACATGTCTGTATAGACACAGTGTAGGTAGCAATCCATCAGGACACTCCAGGATATGCAAACTCTGCAGCCTGTGATTGAGCAAAACTGTTTCCTCCCAAGCACCCCTCCACCTGCCCCCAGCCAGTGCTGTATCCCAGGACACGAGGGAATTGGGTTTTTCCAGGCAGGTACAGAAAGAGCAGCGTCCCCCCAGCCCAAGGGGCAGCACGTGGGTCACAGCACCATTGGGAACCATGAGCTGTTCCTAGTGAGAGCTCCCACTGCTCCTTGAACTTCCAATGGCACCAAATCCTTTTAGAGCAATCTCTGGTAATCCATATGATCCTCACTCAAGCATGTAATAACTCACAATTTAAGAGGAGAATGAATGACTTTATGTCCAGATCAAGTCAAACACATGGGAGATTTAATCTATTTATCGGTGCAGATCCCCGTGGTGCCCAGCAGAAGGGCCAGAACAGTGCAGTACTGAGCAGACACCAGGACTGCTGTGATTCACTCTCCTGCTCACAGCTGTAATCCTCTGCCAGTGACTCCGTGTGAAACCAGCCCCTTTACCTCCTGCTGCCGCTCTCAGGCTCTCAGCAGTTCCAAGGGAATGATTGAAACCAGCTGTGAGCAGAAGGTCTGTCATTGCAACTGTTTCATGGGTGTGCTGCAGCATAATTAATATTTCATATTTTCAGGCAAATGATTTGCATCTAAACTGGAGGAACAAACAAAAAGGACATGGCCCTTGTTCAGCAGAGCTGCTGGAACAGGTCAGTGCTATTTACGGCACATTTGAAAAGGGAATCCCACATGAGGGAGGACACCATGTTTGTCCTCATGGACTTTTTTATTACATCATTGATGAAACTTAAAAGTGGTTCAGCACCTGCCCTGGCTGGCTGCAGAGCTGTTCCCACTGTCCCTGTCACTGCTGCCCAGGGCACATGCTTCACTGTCCTACTGGCTCAAGTAGAGTATTCTTATTACTTGCCAAACTTGAGTTCTGAGGCAGATACTTGCACAGGTAAAATACCCCAGACGTAAGTGCTTTCATCTGGTTTTGCAGCACAGTGGCATTTTCAGCCTCTCCTGCCTGGTGCACAGGAAGGTGGTGGCAGGTGACCCTCCTGGGTCACTGGTGACCTCACTCACACGTAGGTGTGCAGGACGATTCTTCCTTCGTGGGATCATATTTAAATGGAATTTCTGTAGTTAAAAAATAACATCTCGCTTTTCTGATTTCAAGACAGAGATTGCCATCCCCTGCTGCTGCCTCTGTGCTTGGCTGCAGGTGGGACATGAGATGGGAAGCCCAGCTGTGCCTCTGCAGCAGGAGTGGTGCCACTCTGCTGCTCCAGTTACAAAGCTCTTCCCCAAATTGCACAGGCACGACATAGAGCACTACACAGAACCTTCCCAAGAAATTTGCCCTGGAACAGAAAAGACAAATGAGCAGCAGGAGAGGGGTGAGGCACTGTCATTGTGCTGATCCTTCTGCACAGAGCTCGGGAATGAGTCCATCATGGGCACCCACTGCACAGGGACCCCAGCCTGGGCACCCCTGACGGCTGCCTTTAGCTCTGGGAGATGCCCATGGCCACAGTGTACCCACAGCCTGGAGTCCCCCCCTGCCCCATCAGACAAGACACATGGCTCTTCTGATAGGACCCACATCCCCCATCTGCAACTGGATGTGACCAGGGACAGAGCAACCCCTTCCAGATGTGTACAAGGGCTTGGGGTACACAAGCTCCCAAACAAGGGCTAGCTGGAAGAGGGGGAAAGAGAAGCAATCCCTTAACTTTGATGCACTATTACCCCTCACAACACCCAGGACTTTCACCAGTGTATTTTCACAGTGGTGCTGTTTTAACTCTTTCTGAAACCTCCCATTGGCTGCCCTGCAGGATTATGCTTGAGCAAACAGCACACTGAGATTTCGGGAGGTTCTGATCCAGCCCCACCCCATGGAACACCTTGGCTGCAGAGGGCTGAGGCCGCAGGTGATGTGAGGACAGGGACTGCAACGCTCTGGTGCAGACGTCAGCGGGCGGGCGCTGCCAGCCGCGCGGTTATGGCTGAGGGCAGTGCTGAATAACACAAAAATTAACGTCACGTCGATAAATTGTTCTCTGCTGCCCAACAGCACACCAATGGCCTCCTCTGGCAGGCTGAAGGTCAATGGCTGTCAGTTTTTATGTCTGGATTTTTACAGGAGAGAGGCTGCTCTAAAAGCATTACTGAGAACTGCAGCCCCACACCCCAGACACTGGAAACCACTGCTGGAATTGTATCCTGAAATGCCAACACATACACATGTCTGGGGTTTTTATTGGCAGAGTTTACCTAAGAATTGTACCTTTCCCTATTTTCTTGTTATCCTTTTAGGTGTATTTTTCACTTGCTTTGGCAAGTACAGCATCTTGACATGCTGTTTTAAATACAATTTAAATACAGTTAGAATACATTTGTCAGGCAAATATGTTATTGACTGAAAAATAATGAATTCCCCAACACTGGTGGGAAAAGTAATTATTAAAATATTATTTTATCCAAGTGAAGTTAAATGATAAATTCTGACTTAAATTTGGGAAGTTTAATAAACTTCCTTTCAAAACAGGATTTGAGTTTACAACTGAGCCCAAATGAAACAAAGCACTCTGAGAGGAAAAGCTCTAAATGGGAAATTTCATAGAATCACAGAACCACAGACTTGTTAGGGTTGAAAACAACCTTAAAGATCACCCAGTTCCAATCCTCATGCCATGGGCAGGGACACCTCCCACTATCCCAGGCTGCTCCAAGCCCCGTCCAACCTGGCATTGGACACTGCCAGGGATCCAGGGGCAGCCACACCTTCTCTGTCAGCCTGTGCCAGGGCCTCACCAGACTCACCACCCTCACAGGGAAAAAGTTCTGCTGAAAGAAGAAATTTGCCTGCACCTGTCCTTACAGATAAATAAAACATTTCCCTGAAACAAAGGTCACCCACTCAAATGGAAACTGTTCTGGGGATCAATACCAAAGCCTGGAGATATGATTTCAAATTAATCCCCTGAGTTCTGCCCAGAGATGTCACTTTCCTTAGAATGTGGAAAGCAGGCAGTGAACCCTGCCCAGGTGAACAGCAGCAGCACAGGTACCCATGCACAGGTACAGAGCAGATAATTGGCACTGTGGGAAGCAGTGGCTGCTTCAGCTGGAAAAGCCAACAGCTGCTTTCTCAGCTGTGAAGAATTTTCCCCAAGAGCGTACAAAGGATCACAAGTTTGAATTAGCAGCATGAGAAATTATTTTGACTCTATTTCAGCAATACCACACTGAAGTCTCCTCTGAGCCAGGCGCTCTGCTGCTATTTGTGGTTCTGTGAGGGCTGCCTGGCACCTGACAAAACAAACCTGGTGCACTCCACTGGTGGAAAACCCGAGGGCTACCGGGCATCCTGTGAAATCCCTGAAAGGAGCACGGAGAAGTGACCTGATTTTCAGGAATGCAAATAGCTCCAGGTCCATGACCCCATATGTGTAACAGACATTTTACAACACAATAAACTGCCTAAGATGGAAACATACTGCTTGATCACACCCAAACCTTTCTACTTAATTACCGCACACCTCCAGTACTGCCAAAATAACCCAGAGCAGTGGCTATGGAGGGGTGAGGAGAGCTGTCAGGACTGGGACAGAGGCTCCTGGGCATTACAGAACCCATAGCCTTTCACAGCAGCAGGGAGACTTGTGTGGGTGCCATACCCATAGCTGGGCCGCCTTTGGCAGCTGACACCAAGTTCTGCCTCTGGCAACCAAAAATTTGCCCCTTCTGGCTTTTCTGTACTGTTTGCTTACATGCTAAACAAATTAAGGCCACTCAGTCCACTCAGTAATGAAGCAAAGGACAAGCCAATATAGCACAGCAGGACAGGCTGCTGCAGGAGGCAGGGTGCACGTCACCCTCATGGCACTGCAGCTCCAAAGCAGTGTAGTCTGATGGTGCTGCACCACAAAACACTAAGCTTGGAGATCAATTTCCATGGGGGGCTGATGGACCACTAACATCTGTCACAGCAGGTAAAAGGTGGACATCAAGCCCCTTAGAGCAGCATGGGGTGACCCACAAGTCTGACATTGAAGGTCTGTGTTAGGTTCACGGCTGTCACCACCACAGTGCCACTGACTGGAGGTGTGAGGGGAACCAGCCAGTGCTGCCCTGCCTTGCAAACCTGAAGAACAAGAGAAGCTCACATAGAAATGGAAGGAAAACCACTCAGAGCTTCCAGTAATGGAACATGTTAGGCCAGTGGATGCCTCTTCCAGCCAGAATCCCACTGTGACTGAGAGAACAAACCCACAAATGCACTTGAGAAAGGCAGAAAGCACTGCCCTTTTTTAGGAACTAATTAAAGTTGAAGAATTTCTCTTAAAAAAAAAGAAAAAGAAAAAGAAAAAAAAACAAACCCAGGGAATCTTTAACAACATCTAAGAAAAAATTCCTCCTGTTTTCCACAAGAGGGAACTTCTGACAAGACAGTGATTTCCTACAAAACACCACTTCAAAATCAGTCAGCGCAGCTCCCCAGGACCAGTGGCAGAAAGCAGCAGTGTGAGCAGTAGCTCATGCCAGGCTGGCACACATTCCTGGGACAGGCACATGTCCTGCACCTCTGAGCCCCCATGGCTCACAGTCCTGCCACCCTGGCTCTAAAGGGGCCTCCAGAGCACAGCCACTCCTATGACCCCGGTTCTGCACCCCAGTGTGCCCTCAGCCCAGCGGGCAGGGACTGCTGGAGCCCACAGAAGCGTACCTGTGGTGGCAGGCACACGCACAGAGACAAAGCAGGTATCTACTGTATCTGTATTCCTGCTGGGAGCAAGATGCAGAGAGCAGCTGGCCTGCACACCCAGCCGGGCTGACACGTGTCACTGTGTGGTGACTCTGCTGCACTGCTGGGGCCAGGCCTGGCAGGGGCTGCTGTGAGCGCTCTCACACTAATGAGTCAGTAATTAGTGAGCAACACCACTAACGCAAGGCAACACCACGGGCCCCACAGTCAGCGGGAAACTCAGCTCCTCACACATCTCCTGGGCTGCAAGCAGACAATTCCGGCCCTTCCCATAGCCTGACAGCACTGCAATGAACAAGAGATCCATGGCACCAAGGTTCTGCACGACTTAATCAGCAATTCAAGGTGAATTAACAAACCCAGCCACATTCACCTATGAGGGCAACACACGAGCCTCGTGCCCAAAGGCACCTCCAGATCAGCAACAGCCCTTGGTGCTGCTGTGCCCACCCCAGGGCACTGCCACATTCCCTCCAGACACTGCCAAGTTCCACCCTCAAAGGGCACTGCTGTGTGCCCCTGCTAGGGACCTCCACATCTCACCCCAAGGCACCCTCATATTCCACACCTTTCCTCTTCACTTCTGTTGGCTGAAAAGTAAATACCTCTGGTCACTTTGAATGTTTTTTTTAAAGCTCTTATTGTCTGGTTTGAAGTGAATATCAAAGAACAATCATTAAAAGATAAAGATTAGGCTGACAGAACACTAGCCTTGCCTCTTTCCTTAAATGTGCAAGACAACAAACATAGCTCTTCTCCTTTTACTCTCTACCATGTCATAATTATCACCTAAGTAGAATTGTTAGCCTTGGCCTTTTTTTCTGCATGTGTCACCACCATAAAACCCATGGAGCCTAACGGGTATGGTGCTCTGGAATTCAGTAATTGACAGAATTCAGCATGTGCAAAGTAAAACAATTAAAATTAATACTTGTTATCATGATAAAGTGCCATGAAAAAGTAAAACAAAAGAGAGATGCTCTTTCCCTGGCATACACAGCCCTGCTGTAGCCTGGGGGTCACGAGTGGTTTAATTCTACCCATGAGAAACTACTTTTCATGCTGTGACATTTATGTGTCAGTTTTCACACCCAATCTCTGCCAGGCACTATTAATTTCCTACTACTCTGTCCCTGTCTGCTTCCAAATCAAGTTTCCCTCACCACTTGTTGCAATGCCTGTAATTAATTGTACTTGGGCACAAGCACCACCCCGGTCAGCAGCAGCTCTGGCAGGACCTGCCCATGTTGCTGTGGGACCTGAGGAGCTGGCACTTGGATGCCCACTGCTCTGTGACACAGCAGCATTGTCAGGCAGCCAGCAGCCCCTCTTAGGGCACTGATGCCTCCCAGGCCCCACTGGCACTATCCCACCCTCCCAATACCAAAGGAAGTGCCTCAAGCTGGTCTAAATGCTCAGGGTGTCTGTATAAGCAAGGCAAGGCCCTGAGTCAGCTCTGCACAGCCACCCGTAATACACAAAAATAACTTGTTTATTCTTCCTGAGGTATTATTTTTACACCAGCAGTACTGGGTTGCCCTGACTGTTTGCTGCCACTGGTCCCAGTGAAGGCACGTGGTGGGGGCCAGGTGCATGAGCCTTGCAGGGTGCTGGGTCGGGGACGTCCCTATCCCACCTGACCACCCTGCCTCAGTGCAGAGGGCTCAGTGTGGGGCTGGGACAGGTCCTTGGACTCAGGGGATCCATGAGAGACACCTTCAGCCACTGCCCACCCTGCTAGCCATGCCCAGCACCAGGGAGAGTCACCTCCCCACAGCATCAGCCAATGCCTCCAGGCTGCCCTTGGAGCTCCAAAGGGAAAACCCTCTCCTGAGCAGCTACTTCGACTTCCCATCATCTGAAGGAAAGCCCTGATAAATCAAAGTGTGCCTGTGGTTTCCAACGAAGCAGAAACGATTCCTTTATTCATGAACAGCCCCCATCAGCTTGGGACAGCTCAGGACAATGCTGCAATGCCATCCTGGCTGCATCCATGCCAGGTGGGTTCACATCACGAACCAAAGTGCAGCTCTCTCTCCACAGACCAAACATGGTCGACAGTGCATTCCTGCAGTATCCAGTTAACGTTCTCCTGGGTTCACAGCTCTTTATAAATCCTGGCTTTAATGGAAACAAGTCCAACGCAGTGAATGTGAACATCCCTGAGGGCCGCAAATAACAAAGCAAGAGGTATGTGGGAATAGGACAGAGCGGAGTGGGACGGGACAGCGGCAGAGGAAGCTGCTGGCAAGTAAATATTGCCCAACATGACAGCAGGATTGGGGAAAAACTGACAGAGTGGAATAACAGGAAGCTTAGTCACTTCTAGACAAAAAAAGCAAGCATGTGAGTGGGGTGGAGGGGAGAGGAGGGGCCGGAACACCGGCAGAGATGGGAGGGCAGGGAGGGGAGTGGTGCTGCACCGGCAGGGCAGGCAATGGACATGCCATGGGCACTGCACTGGCCAGAGGAGACTGTCCTGGGTGCCCCACTCACCAAACCCTGTACAAACCCAGCAAGATCCTGCACAGGCTCCCCCAGTTGAACTGTGACCTCGTTAACCCACATATCAGCTCCTCCTCTGCCTTCCTCAGCACGGAGAACATCCCAACTGCTCAGCTTGGGATGGACAAGAAAACACCAGCAACAGCCCCCTTGGAGAACACTGAGCAGGTGATGGAATTATCAAGGTTCTGGTGGCTCTCAAGCCAGTTGGTATTTGGATCATAAAGGCACTTTGCAGAAGCCTCAGGAGTGGAGAGGAAAGTGGAAAGGAAGATCAGATTTCCCTGATGGCAATGAATGTACCCATTACTGTTGAAATATGGTCTGCCCTGATCACTGATGAGGGGTAACAGCACTGGGTGTTAGTAAAGCGACTAGAAAAACACAAACCCAAGATTTTACAATATTATCCAGAGACTCAAGAGAAAAGACAAATCTGAAGTAATTAGAAGCTAGATAAAGAAAGCCACCAAACCATGGCCAACTGATGACAAGTTTGAGTAATAGTTTTTTACTGCTTAGGCAAATGAGGGAAGAAAAGGATATAAATAACAAAGGGCACAGCAGCAGATAAATAAAGAAACTTAAACTAAGTTTATAGTTCAAAAATTCTTACAGTGAGGATCAATCTAAGTAATTCAGATTTCAAGGACAAAAAAAAAAGATACCAAAAAATATTGCCATATTCTATATCAGAAGGCAAAGGAAGGGTTAAAAATCTTTAACAAAGAACAAATTGAAGCAAGCAAGGGTAGGAAAGGGAAAGTGTCGTGGATAAACAAAAGCTGACACATCAGGTCTGTTTTACCTTGCAAGGGTGCACTGAGGCACAGTAAAAGCTTCCTAACCAAATAAACACCCTGGCAGTCCCTGCGGGAACCGAGCCGGGAGCGGCCCCGCTGGAGCAGCACGGGACCTCACACACAGCACCACTTCCACTGGGCGCTTGGGACACACTTGTCGTGTTTCTTTAAAAAAAAACACACCAAAACAAACGTAGCTCTGTGGAAAACCAAGAATGAGTGGAGGACATCCCGGCTGGGGCAGGGCAGCTCCTGCTGCCCGTGGAAGCGAGCGCGGCACAGGCACAGAGGGACGGCGGCGTGCGAGGGAGCAGCCAGAGCAGGAGCACCGAACCGCGCGTTTCGGGGCTCAGCTCGGCCTCGCCGTCCCCACGAGTAACCACACGGTGCAGTGTCCAGCCTCCCGCCCTTGGGTCAGTGTCGGGCTCCACCACTGACACGCCCATGACGCGATCAGTAATCATTAACATCAGACACAGAAGCATTAACCAAAACTGGAAGTTTCAGCTCGTACCGATGCTGAATTCTTTGCTCAGCTCTGTGCTGCACTGCTGAGGGAGGGGAAGGCAGGACAGAGGGAGCAGCAGGCTCTGTATCAGTCACAGCTTTTTTTCTCACACAGCTCAGGAATAATTTCCTGCACTAAGTGCTTTCCAGGCCTCCTAACACTGATACTGTAGATCAATATTTCACAAAGACAAAGCTGTCTGATGGATGTGTGCACTCATTTAAGTGTCTCTAACAGGCAGCGCTGCTGTAATCACACACTCTGCACCCCTGCTACTTTCTACCCCAGAGGTTTGGCCTTGCTCACTTTCCACATGAAGCAAAATGACAGTAAAATGACAGAACAAAAGACCCACTGTAAGGCAGTGTGCAAATAAAGAGAGTATCTATCTGCTTTGTCCGCACCAGCGCAGTGCAAACATAATTACAGCTACCAGGAAACATTGCTTGCTCTCAGGAGCTCTCCAGCCTCTCTCTGTTAAAGCTTCTGCATAGGCTTTACTTTTAAAAATGCATCTCTTTGTTAGAACAAATACACACACAGCAGAGACCTGCAGTTTAGGAATATGGACCAGGTGAGAGCCTCTCTGTGCTCAGAAATGCAGCTGCAGAGTGAACCTTTGATGCAAAAGTCTTGAAAAGCTCAACTCTGTTAGCCACACATTGAGGGGAAAAACACTCAGAAAAGCTTATGAAATACGTGACAATGACACCAGAGGAGCAGAAAGAACATGTAAACAGCAGAAACTGTTCTTCAGTGTCTGTAAGGCCTCACAGAGCACATGGGCATGCAGGAACACAGAGGTGCAGATCCATCTGCCTTTGCTGCGCTGCCTCAGCTGTGAACAGAGCAGGTCAGTGCACACAGACCAGTAGGAAACACAGGTGGCAGGATTTATTTTTCTAAAGTTAAATAATCACAAAACACGCCAGAACACTGCTCTGCAGTCAGAATTCCCTTTGTTTATTTTCACATGGGCATCGACAACTGCAATGTCCTGTTCCACAGCGGAGCCGTGCCTCCGGAAGGAAGCTCAGAGCCCAGGCCCATCCTGGCCGCTGCCACTGGGCCAGGCAGGAGCTTCCCCAGAAGGAAGATGCAAAACCCCAACTCAATGGTAAAAACGAAAGAGGAGTGGTATTTGTTTTACATATGCAGACCTTCTGTAGGAAGCAGCATTTTCAGGAAGAATTTCCTTACAGAAAGGGTGGTTGGACATTGGCAGGGGCTGCCCAGGGAGGTGATGGAGCCCCCATTCCTGGAGGTGTCCAAGGAATGACTGGATGTGGCACTCAGTGCCCTGGGCTGGGGACAAGGGAGGGATTGGGCACAGGTTGGACTCAATGATCTTGGAGATGTTTTCCAACCTAAATGATTCAGTGATTTCTGCTACTGGCAGTTTTTTTCTCATTGTAGGACATTTCAGCAGTGCCACTACCCTTGGCTTACGCGCTGAGCTGCAGGAAACACCACCTCTGCAGATACTATCCGTGTGTGTAGGAGCTCAGACACATGCCCATGACCTGAAGACTCAAATGCTCTCACTTCAAGTGTTCAGCCACATAGCTGGTGGGAAATGAAAAACTTTCCATGTGTGGGAGCCAACCGAGCTGATGAAACAAACAGGAACATTCAGAGGGAGGACTGGCGTATCATGATCTCACTGCAGAAGCACTTTTTCCCCAAGTTCAGCATGTGTGAGGCAGAATCAAAGCTCCAGAGATGAGAGCATCAGCCTCTGGGCTGGGTTGCAGGGCTGCCTTACAGGTGCTCGCTCTTCAAAAACCTAAATTCTCTTTTAATATATTTCACTTAGATCTATGAGAGGAAACAACTTACTTTTGAGTATTAAAAGGAAATAAAACAAATATTGAATCTCTCTCTTTTCCCTGACCATTTTTTTTATACATGAGACCTGACCCACTCTAAAAGTAGTAAAACAGAAAAGTAGTGAAATAGCAAATGAGAACTTTTCTACCCCACAACCTCCCTACAAAGAAACAAGTTCAAGGTGACAGCTTTGCCCATCATTACGCCCAAGACCTCAGAACCCCAGCATTCCAGGGGACCTGGGGATGTGCTGTTCCCAACAGCCGATCCCGCTCTTCTGTGGCACCACTGCCACTGGGAGTCCCTGCCTTCTGCGGCTCCCAGGGCTCAGACAGCTTTTACAGGACATTAAAGAGCAGAAGCTGAACCAAATAATTTGTCAGGTGATCAAAACAGAACTTGAGCAGTCACTCAGTAACACTTAATTATTTGTCATTTAAAAAGAACAGAGAGGAAAGAATGGAACAACTACAGATGGTGCTGGACAACTGACCCATGGCTGTACTCCAGACAACGATAAAATCTAGCAATGCTTTCCAGATTTTAAATATTAAATACGGGCGTATTTTTAGCAACTACTATTTTTAATTTGTTTAAGCATAAAGTAGCTTCTTAATTCACAAAAGGTCTTTGCAGCTTCTGAAGGCTCCTTGTTGCGTACTAACTCAAAGTCAACACAAAAAACACACAGCCTGGAGAAAACTTGGAGGAGTCACTCAGCACCAGCAGCTGCAATTACTGGAATAATCCACAGCATGCCAAGGATTTGAGAGGCATGGGAAGAAATTGCTGGTGTCTAAAGGCCACTTTAAATCCCTGCTGCAGGCAGGGTCACAGGCTGTACTATGATGATAACAACTGTCTGTGGCCCCAAACCAAGCTCTCATGCTGAGGGGAATTCCCACAGAGGTCCCCATGAGCAGTGATACCTCATGAAGCAGCCTGGAGCCACCAGGGCTGCGCCCCCCTGCCAGGCCTGAGCGGTGACAGCTCCAGCGCCACTGCCTGCCCCTCCAGGACGTGCCTCCAGGTGTTGGGAAGGTGTCACTGTCACACCCCTCAAAGACTGCTGGCAGCCAGTGTATACAGGGAATGGAATTAGGAGAATATTACTTTCCAAAAAGTACTACAACCAAACCATCAAAGTACTGCAAAAACCTGTGCAGCAGTAATGCCTCTCATGCATCCAAACCAAGGGAACCCCCCCAGCCAACCACAGCTAGATCAGAACATTTGCACAGAGACAGAAAAGTCAGACAGGGAACAGATGTTCCACCTACAGAGCCCTGCTGGAATCAGCAGTGGATAAAGTGCAAAACCTAGAAAGTCATTCTGACATCATTTATGTAATTTACACCATATAGTTTAATTTTTAAAAACTGTCATCTGAAATAAAATAGATTAATACCATGCTCAGCTATTTCTCAAACCAGTGCAGTTAATAAGAGAAAAGAACATGAAGAGAAATCAAAATGAAATCACTTGGTGTGCCACTCATATCTTTGGAGGGAACAAAACTCTCCCTAAAGCGCGGTTCCTGTTCAGCACTTCCCCTGCCTCACATGTTCCTGGGGGGCTCTCTTGATCACTGTGCTGGTCAAACAATGCCAAAGAGAGCAAGTGCATAAAAAACTTGAAAACTAGCCTGACTTAAAAAACTGTATGTGATATAGACAGAAAGCCAGGAGCAAGCAACATACTGTGATTAGCAAATCACCTACCAGCTGGAACACCTCTGGCTACCTACACTAGGCCAATACACAGAATCACAGAGCCACTTAGGCTGGAAAACACCTCCAAAACCATCAAATCCAAGCTCTGCCCAATCCCCACCTTGTCCCCAGCCCAGAGCTCCGAGTGATACATCCAGTCGTTCCTTGAGCACCTCCAGGGATGGGCACTCCAACCCTCCCTGGGCAGTTCCAAGGCCTGAGCACCCTTTCCATGGGGAAATTCCCACTGATGTCCACCCTGAGCCTCCCCTGGCCCAGCCTGAGGCTGTTCCCTCTCCTCCTGTGCCTGTTCCCTGGGAGCAGAGCCTGACCCCCCCGAGCCCCCTCCTGTCAGGGAGTTGTGCAGAGCCACAAGGTCCCCCCTGAGCCTCCTTTTATCCAGGCTGAGCCCCTTTCCCAGCTCCCTCAGCCATTCCTGGGGCTCCAGCCCCTTCCCAGCTCCCTCAGCCCCTCCTGGGGCTCCAGCCCCTTCCCAGCTCCCTCAGCCCCTCCTGGGGCTCCAGCCCCTTCCCAGCTCCGTTCCCCGCCCTGGACACGCTCCAGCCCCTCAATGTCCTCTGTGCAGTGAGGGGCCCAGAACTAGACCAGCACCTGAGAAGGGGATTCCCCAGTGCAAACTGTTGAGTTTCCCGAGGACACAGCAGGGTACAGCAGGTAACCAGCACTGACATGTGCACACACACACCTGTGCAGGCTCCCCAGCACCACAGGCCTGCCTGCTCACAGCTAAGGAACACCACCTTTGTGCACGTGTGCCAAACGCTGTCAACGCAACCCGCACGCATCGCGGGAACCTCGGAGCAATTCCAATATCAGATCTACTGAAACTCCAGGATCCTTTCAAGCAGTTTGAAAGGATTTGCCTGGATCTGAAGCCACCTCAGCTCCATCCAGGCTGCCTCCAGTTGGCACTGGAGGCATCGCAGCTGCCCTGGGAGGTGAACACCCTGCATCTCCTGAGAGCTGCTGCCACAGGGATGGGGCTCCTGCCTCCCACACTGCTGGGGCAGCACAGAGCAGTCCCTACAAACACCCCAAACGAGCTCTGAAAGTTTACAATTCCTGTCCCTCACCCAGATTGAGGGAACCCTGCCCGTGTCATTTATCTGTGATGCTCATATACATCCAGACATATGTTATATATAATATACAATAAGCACACATACATACACAGTTTACAGTGTGCGCACAGCCCAGAGCAAAACAGTTGACAAGTGTAACAAGTAACTTCAACCTTCCACTGTTGCTACTTTTTCAGTCTAACCACGAAAGTGATCACTGGAAACATCTTAACCATAAATATGTGACAAATGCTGTGTAGAAATACATTGTTACAGGCATTAACAGTGTCTTCAGCCAGTGGACTAAACATGAACAGGAGACCTCCCTTCCCTTCTGATTTTCAGTGCTGGACTCAATGAAGCCAAATGCTAAAGAAATCCATCAAGGCAAAACTAGGTGTGCTTTCCTCCACAGTAAAAAAAATAAATAAATCCATCAACAAGCGTTAGTTTTCTCTTCAGATATATTTCATCACACCAGTAACCATGCTTGGATCTAGATGCACGAGATCTGTTGCAAAAGGCTGGCAGAACAAACACATTTTGTCAAGGAATCTTGGAGCCTGTCTGCACACTACATCCTCCAGTATCTCCTGATCTCTTGTGTCTTGTGCTTTTCTCTTGCTTCCCCTTCCCCTCCCATCTGCTCACACAGCTCAAACAGAGCCCTCTCTCCTGTGTTATCTGCCAGGTGGTGTAACAGTATCTGACCTCTTCAGCCTCATGCCTTTTTGTCTCTCTTTTGTCCCTCCCTTTAATTTCTTTCTCTCTTCTGCCTTGTCTTCTCTTCTAGTTAGAGACTTAATCACCTTCTTACACCTTTTATTTCAGTGGAAATAAATGTGGCTGAGGAACGCCAAAGGTCATCACCTCCTCTTCCCCTGTGGCTACTTCTTTTCTGATTTCCCTGTGATATCTCCATCTCTGGGTGCTCTGAATGTGCCCCTCATCCATGGGTGCCTCTCCTGGGACCTTTGTGCTACCTCTGGGTACCTCCCCCCAGACCTATCTTCCACTTGTGGAAAAGGGCCCTTCTTTAACGGGTCCATCTCCTCCTATTTAACACACATTTGAGTCGATCTGTTGCTTATTTAACAATTTCACGCAGACAAGTGTCTTCCTCCCCAACATTCACACGCTTTATATGTTCACGACGCTTCCCTGCAAACCTGTCTCCCCTCAGCACCAACACTGCTCTGTGTATTCCAGCCTTTGGCAGGTGAGAGCATGGATATGACCCCACTGTAGTCACTGTTCCATCTCCACATTCATGAACTGATTGCCAGAAGGGTTTTCTAAACACAAAATACAATTTGCAAATAAGCTAATACAAGTAACTGGTGGGGTGGCAGGGGGAGCAGAAGTTTAAATACTTCTAAGTACTTTTCCCAGCAATGTTTTAAACAACTGTTCAACCCTAAGCTGCCCCAACCTTTGCTGGTGCCATTAGGAATGTGAGGTAATTTTACTTCCATCACAATGAAATCTGAATTGACTTTACAGTCTGGAGATTCCTGGTCCCAAGAGTTTAAAATAATTTCCAAAAAAAGCCAGTTTTAACCAATGCTACATGGTGCTACTGTCATAAAAATTGCCCTGTTTCCTCCTGCTCACTGCAGCCACAGAAAAAAAAAAACAAACCCTGGTCCTGGTTGCAGTGAGCTCACCCTGTGCTGCATGTCTATTTTGCCAGTTGCAGCTCCACACACAGTCACTTCTGTGCAACAAATGCCCAGCCTGGCAAGGCGTTCCCTGGACTGACCAACCCCATCACACCCTCCCAGTACCACTCGGAAATATTTAAATGACAAATCAGGTTTTTTTTCTATGAAACAATTCCTTGTGCTCCACTGTCAACAAGAGCTTTGCATTCTAAGGTACTTTACTTGGAATTAAAACCACCATACATATCCATCCACCCATCACTCGCACGCCTTGTGCAAGGGAAGTACCTCACTCTGCTCCACAGATATGAGATGCAGCCACAGGAGTAAATTAACAAGGTAGCAGATACAAAGACCTGACTCCTCTGTTTCCTCTAAGGAGTGTTGAGTGAGTGCTCTTTAACCCTTCAGTTTGCTCGGTCAGGGGCTTTCCCAGTTCGCCTGCATTTTTATTTGGTTACAGTCACTGCAGACATCCAGGCTATCTCCTGACTCAGCTCACTGCAGGGAAGATTTTACCAGGGCACTGGACAAGCAAGGGTATCTCAATGCAGGTGACTTTCTGAACATGCCCTACAACCAGAAAGCTGCATTCCAGGCACAATTTCACATCTACAGATGGCTCTAAACTCTGATTGCACTGAAAAAATAGGAAGGGACAGCAGAAGCAGCAGCCTATCCAGCTGCAGCTTGCCCTGTCTCCGGTGGCACAATGTGCTCCCAGATGCTGCATGCTGACAGCCAAATTCTGCACAAAGAGCCCAACCAAGTGAACACTTTCTTTTCCACTCAGTATTTCTTTACCAGTGTCAGTTTATAGTGAGCCCCAAGGACACAGAAAACATTTCATTCTGCCTATTCTTTTCAAAAGACCTCAGTTAAATGTACCAATATAACAGAATAAAGGAAGAAAAACTGTGCTGCTCCTGACATTGCTGTGGTGGCTACTGCACACCTAAAAACCTGCGAGGCTCCTGGGGAGTAAAAACCTCTCCCTGAGCCAGACAAGGCTGGAAAGATGCTCTCAAATTAAGAAAACACAACCTCCTCCTCATGCAGTATCAAATACCAGCACTGAACCTGTACAGGTTTTTAGACTGAATCCCACCAGGATAAACAAATTCCCTTCTTCCATTATCAATCTGCGCTCCCTGAGTATGCCCACCGTTACAAATTCACCACGGGTTTCTGCCTGCTTACTTGCATGTTTCAACACATGGTTATTCCTCAGGTTCCCCTTGCATATTCAAAGCCTGGACTAGCCATGTTTGTTAAAACCCACTCTTATGTCTCCTTGCAATCTTACACTAATGATGTTTATGACCATCTTATGTTTCTGCTTTCAACAGTGAGGATGTTTTAAAAACACCTAGAGAAAGGTGAGGAAAAGGGAAAACAACACTGGAAAAGCTGGAAGCTGAAGCAGCATTCACACTGCTAGGGGCTCAAATGCCACAGGGCTCCTGATATTCCTGAAGTTCAGCATGTGGGTAATGCCCTTGGACAGCAGCTCCTCCAGCCAGGAGACAGGAACAACTTGAGAAGAGCAGAAAACAATGAGCAAAGTGGTAGTTACCTACTACACCTGGCTTTGCTGGCTGCTCCCGGACCGTGGGGTTTTCCAGCATGTCCATGTGCAAATGATACCCCAGGAATACCACAGACCCCTCGGATTTGAGCCAGCTCCTGCCCATGACCTGCCTCAACGACAAATTGCCCTGTTCCACCTCAGATTCAATGGAATGTTTGCTCCTCCTGGTCCCACAGGTATGCTCCCTCAACAGAGTCACCCACCCTGCACATCCTCACAGCTCCCCCTCTACGCCAGCTGCCTCCTGGTCCCTTGGGCACACACGAACACTTGCCCTCCCATGCAGCTGGCACAGCAGGGTGGGCAACGTGCATATACATGAAGGACAACTTCCATACTCTGCAATTCCTCTCTTTCAAATTTAAATCTCAATCTCACAACCATTTATGTCTCTATGTAAGCCTGGAATTAACCCATGCAAATTCAGTGAAATTGCACCAACCAGAAGTTGATTTGCTTCCTCCCAGAACTACTCCTCTTTTCAAATAGCACTCTTTTTTTGCTAACTCTCTGTACTATTTTGCCAAGTTAGGAAAGGTCCAGAGAAATCTGGAGCCGAAGAGCGTCTTTCCAGGAACTTGACGGGACTTGAAGTGCTCTGAGATGAAGCTGGATCCAAACCTGTTCCCCCAGCCGGCCCCTATCCCCCTCCCGCTCCAGCACCGCTGCTCCTGTCAGCAAGCTTCAAAATCATCAGCATTCTCCCATCGGAGCAGCACTGCCACACCCACCATCCCGTCTGAAAAGACAGAGAACTTTCTGGGATCTCCAGGGCTGAGAAGTTTATCCAGTGAGTGCAGTATAACAAAAAGGCAATCTGAGGAAGCAGCTTGCCAGTGCCAGGGTGAAGTCCTCCAGCAGCACTACACTGGATTTCTTCTTCTTTACAAATTCACTTCATCAGACTTATTTCCCCTTAGTTCATCAAAACACTGCAGTTGCTTTCAACTACCTCAATGTGTGTTCTGCATCAGTTAAATCCTGAGATGTTTCCTCATGAAGAGGATAAATCCTAAGTATTTCAATAAATTCAACCATGAACCTGAAGGTTTTCTTATTTGCATAATCCTGTGTTTCAGGACCTGACAATTCAGAGTCAACTTAAATCTAATTTCAACAGCAGTAATCCTCCTAGTGGCACAGTGAAACAAGGAACAAGACAGACTTCTGGATCAGGATAAAAGTAGCTCCTGTTATTTCCTAGAGGGACTGGTTTGAGTGCTGCTGTGCAGCCCTGGGTGGAGGAGCAGCCTGGACCCCCAGCTGCTGCGAGGCACTGCCAGGAGCACAAGCAAACAGAGCATTGGAGGTACCCAACATTGAGAAAGCCCAAACCCATGCTAGTTCTCTCTCTAGTTCTCTCGCTGCAGGGTTGTCTGGACCTGAGCATTTTGGAGGGAGGGCTGTGGCCTTGCCCTGGCTTCGGCTGCTCACCTGGAGAAGAGGTTTGTTCTCAGGCATTGGACACGGGAGCAGCTCCTGACAGGAAGCGCAGACTCCTAAGCAGCACCCAGAGCAGTAGTTCCTAAATAACATCCAGCTGGGCTAATAAGGCTCTGCAGTCCCAACAAAGAAACACCAGCATTTCTCCAAAGTCAAAAAACAGATGTGATCATTCGGTCTTCAATGTAATTTGTTGCTTCCAACAAATTTCAGTGAGCCTTGGCAACAAGGCATCTGTATTTGGAAAAACAGACACTTGGGGTCATCCTGGGAAGGAGAGAGGCCTCACAGGCTGCTCCTGATCACGCATTTAAGACTTGGGACAAACGTCTGAATGTTCTTGACATGAGGTTTTCTTATTTTATGCCTCTTTACATCTTCCCTGCAAACCAGTTCAGAATTTTACTGATTTTGACTATGCCCAGCAGAGCTCCTGACTGTAACAGAAGCCCACGCTGCTTTCTATTATGCACAGCCTTTAAAAAAAGACAGTGCAAATGCCGCAGTGCAATGTTTTAATTTCTGATTAATTTCTTTCTGCCGAGGCTGAGATGAAGCTGTAAAATGAGCTGCAAAGGCTGCAGTTAGTTGTAACTGTTCTGTCCTAGGACCTGATAAGATTTCAAAACACCATCTACCTTCCCACAGAGGAATACACGTGCTTTCAATAGTTTGGTTTGCTAATGGACTGTTTGCTACTCAGCCTAACAATTGCCCCATTTTCCCGATGTATTTGCCGCTTTCCCTTTGCTTCCTCTTCTGGAGCTCAGCCTGCTGGCAGATGCACAGGCTGGAGAGGAGAAAAATGGCAAATCAGACCTTAGGAATTTGAACATTGTTTATGTTTTCATTTTTTGCCAAGGGTTACTGCTTTACGAGCTTCCTTGGAATCAGTAATGTGTCCATCTGCCTCCCAGCCTGAGCCTCACCTCATCTCTGCACCCAGAGTCCTGTCACTTCACTGCCTTGTGCTCCAGGGAGGTCAGATACCACACATGTAGAATTACCCAAGAATCTCCTGCTCAGGTGTTCTGGGTTTCCTCTTTCACCTAAATTAAAGAAGAATCAGACCCCTGATATGCCATTCTCAACATGATTAGTGCAATATGCTTACGGGATTTTGTTTTCTTGTATTAAATGAAATAAGGTTCTTACTCTACACCCCATGGTAAGTGTCACACAAAGGGAACAAGTCAAAAAAATCAGTATTTTTTGAAGCAGTGATGAAGTAGAGAGACTTGAACAACTACCAGTTACATCTCAGAGGTAGAAGAAATAAGATCCTTGCCAATTTCAGCAATAATAATAATACTGCTACATTTATATATTTTTATGCCTTGTTGGTAAAAAGTGGTAGTCACTTTTACAGAGTTCAGGAGTTTCATTTAAAAAAAATAAATACTTCTACTCAGAAGATAAAATCCTATCATAACAAGTGGTGGTGGGTGTCAGACACAAGGCACCAGAGCTTCAACCTCAGACATCATCAGTGAAGTGACTTACACTTCTAGTTTCCAGCTTTTCCTTAGCATTTCAAAAAAAGCAGAGAAATGTCCTTCCAGCTGTTGAAGAAAGAGTAGAAAAAGCTTGTACACTTCAGTGGGACACCCAGCTTGAACATGAACGAGCTGCCTGAGCAGGAGCATAACTTAAGAGAGCAAAAATTGTCTTGGAAGCTGCAGTGCCCATTATCTCCAAAGCCATGGTGTGTGACTGCTCACCACGGCCGCTGAAGCCACGTGAAGTTCAGATCAGTTCAAAGCAGCCAGTTTGGGAACACAGCAGGCCGCACCCCGCAGAAAGGCAATGCAGAGCCGTGCCCAGCATGGCCAGGCAGCGCTGGGCAGCCAAGCCCCTGTCCCTCCACTGCCCGACACCGTGCCCAGCACAGGCCAGCAGTGGCCACAGGGCAGCCGAGCCCCTGTCCCTCCGCTGTCCGACACTGTGCCCAGCACAGGCTGGGCAGCCGAGCCCCTGTCCTTCCACTGTCCGACACTGTGCCCAGCACAGGCTGGGCAGCGTTGGGCAGCCGAGCCCCTGTCCCTCCGCTGTCCGACATCGTGCCCAGCACAGGCCAGCAGTGGCCACAGGGCAGCCGAGCCCCTGTCCCTCCACTGCCCGACACCATGCCCAGCACAGGCCAGCAGTGGCCACAGGGCAGCCGAGCCCCTGTCCCTCCACTGTCCGACACCGTGCCCAGCACAGGCCAGCAGTGGCCACAGGGCAGCTGGGCCGCAGGGATGGGTCGTCCTCGGCGCATCTGCCGCTCCCACGAGATTTGCATGACATCCATCTGCCCATCGTTCAGACATCTTTATCTCAGCTTTCAGGAAACACGGATGACTCATCTATCGGAACATCTGACGAAGCTAACGTAATTTCAAAAACGAGTTCTACTTAGGCTTATTTTTCCAAGAAAAAAAAAAAGAAAAATGTTTCAAAATTATGGTAAAAATCAAATTTCTGTTGCAAACCAGTTTCCTGATTTAGGAACTCGAGCTTATTTTTGTTGTAGACAGTCTAACAGGCTTTTAGGCATCCAAATTTAGGAAAAAAATCCTACGGCATTTAAACAAGGCAAAGCCAGAGCTGGAGCTGACTCAGCCGCTCCAGCGCATAATTTGAATACACTACATAATCATTCTTGGTTTAAAATTATCCTCCTAATATCTAAGGGCCAGATTATCCCACACACGTTCATCTTGATTCATGCGCTCCCCTAGGCCAGCCTTGCAGGTTTCATTAGCACTAATTAGGCAGCAGGATGATAACATCTCGCCCGGGCTGTCCCAGCCCTGACCTCCTGCAGCACCTCAGAGGTCACAGCCACGGGCCTGGCTGCCTTTTGCTCCCCATGCTTCCAATTAACACGGGCCAGCAGCTGCCTGTTCCTGCTCACAGGGAAGAAGGAGCTGCCAGGTGCACCCACAGGACGTGTTCCCCAAAGAGAGATGGTGTCCAGAGCCCAGTGCCACTGCTCCCACACCGCACAGGAGAGAACCTCAGGAGGTAACACTGCTTTCCTTGCTCTAGCCCTACACAGAGTTTGCGCCTTCATTTCACAGGAAGGGGAAATAATTTTTTTTTTTTTTTTAAAAAAGCTTCACCCAAGCTGAAAGTTTCACTTCTGGCATCTATTTTTGCCTCCTCCAGGCGGGGCAGGGCAGAGAAATGGTGTTTGGCTGCGGCGGCTGCGCACTCAGTGTGCTCTGTCCCTGCGCCTGCAGAGGACACCTGGGCCAGGGCCAGAGGCGAAGGGCACTGCCACTGCACAGGGTCCCCTCCGAGTATCTGCTCTGCCTGTTTATGTTCCAAACATAGCAGAGCACACAGGCCATCTCCAGCTCAGAGAAGTCCTACTCCAGGGGCTGCAGCTCTGCAGCACTCACACCTGCCTGACGTCAGCTCCACACAGCAGTCACTCTTAAGGCACACTCACACCAAGTCCTGGAGTGACAGATCACAGCATCACACAGTGGGCTGGGCTGGAAGGGACCCTAGAGGTCACCTCATTTCAGCTCCTGCCAAGATGCAGGAGTTTGTAAAGAAAAATTCAGTGACTAAGTATCTGTCTTATGTCCAAGAGATAATGCAAGAATAGCTGTCTAATTAACTAATTATATACATTAATAAGAAATCAAACATTTTAACATTAAGGTCAATTTTTCAGCATACTGCTATTTTAGTAAAGAACAAGGACATTACATCCATATTGAATTACTGAAAAATTAAAAATTACTTTTGAATGTCCTAACCAAAAACCTTTTTTAATCTCTACCAGAGTATTGACTGACCTTATAAGGTCCAGACAGAGCTGGTGCAGCATTTCCCTAAATTGTTTTTGCAGAACATCTAAAGTTTGGGATATTGCAGATAAGGTAAATCAGTGACTAGTGCTGGCTGAGCTCAGCATACACCAAAACTGACACAGAGCTGAAACAAAACCAAAACTGAGCAATGGCTTCAGCAATGGGGATTGGACTGGGAATTCCCTGGAGGGAGATACTCCATTTTCTGTTTACTCAGGGTATTCTCGTACATGGTACAGCTACTTAACTAACCACCCCTGCCCAGGGGCTGGGGAGCCACTGGCGGCCACAGGCGCCAGGCCCACGCCGGGACACTGCGGGATCCTGCCCCGGGCTTCAGCGAGGGGATAGCCAGATCCCTGGGAGCCTCTCCAGCACACAGCAGCTCAGCCACTGGCAAACCTTTTAGTATGAACACAAGTAAACAGCTCTGGTCAGCAGTGTATTTTTAAACAGCAGATTCTTTCCCAGCTCCCAGCTCGGCCACTGCGCTGACTCCACAGGGCAGCAGCACACTCCTCCGAGGATCCGCAGCAACGCTGTAACGTTACCCATGGTTATCACCCATGGACCTTGCAGTGCTTGGCAAAGGTCAGCCTTAGTTCCTGCATTAAAAAGGGAAGAGAAGAGCCCTGCTGACAGCAGCAGAAGGGCCAGTCATGCTGCCGAGGCCAGGGAAGCCAGGCCAGGCCCTGGTCCATACCCTCTTACACAGACACCAGCCCACGCTGCTGCCCACCTCCAGCACCACCAGCATCCCCGTCCAGCACTGAGATATTAGGGCACTTCCAGCGACCACTGACATCATGTCCGGCTCACTCTGGTGGCTGGTTTCCAGCCTTTCAGCCAGATCCTTGCGCTGAGAAGTGCAAGGCCAGTGGGGTCGGGCCACGGTAGCCAGACGCACGTTGCTGGGAAACCAAAGCAGGGACACTGCGGGTGTTACTGCACCAGCAAACCCATCACAGCTCTCACAGCCCCTCGCTCAGAAACAGGCTAGAGGCTCTGGGGCCAGGCCAGTGCTCTGGCAGCACCACCATCCCAACAGCGAGGCCATGCAGCCGCCGCCGGCCGCGCCGACACGCGGTAGCACCGCATCCCCGTGATGGCACGGTGGGGCTGGGACTCCCCACTGGCAGCCCCGGCTCCCCTCCTACCTCCAGCACATGCTTAATGCATAAAAAACATCTTATTTCCACACTTTAAAATTAATATACCTGCATGCATTGTAATTGCTGTATTTAAAAATAAACCGAACAACACAGAAACAAACTCTTTCAGTATCTGCAAGTTAAGCCATGGCTGAGGGTAATGGAGCGGGTATTTTAGGCCTGAGAGCGCTGTAAAGCTTTCACCTGTCCCCTGACCTGAGACAAGACAAATTTTCAAGCTTGGGACGTTGCAGAATTTACACAAACCCGCTGTAACCCACTTCCTGCCCCGCTCACGCTGCGCCGGGGCCTGGCTGGGCCGCGACCTGCAGGAGCTGCTCCAGCTACAACTCCCTCCCCGAGCACGGCAGTGCCAGCAGACAGCTCCATGGACTCGGCTCTGCTTCCCGACATTGGGGCCCAGGAACAGAAAATTACACTGTAGAAAAAACTGACAGACAAATTCCTGCTTCACAAGTTTTGATTTTTTCATAACTCCACTGAATTAATTCTGTACTGCTTGTGGTATGAGTATTTTATACGTCAGGTTATTTAAATCATGAAAAACCAAGGGAAGGAGCTGAGGCCTGCACATTTAACACCTATCACTGAAACTACAGCTACAGTGAAACAACAGCCCTACATTTACAGTGCCTAGCTTGGATGTGGCTCCTGAAAACCCTCTCTGCTCCCACCATGCTTGCATGTCCAGAGGCATCTTGCCTTTTGCTAAGTGTTGTCCTTCCCTTAAGCAAGTGCACTTGGGGAAAAAGATGGGATAACCACACCAGTGCCAACCACAGAAAGGCATGCAGGGTGCTCACAGACACCCAAATAACCCAGGGAGGAAAACACTCTTCTAAGGTTCACCATCAGCTGTCCAGAGACACTAACAACCCGCTGGTAGTTACAAGATGGAAACAAATCCTCATATTGCTTACGTGGTTTGTGCTATTAAAAACAAAGAATCCTCACAGTGACTTTGCTGTTTTTACGTGAAGTGCCCTTTATTCCAGAAACAGGCAGGGAATAATTTGGAGGTGAAGAATGAGCCCCTGTAGCCATACTGAAGGACTTGAGCCCTGCCAGATGTATTTTCCCTTCATTCTCTATAACCTTCTCCTACCCCTGAGGAAAACAGCAACACAAATCGACAAGCATCAATAAAATAAAAGCAGTAAAACACCCCACTGCTGGCAACCAGCACTTGCTCCCATTCGGCTGCAGGGCTTGTCTGGCTACAACTGCTTCTTTTATTAACCACATATCCTTGAAAATAATGTAATATTTACTCACTTTCAATGAGTCAAAGCAGGCGATTACACGTCCGTTTTCAACTTGGCAGCTTTTCGATGGGTGTGCAAATTTACATTCCGTGTCTGGTCGCGAGCAAGTCCCCCTTTGGAACTCCCTACACACTTCCAGCGTTAGCCATTTTGTGTCCCGGATCGGTGTGACGCTAACAGCCATCTTTAGATTTTACAGGTAGTTAAAATTTCCAATAAAAATGGGCAAACAAGTAGCTGAACTGATAAACTGGAAGTGATGAAAGTGCCACCTCCAGAACACTTTTTTTCCCCCGCTCCCTATTTTAAAATAAGTACATGTAAAACTGGGTGGCTGCAATCTCGAGGAAGAGCTGTGTCACCAGAGTTCGGAGAGTGGCACCGTTACCGGGGCTCGGGGGAAAGCCGGGACCGCCAGCCAGGTGCGCCTGCGGGAGCGTGGCCGGGCTAGCCCCGCGTGCTCAGCATCCCGTCCTGAGTGCGGCCGCTGCAAGCATGGGAACGTGGCGGGCTCTGGCAGCGCTTCCCGAGCTGCTCCCGGGGACGGCGGCTGGCAGGTGCCTCCAGGCAGCGGGCTCTGCGGTGCAATCGGGATCGATTAGTTTGGCATGGACAGATGCAGCAGTTTAGAGCAACGACCGACACTGCGTTTGGGCTGGGGTTTTTCTCCTCCTCTCCTTGGCTTTCGGGCAGCAGAGCTCTGACCTTCGGGGCACACTTTAGTGCACAGTGCAGCGGCGGCGGGGGAGCAGCGCCGGACCCTCCTCCCGGCGGGCGCGGGGCTGGCAGCGGCGGAGCGCTGTCGTCGCAGTCTAGCTGGCAGCAAGCAAGGCAAAAGCAGCGGCTGCTCTAGAAGCGGTCCCAAGCAGCAGCGACGTCAGGAAAGGCACTTCTTAGTACCAACCTGTAGAGAGAAGAGACACGTTACGAGCGGGCGGCGCGGGCGCCCCGCGAGCCGCCGCCCCGCGCAGGGCACTCACGGCTGCGGGCGGCGGGGCCGCGTCCCCGCGCGGGGCCGGGCGGCAGCACCGCCGGCGGGCCAATCGCGGCGAGCGTTGCAGCGACACTCCGGGCAGGGAGCCAATGGCGGGGGCCGTCTTATGAAAGGTCGCGCCTGTCAGACGCCGGCCGCGCCGCGCTGCCCCGAGCGCGCCCGCCGGGGGACGCGCGTGCGGCCCGGCGGTACCGGCGTGTGGAACCCGGCCGGGAACGGCACCGGCACCGCCGGCTGCACCCGCTGGCCCTCCGAGCGGCTCGGGCCCGGCGCCGCCTGACCGCCCGCCGCGGCTTCCCGAATGCGGCCCGGCTGTACCGGCGTGCGGAAC
>JACBWW010000056.1:4197517-4213034 GCA_020086605.1 Lanius collurio
GTATTCTCATCTAAGCCGGCCCGGCGGTACCGGCGTGTGGAACCCGGCCGGGAACGGCACCGGCACCGCCGGCTGCACCCGCTGGCCCTCCGAGCGGCTCGGGCCCGGCGCCGCCTGACCGCCCGCCGCGGCTTCCCGAATGCGGCCCGGCTGTACCGGCGTGCGGAACGCGGCGGCTGAACGGCACCGGCACCGCCCCGCCGGGCCCGGCCGGCGTGAGGATAGAGCCGAGACATGCTGACCGAGAGCGGCTCGGCCTGACCGCCCGCTCGGACACGGCCACCGGCACCGGGGCCATCCCGCGTCCAGCCGAGAGCTCGGGGACACGGACCCGCCCGCGCCGGCCTGCCCAACGGGTCTGCCCCCGGCTCCCGCCGGGCACCGGGCCACCGCAAAACCACTCGGGAACGAGGGAAAACCTTCCCCCTCGGTGGGCTGGATGGGTTTCCCTCCAAGCCGCGATTCAGATGCCCAGCTCTGCCACAGAAGCCTAGTGCCACCTGCACATACGAATCTAGTAAAATGAACTGCAGCTCCTGTCCCCACCTGAGGATCCCAGCCCAGAGCACGGAGCAGAGGGACCCTCGTGGCACTGCCTGGGACACACTGACAACACCAACGACGGGAATTCTCCTGCCAGCACTGCAACCCCAACAGTATCCTCCACCTGCGCTAAGGGGAAGACTATTGCCATCCCTGTCTTTCTAAAGATGCGGCTTCATCATCTTCCTGTTTCCCACCACCCTCCAATGCAGGTCACTGACACAGTCACCAGAATCACACCCTGGCAAGCAATGCTGTCAGTGTGGATGAAAACCAACAGATGAAAAAAAGCTACAGTCTTTTTCTAGGGACACAATGATCAGAACAACCAACTGCAGGAGAAGGAAAACACACCTAACAGAGTTAATGAGATTACAACAGGCACCGTGGGTTCTTTGCCAGGACACTTGAAATCATGCCACACTTTTAATCCCTGCTAGCAAGAGACAAATAACTGCATAATTACTTGGAAGCACAAGTTAACAACTAAGTGTCTTCGTGGTAAACACAGATACTCATTTGCTTCAACTGCCTAAATCTCTAAACTTGGGGGTCCATCCTGCACCAGCAGTCACTACTCCTCAGTGCTTGGAATATTGAAGACTTAGGTCTTGAAAACTTGTTCTGTAACAAGTGTCCAGGCAAACGAATTTGGTTGTTGTACTTGTGCCACGCTTCCCAGCCATGATAGATGAGCACCAAGAGATCTGAAAGCAGAGAATGTGCTGCCAGGGCCATGTGCCAGCAGGTCCACCAGATCCTCCAGGCATGCCTGCAGCTTCATGCAGGACTGCCAGCACATAAGAGTGCTTTTGGAAGCCTGAACCCATCTCCCAGCCTTCAGTTGAGGTGCATTGCAACTTGTCCTCCACAGACAAGAGCTGGATCTGCATCCTCCCACCATCACTCCTGCACTGCACAAAATTACTTCAGAGTGTTATTTTGTTAGAAACATTTGTTTCCTGTGAGACCCTCAGGGCAGGGTGCTGCCAACGCTGGCAAGAAGAGCTCTGCCACAAAGCTGTGGAACAGCTCTAAGCAGGGTTTTCTCCTGTTCATCAGATTGGTAACCAATCCATACCAAGCATTGATTTTTCCAAACACCAAGAAGAGTTAGAGCAGCAAATTGATGCATTTTATATGCTAAAGCCAATGCAAGTTGAAGGCCACTGTTTCTGAACAAGATATTTAATTTCACTGTCATTAAAAAGTAGTCACCCCTAACAAGAAATGAAAGAGAGCATGAAGGCAGCATCCAAAATGAAAACAGAGCAAAACTAGCTTTTGTGCTCACATGTACTGACAGGAGAAATATTCCTGGTAAGACTCCCCAAACCATGTTTTACTCATAGGTTTTTAGTAAGTTTTCTGTTAGGATTTGGACAGTCACTCACTCGGAGAGAAATCCTGCTCCTGCTGAGGTCAGTGACACACTTGTGACTGCACTGATCTTGAATTCCACCCTTTCTTCTTCAGGCTGCCAGCCACGAAAAGAAAAGTATTACTCAGAGGAGCTGATGCCTCGAAGGTAGATCTTCAGAACACAAAGAAATACTAGATGTATATTTTGTATGAACAGTTACTTGAAGTGTTTTGTCATAGTTTGTTACCTACCTGAAAACAGCCAGAAATGTCAGCAATAAAAATAGCCTTCAAGCAGAAATAAAGACTGACGTCAGACCAGAGGTTTATCTTCAATATCTCCACTAAATAAAGGAAGATGTTAGCAAAGAATTATCTTTTTTAACTACATGAACTATTTCCCCCTTACTTTGAAATTCTCTTGTGATATTCACTAAGTCACTAAGGAGTCCCCAGTATACTTCACATGCTAGAAGACACACTGTCTGCAAAACTCAGCTGATACATGTGATGTCTTCTTGGGGCTGTCTCTGTTAAGATGGGAATGACTGCAACAAATCCAGAGGGAGAACCAGAGGGACAGGATAGGAAAAGGACCAAACATTTTGGGTTTTATTTAATTAAAATTGATTTAGGGGTTGACAGTTTCTTGACCCCACCTAGCAGTCCAGCCATTAGTAAAGACTCTTCTGATCCACAGGTAGGTTTTAAGGTTCACCTTTTGAATTTTGGAAGCATTTGCTACTTGTCTAGGGAATATTGCAACACTGGTTTAGCCAAAGCAGAACCTTGCCTTCACTGACTATCAGGAATACAAGGATTGAAAGCAAATTAAAAAGCGATTCTCAGAAGAGACAAAAGAGAGAAATCATTCCTTAGGAGGGTAGCAGAGATGACTTAGTTGTCTCCTGAGCTAGGTCAAAGAAAATGATTAAGAAACAGCCTCAAAAATCAATGGAAAGTTTATCTGGAAACGTCCAAGAAAGTGAATCTGACACAGAAGAGACTCCTATTACTTCCCCTTATTGCTATAAAGAAATGTACAGACAGGTTAACAATGCATTTTTCCTCCTCATTACAGTCTTTGACACAAAAATAAAGTGTCTCCCTGCCCTGAGAATTGCTCCCAAAGAGCCATTGTTTTCACTGTTCCTGTAACTGGGTTTGCTGGACATCCCTGTCTTCTCTATCTCAATTCACACACATCTCTCAAAGAAAGATATAGAAAGCTGGGCAGGCAAAAAGCCCAACACTGAAGGAGAAGATGGCAGGGAAGAATGCTATTTTTACGCTTAGAGAAAGTGGAAGCTGAAAACACCAGTCTCAATGACATGAGAACTGTCAGCAAGAACAGATAATTACACAACGTGAATTCATCCTCACGACAATGACTCTAATGAGATAGGAAATGGAATAAAATCAATATTCTATTTATACTGATAGGGCAGTCTCAAAGCTTGAAATTGCCAAATGGCTGTGTTTTAAATCAAGGAACACAAAATTACTGAGTGCCTTACAGTATTTTCAAAACACCTCAGCCAAACGCAAAGTTTACCAGTAACATATCTCACTATAAAATTTGGAAGAGATACAGCAATTACTCCATGGCACAATTGAGGGATATAATTATAGCACTGTCAGAAAATTAAGCTGAAACAATGAGCTAATTAACATCTTGTCACATAACAGTATAGGATTGGACAAAGGAAAATATTCTTTAGAAGAACCCAATTGTCTCACACTCAGGGCTGCACCCGCTGCTCCCACAGGACAGCACAGAAAAGCAAGATGACTCCTCTTTCAATTTTGTACTTTTGTATATTTCAGGAAAAAAAGGGAGTGCAAAGATGGGAGCAGAGAGCAGCCAGCTCCAGAACGGGACTGCCGGGGTGCAGTACCCTGGCCTGGATTTCACAGCTTCCCAGCCCAGCAACTTGGGACTTGGAGCCTGGTAAAACCACAGGTACGTGCTGGCTTTGAACTACCAAGTGCCACACCAGATTTGTAAAAAAAATGCCAACACTGCTTCTATGACCCAGATATTTTGCATGATATACATAGTTTTAGTACTACTACTAGTAGTGTTTTAAAAGTTTTTTTCTGTACTGTTTTAGCTCTGACAGACTTGCCTGGTGCAACCTCCCACTGACTTTGGTGGCTCCTCTGGCACATCCCCATCAGACGTAGTTTTATCCTGAGTCTGTTTCACAGTTTCTGAAACTGTTTTAGCAGAACCACCTAACTGTGACATTCCATCTGAATTTAACACACCCAAATGTACTCGGTTCATGAAAACTTGATAAATAATGAAAAAAGAGACAACATGTTGTACACTACATGCCCCAACCAATGCAGAAATCAGGTATTACTCCAAGATTTCCATCCCTAATCAAACTGCAAACCAATTCTCACCAGCAGCACATGGGCACTGACGCACAAATACCACAGCCCAATCCTCTCTTACTTTAGATTACAGTAATGCTATTTTCAAGTCAGAAAGTTACACTGCAAATTCCATAAACCCTCTTTCCTTTAAGGAGCAGATGGCTACGGATTAATGGCTCTTGCTGTAATTTAAAAAATTTTTGAAGTCAAGAAACATGCCTGTTGAATATTTTTTAAATAACCTGGGGTATATATCCATCGCTCTTATAAAATTTGAGACTTCAGGGACACAGAGGATTCAGTCTGACAACATTAGCTAGATGTGTATATAAGAGCAAGAACAGGCACAAGCCAGTCCCTGTCTCTGGACAAGGACTGTAGCACACAAGCTGGCACACAAACTCTGTTCTTGTACCTTTAAGACAGGTACACAAAATGGGGAAGGTCTACTCTGCCTTTAATCCACTTATCATCAATTTATGTATTAAAAAGCATTTACATATCCATCCCCACCCACCACTGAAGTTGCAAATACTGTTTCTGGTAATAGAAACATATTTACATTGTAATTCCTTTACCAAAATGTTCACATAAGGTATTTCAGGAACAGGAAATTCTGTATTATCGTAGCACAGGTGAATTCCAACCATAAAAGAAATGACATTGCCCAAGCAAGTCTAAAAAGAAGTTGTTTATCTTTAAAAATAAGAGTAATCTAGTGATTTAACTTAAATTCCAAGAACTAACAAACTGAATTGAAAAAAAACAAAACCTGCTTTGTTAAAATCAGTTTCCTTTTCTTGTTCTAGTAGTAATTTTAAACATGCTGTTTCTATACAAAGATATTTAAGAGGCCATAATAAATCAACTATGCACTTTTCCAAAAGCTACAAGCTATTTATTAATCCAGCTCTTGCACATGTTGTTTGATTAACTGCGAATGTACACAAGCCAAGCAAAGCAGGAGAGCAGCAAGATGACGCACAGCAGTGGGGTCAGCCCAGGACCAGGCCCCCCAACCCCAGGGCAGCACAGGGTGCATGAATACAGACCATTCCACCTGTAAAACCTTCCCTATTCTCTCCTGCACCATGTAGGTATGACTCTCATGCTCATTATTGTGCCTGTTTCAGTGGGAGCGGGTGCTGGGTGTTGTCCTCGAGAACAGCCATATGGGAAAGCCCAGGATGAGACCCACAGGCAAGATTCAAAGCTGGGAGGCAGCTGTAGCAGTAGCACAGAGGCAGAAACACTCCCACAGTGACAGGTGATTCCTAACTGCACATGTGTGTATGAATTTATATAAATCAGGATGATTAGCAGCATCCATAATAACAACCACTACAAAAAAAAGCCACGTCCATGACTCAGCAAGGGAAGGAACTGCTTCCCTCTGACATCAAATTCAGCTGATGCCAGTGGTTTCAGGGAGAAGTGACCTAGTGAAGCTCTCACTGGTGAGAGGTGCAGCAGATACCAGCCCTGGCTTCTCGTGGGTCTGATGCCTGAACATCTCCCGTACTGCAAGGGAAAACAGACCAGCATCTTATTACTGCTCAGGTCTCCACTAATTCACTTCCCTTCCTAATGCAGCTGCCATGTACAAAGGGTGGCTTTTTCTTCCCCAGAGATACCTTGATAAAGCAGTTGGGAAAAGGAGTCCTGAGAGATCACTGCAGTCAGCATCTGATGGATCAGGACATACTCATGGTCACTACTAACATTATTCATTTACTAATAGTAGCATTTCCTCCAGACAATAGGCTCCTCCCCTTGGCCCCACTAACTCATCCCTGGCTGGGCCACCCCTCCCATGTTTACCCACAGCAAAAACTCCAGATTTCAAAG
Source organism: Lanius collurio (assembly GCA_020086605.1). Lineage (NCBI taxonomy): Eukaryota > Metazoa > Chordata > Aves > Passeriformes > Laniidae > Lanius > Lanius collurio. Next base: position 4,203,656 of record JACBWW010000056.1, read on the forward strand.
TTCTTGTTCACATGACAACCACTTTGTTAGGACAGTAATTTTGAATCAGGAGTTTGGATGCAGCCACCACATCCCTGCACACACCACATTAACTAGCAAGATTAAATCTGAACCTAATTACCAGGAATAGAACAGGCCATTCATGTCACCTGCTCCACGCTGGTGTGTCATCCCACTGCTGGTGACAGTGCCAGCAGCTCTCCTGGCTCTGCAGACACATGGACCACCCTGGAGCACAATTCCATGGGGGACACCTTGCTGCTCTCTGCCTGCTGCACAAGAGGCACACTCCCAGCCCAGCCCACTGGAGTTATGGTCATTATGGATTGCTTCATCTTGCATCTGACTCGAGGGCAACCAAAAAGGGACGTGAGTCCAGCTAATGAAGAACTCGTTACACCGAGTCCTGCTTGCAGCAGCTCTTAGAACTGGTCGCTTCAGCTCAGTCATGGCAAGCTATGGCAATGCAGGGACAAGTGCATGCTTCTCCCCAAGGACCAGAAAATTACACAGCAGCGAGGGAAAGCAGAGTCATCAGTGCAGCTCAGTATGGACTGAAGGATTGCTGCTGAAGGGGCAAACCAGCACCCTGGCTCTGCAGCATGGCTGAGCAGCACCAGACACAGCACCCTCGAGGAAGGACTGGGAGTCTCACATCTCTGAAACCACACCAGTATCCCAGAGCGGCAGCACTGCCATGCTGGGGACACCTGGAGCAGGGAGGCATTGCCAGCTCAGTGCGATGATGACACTGCCTGACTCCGGTCACCAACATGAATCACAAGGCAAGGACAGTCCTGGAAAACACTCCAGCATCTGCTGTGAGACAGGAGACACAGCTGACTGCATTTGTGTTCACAGCTGTCTGTTTCTCAGGGAATCTCAGATCCAAAATAGAGCATTTTTAGATGTTTTGATACATTCTGGCCTTACATTTAATTTATGTTTATAATCTCATCTTTCCAGGATAATAAAAACTTGTACAACTTCTCAGAAAAGACCATGAACCTATATAATCTATTTCATTAGTTACATAAGAATCTAAACCACAGAGAATGGGATTTTTAACTCTCTCTGCTCTGTCACCATCTGAGATATCAGAGATGACTGTTATACACTAAATACAAAATGATTTTCCCACACACAGCAAAATTAAACCAGTTTAGGAGACGCTTTCCTTAACTTAATAGAGATCCCCACATATACAGTGCTCAGCAGCACAGAAACACTTATTGATGTGATTAATTTTGGATCGTGACCAATCTCATACAAACTAAATAAATACACGTGTCTCCAGATACCAAGCAAAAGCTCCAAATTAGCCACTGGTATTAAAAAGAAGTAATAAAAACTGCATTACTTTTATTTTAGGAAATAAGTGGAAAATATCTTTGAGACAAGTTTTGAATCAGTATTTGCTTTAGTAAACTGTTATGCTTGTTCATTTTGAATCATGATCTGTACACAGCTAACAATAACCATGAGAAACAACCCTCTAACTGCCCCTGGTCAGAACAGCCTCTGCTGCACATGACCTCAGCCAGGAGAGCTTCCACCACACAGGGGACAAGTTACAAAGGGGCTCCTGAGCTGGGCTGGTCCCTGTGCATGTGACAGCAGTGGTGCCATTGACACTGTCCCATAGTATTTCTCACATGGAATACCCTATCCTCTACTTGGGTTCTCCTCAATGTATCCTCTTTTTCATTAACACACCAGTGCAAGCTACCCAAATTGAATGCAATGAAGGAATTTTGGAAAAACCTCAAAAGTTTACTAGCTTTCTTGTATTTTCCCTCCTACCTCTAAAAGCCACTTTAAAATACCAATAATGGAAGTTTAAATTTCTACCCTTACACAAAAAACATGGCATATTTGGAAAACAGCTTCTGAAATGACTTAAGAAAAAATAGTTTTTATAAAAATGGTGATTAAAGACAGAATGCTTAGAATTTGAAGGAAACAAAACAAATCCAAAGCAATATTTTTATCGGTCATGCAGAAAAATGAGTGAAAGAAGTTCAAAAGCATGTATTTCTGTTCCACCATTACCTGTATTTAATTAGAAGAATTGAACAAAGCTGTGTCTACTTTTCACAACAAAAATCACATCATTTAAGATTTATTTATTGAATATATTTGCACATAAGTACAGGAGCTCAATAAAACACTGATAAGCAGCAAACAAGATATCTGCCTCCGGACTTCCTTCCCAGCAGCCTGCAAAGCTCCAGCACCATAGCAAGCGCCCGCACTCCCAGAACAACATTTTTAACTGCCACACATCAAAAAGCTGAAACATACATAATTACATTATTGGATCACAGACTCACTACCTTTGATTTTTCACTGTTTGAAAGAAGGCTCAAAGTCCACTGAAGTTGTGCCTACATTCGGAGCATGGGAGGATTCCCATATAAAATTACAGGTAAAGAATAAGAGACTTCACTCAAAACCAGAGGTAGCCATACAAAGTCAACAATGTTGCCCAGGCCCTAATAAACTCTTCCACACACTGGAATAAATATTTTTGTTCAGCTTTTATTCCAAGCTTCAGAGAGTCACAGAAGAAAAAATGGAGTTTTTTTCTCCCAAGAAAGCTCTGCCGTGTTTATCAGAGTGTGCAGCTGACAGGACCTTCCTTCCATGGAAGCCAGAGGCACAGGCAGCACTGAAATAGCCAGCGAGCAGCGGCCCTTGGGAGCAGCGAGGAAGAGGAAGGGCGGCTGGCCCTGCACAGCACCTCCGCCAGCGGCTCGCGGCGCCTGCGCACACCCAGACACCTACTTTATATGGCCAATCCAGGCCTGCTGCCTGTGCCTTCAGCTTGGCAACCTGCTCGGAAAACCTGACACACGTGCCTGGTGCAGCGTGCTTCACAGCCCTCTCGCTCCTCCACAGTGCCCAGGGAGTGTGGAGTTCCAAGGCTTGGGTACATCTAGACCAAACTGACACAGCAAACTCCATGTGCTCCCACAGCAATTTACTTACTTTTAAAGGAAAAGCTTATCTCCTCGAGTGCTGGGTACTGTCACTGCAGTGCAGATAACGCCACTGCAGCGCCACAGCTCCAGCAGCCTCGGGAGCACATCCCTCAGGGGGCTTTGGCTGCCCGCAGCCCATCCCTGCCCAGGGCAACGGGGTAGCCTGGGGTTACACGCAACACAGAGAGGAGCACCGAGAGCCTTGCAGGGCCGAGCTGGGCAGTTCTGATTGCTCTCCCTTTTTTAGAAGGAAAAAATTCCAATTAACTTCTCTGGAAGCAGGATTGGGCCCAGAGCCCAAAAATGCTCTGGGTTCCCAGGTCCTTACTCACTGCTCGCAGTTGGACTCGCTGGCACGGGAGACAGCAACGCAGCAGGAATCCGCGGAGCTGCTGCAGGAGGATTTGGGAGCCTGGGGCCCAGCCCTGCTCCTCCAGCCTGCGCCCAGGCTCAGCCAGGGATCCGAACGTGCTGCAGTAAATGCCAGCCATGTACGGTACAAACGCTGCCCTCACTCTCCCCAGTTCCTCCAAAGGGGGAATGCAGATGCCATCAGCTGCCTCCTGTGCAGGCTCTGCAGGCAGACCTGAACCCACAGCCACCCAAGTCAGGACACGCTATTTATAATGCTTTCAACATTTCACTTTTCTCTGCAAATAATACCTGTTCCAAGTTCAAGTCCAAGGCATATTTTGCCTTGCCAGATGATCTGCGACCGTCTCATGACTTATTACATTGTTATCACTGCTAAACTGAGCAAACAGGGCTGCTAAGTCTATTAATCTTCTGAAACATGGAGTCTGAAACTGTAGAAACAAGACATCTCACTACAAGATACATAAAATGTGCTATAGAGAGATAAGGAGGGAATTCAGTGCACGCTCTGGTAAGTTTTTTCTGTGCCACTGCAAGCAAGACTGACGCACTTTTGCAAGAGCCGACTCTGGATGTAACGTTACCAACAAGTTACATAAGGGAAAAGAAATTCCTTTTACAAGAGCAGCCTGCCCCAGGGCGGACAGCAAGGTACACTTCCCACAGGAAAACTTGGACACTCTGCAGACGTTGGAACTGCCACCTGCACATTCCCAAGGAGATAAAGGGAGTCCAACCCAGCGAGGGTAACCACGGCAGGCTGTGCAGAAGCTCTGCTCAAAACACCAAAGGATGGAACATATTTCAACCTGTCTAATCCTTACTGCTTTCTATTGTGCAGAAATTCACTCAATTCAGCTGCTCAAATACAGCTTGCATATTTATGTACCAAAATATTTTTCTGTGAAAACAACTATTTGGCCTATTTGCCCAAAGCAAAGGTCCCATGAGTACACAGGAGTCATACATTTTATCACAGACAAGGGCAGCTCCAGGAGGTAGTGGGGTTGTGGAAGGACAGACAGACCCAGGCTGAGCTGGCCCATGCCCCAGGCCAGGCTAATGCTGGTCATGCACTTGCCTTATGGAAATTATAATCTGGCTACACAAAACTCAAGCCCAGCTGCATTTTCCTCAGGCCTGGCTGCCTCAGTTTCCCTGTACAAGCTGTAGATTCAAACTAAAATGAATTCAAATTGTAGGATTTTGCACCCTCGTGGCAGAAGTGCTGTCACCTTACACACTGCTACTGCTCTTGCTAATTTGTACCAACAGCAAATTTACTTTCAAAAATTCAATCTTAGTCAAGCTGAATTGTGAGAACTCGAGTTAGATTTTACTGAGGATAGACTACCTATTGCAAACTTTTTTTCTTCCCAGCTACTTAAAATAAAGATGTTTTGGATAAAAATACTCTTTTATAACAACTACATGGATATATCTGAAACATGGACTATTTCACAGGGTAGGAGTTAACAGAAAGTAGACATTTAAAAAAATTAACTGACCCCTTAGGAAAAGCAGTTCTCCTGACAGATAGTGGGATTTCACCCCGAGCTCAGCACACATCAAACCCAGCCCCAAAACTGCCCAAAACTGCCCAATAGATAACCTTGTATACATCAACCTGCCCCAGCCCCTGCTGTTGCTCTCAGCCTCTGAAGCTGTTGAAGAGACTTCAGAGCATCTTCAGAACAGGAGAACTTACTGCTGGTTTTGAGTGCACAGATCAGGGTAAACCAACACTTGTCACTGGCTTTATTCTCTGAACAAAGCACTGACTAGGACATGCCCCCTACACAGACTGCTGAAGGGAGAGCAGGTTCCCCCATCCCGACAGGAACCACACAAAGCCTTCCCCTTGCAACTCAGTACATTAACCGAGTGTTTTCTTATCTTGGGATGTATTGAAGTTTCATCACAACTACAGCACGGTTTTAATAGTCTCTTCTCCTTCCTTGTTAATTGCTGGGAACTCTCTTCGACACTAGTGGAATTGCAATTGCACATATTCAGAGCAGGCTCCAAATGTCACCGAGGACAGCATCCAAACATATTTACATGTTTATGCTTTTGGTAAATAACTATGGGGTAGGAGGAAAGAAATGTTTACTTTGCTGCATTACTTGGGAAACTAAGTTTACGGTATATAATTGTTAATAAAATCAAATAACAATAATCATAGGCAACTACTCTAATCCCTAAGGCACACAAACAGTGGAGACCACCAGACATGCAAGGGAAAGAAGAGTCCCCCTGCGCAGGGCTGGGCACAGCAGGATACATTGAAGTGTAGGAATTCCCAGGGAAGAGACTGAACCTTGCCAGATCCCCCCTCTCCCTTCCCTCCAGACAGGAGTAGTAGCTGATAAACTCATAGTTGCAAAAATCATCCTTGGCATGAACATAAATCATAACAAATGGGAACAGAACTTTTCCTGCAGTTTTACCTTAACGAGCTGGCCTAGCTAACAAGATGTTTACAGCATTCCCATTGAAAATATGCCCAAGGAAAACGCCTATTAACCCTTTCAAAGTAACGGAGAATTAGGCAAGGCCTTTTACAACCCAACACACATGACTTCCTCAGAGTCAAAAAAAGGATGTTTGCAGAATATCCACCAGTTCCTGAGGAGGAATCATCCTGAGAAGAAATAATCCACTATTTAGGAATCAAGAGGTGCTAAAGCTCATCTCCCTAATTACAGGCATCCCTGTGTCACTACCACCTCCCCACTGATGCCGGAGCAGCAGAATAAAACAAGTACTCAAAGGAAATAAAAACAGAGAGGGAAGCCTATGATTTAATCTGAGCTGGCCATGAGATCTTCATCTACACCACACATGTAAGAACCTTCCTGTGGCCACAGAAACCCTCCTGGACAGCGAGGCTGAAACCACATGGCTTTTGCAGCCTGTCTGCAAAAACCCAGCCCTTCCAAGGGCCAACGTGTGCCCCAGCTGTTTGCTGGCATCCATCACCATTCCCTGGACCTCACAGTTATACTCCCAGCTTCCAACACAGCTGGCTCCAAGGACAGGGAAATCAGAGCAGCACCTGATGCAGGGATGCAGTGGGACACAGCTGGGACACTGCACCAAGGCCACGCAATGGGGCATTCACCTGCCCTCCACAGACCCCTCGGAGGACAGACTGCAGGACTGCACTACAGATTCCCCTCAGCAGGATCTTCCCCACAGATGAAATTTTGAAATTCTGCTAAGGAGTTTTTCCAGTGGTCCCAAGACACACAAACTAAGCACCAGAAACCTCCATGCCAACCAAACAGGTTTTAAAAGAAAGCAACAGCAGCACCTACTGCTTTCAAATGCTCACTGGTGTGTGGTATTTGTCACAGATGTGTCTAAAAATGTTAGATTATTCAATCCTTGGCCTTGCTATAGGAAGCAGAGTACAGATAACTCAGTAATTACCTAATAATACCAAAAAATCATGAACAGCACCTGAGACTTAGTGAAGCACCACAGTAGAACAATTCAGGAGGTACAGCAATGCAAAGCAAAATTTACCTTGCTCCACAACTGAACAGGGATGTCTGCATTTAAGGCTTGAAGCAACTTAATTCAAATATTTATTCCGGATTATACTGTTGAACTTCCAAAGCAAAATGGACCAACAGCATTTCCAGTTTTTAAAAAACCAGCCAAAACTGAAACTCTTATAGGCCCAGCCAGCACACCACCAAGAGCTGTGTGCCTCTCATGGAGCTCCCCCTGTACCCTCAGCCTGTGTACACTGACCACAGCCAGGCACTCAAAGAACAACTCCCTGGCCTGACTGCCTACAGAAAACCCTTTCAGTAAAGACTGCTCCCAGTTATGATTACTTCAATTAGATAATAATATACCAGAGAAACTCCCTGCTTCCACCAATTAAATTGCATTGTAGATACTTCTGCAGATGGATGCTACCTATTACTTTGCTAATCCACCAGATCTGTCTAACACCTCCTGCCCCAAGGGTGAAGGAGGTGGTCAGACACCTACCCAGGGGGGACCAGGCTAGAGGCAGCTGTGGGATACACTGGAACTGGCCATTTCCCATGTCTGCTTTCAGCCCAGAAAACAGGGAGCTCATGCCTTTCCTGGCACATGGCACAGCCATGCTTCCCAACACTCCAGAGACAGTGAGCACAGGGGAGGATTTGGTGGGTTAATGAAAAGAAAACACAAAGTCAGGCTGTTCCCAGTGCAGGGAAGGCTGGCACTGGGCAGGGATGGATGGAAACCGTGGACATGCCCTTTGCTGCAGCCCAGAGGCTCAGGGTAGCTCTGGCACTGCTGCTGATTGACGTGAAATTACAGATTCCTCACAGGATGCCCAATTTTGTCCATTGATTCAGGTGCCTCACAGTACCACAAAGCCTCCACAGACTCAGCCTCTTCCAGCCATTTGGAATAAATTTAATCCAATGATGGCTTTAAAGAAATGAGACAATAAATGCACCCCAGTACTTTCACTCTTATATATCAGACCTGCTTCTGTATATTTTTCCTCAGTAGCTCAAGTAAATAACAATTGCACCATCCTGAACTTTTATGTGTCATAAAAACCAGGCAGACCCCACAATTACTATTAACTCCAACGTACAGAGCAAAGTTTTCTAAATTTTTGGAAGCCTGGAGACTGTGAAACATAGACTGTTCGGTCATTGTCATAACTTTTCCATTTAAACAGCTTTTGGTTTAATTAAGCTTGGAGAAGTTTTGCAGCTCAGAAGCCCTGAGCTGTTAAGCCCAGGCCTTTTAAACTCAGTGAAGTCCAATTCCATTCTACAGTGTTACAGTCTATGAGCTAAGGAAAGCAGAGAGGCACAGGCCTCACAACATTTCAATTGCAAAAGCACACACTGCAATCATCAAGTTCAGCTCAGCATCATCCAGCACCCCTGTCCCTGCCAGATGAGATGTTGGGGTACCCTGCACCCCAGAACACTTCCGAGGCAGCGCTTCCAGCTCAGCCTGCAGTGCCCTACAAAGCAAAGAGACTCCCAACACCTCTGGTTCCTGCAGACATGCAGCAGTCCTGTCACCACTGCAGTGAGCACGGGGTTGCCAAGCCTTTCATTTCTTCCTCTTTTATCTACTTTAAATTATCATAATATTGTTCTATGCAAGTGGGCCTGCCCAGGGTCAGTATCACATGCAGCCAGCCCGAGTAGAGCCTGCAATCTCTCCTCAGCTCTCACCCCAAAATTCCCCTGCAGCAACAAGTGCCATCGGTTAATTATTCATTATGCAAATAATTTCCTTGTCACTTTGGAATGTGTTGTCGTTTCATTAGAACCTTTTCTCCGTAGTGCCAAAAAAAGACATAACCCAGTTATTCACCATTACTATTCATTACTCCCATCTCTCTTTCCCATTACATCCCTTCCCTGAACCTGCTCTCCCGCACTTCACTCTCTCTGTCACCCGTGTCCTGCTTCTCCCATGCTCTGGGGCACATATTCCCTACCTCAAAAAAATCACCAAATGAAATTATTTCTTTCTAAAAAAAAAAAAAAAATCACATATTTTTCCAAGACGACCATTTTACACAAACATTCCTGCATTTTTCTCTTCCCCTATACCAACGTCTTAACAAACTGACTTGTCTGCAGCTGCAAATCAAAGTTCTGAATTCAAGAACTTTCTGTAAAAAGAAAACCAGAAGCTCTCTTTCCCCCACGATAACGCGGCAGCTCCCCGGGCCAGGCCCAGAGCTGAGTGCGCACAGGGCGATGCCGCCCTCGCCACCGTGTGCTGCGCCCGCACCGCCGGCCCTGCTCGGGGTCCCCGCCTGCTGCAGACCCCTCACCGCGGTACCGACCCTTACGGACACCCCACCCGCCTGCCCGGGGCAGTGCGGAGCCGGCCCGGGCAGCCCCGACCCACGGCCGAGCCCCGGCCCGGCGCTCCCGAGGCCGCGGAACCGCCGCTCGCTCCGCGGCCGGAGGGCCCGGGCTCCCGGCGGGGACACGCGTGTGGAGCCGCCGCGCCGCCCTACATGGATCGAG
>JACBWW010000056.1:4213334-4225066 GCA_020086605.1 Lanius collurio
CACCTAATCCCGGTACAGCCTCCGCGCTCCGGACACCGCGGGAGCGAGGGGAAGGCGCGGAGCGGGGCGGCGGGGCGGCGGCGCGGCGGGCTGCCCTCCCCCGGGGCCGCCCTCCCTCATCCTCCCCGCGGCGGAGCGGCCGGCGCCTCATGAGTCACCGAGCCCGAGCCCGGGCCCGCACACGTGCCCGGCCCCGCCGCCTCCGGCCGGGGGAGGGACGGCAGGGGCGGCCTAGGGGCGGGCAGCGCTGCCCGCGGCCCGGCCGAGTCCGCAGAACACCCAGCGCGGTCGCTCCAGACCCCCCAAACGCCGTCCCTGACGACACGATCCTCTAAAGATTTGCTTCCCAAAGCAGGTAGAAGGACCCTGCTTTGCTCCCGGTTCCCGCTCTTCCTTCATCTTAGCAAGAGAAGACGTTGCAAACCGGTTGGTTCTGCCGGCGTGGCCCCAGCGAGGCCAGCCCGGAGGCTGCTGCGGGGGCTGGCATGCGGCTCCCCCGGCACCCTCCGTGAGGCCCTGCACCGCTCCCTGTCCCTCCGGAGCAGCAGGCCCAGCACAAGGCTACAGTCAGCTCTGCCCCGTGTCACAGGGCAGGTGTCAATCTTGCCGTGGGGGTGACACTGACAGGAGAGTGCAGAAAAGGAAACACAGTCCAGATCAGCCAGAGGTGTATCAATGTGTCCCCTACCAGGATATGCACCCAGGGCCATGTGCAAAGGAGGCTCATCAAACCACCGTAGTGCTAAGCACACTTCAGGAAAGACATAAACAAACTGAAAAGATTCCAAGGAAGGGCGAAAATTAAGAGATGTAAAAACATGTCTTACCATGGCAAGAAGAACTTATAAAGAAGACTAAGGAAGAATTGAATTTGTTTTCCCTATAAAAAGTCATTATAAATTTGATGGTTATCTACTGTTCTCTGCATTAACCTAGAGGACAAAAAAAGAGAGACACCCTAAGCATGGGCAGAGACAGGCAGGCTGCCCGGCAAGGGGATGTATGGGGGCATGGGGAACGCCGGGGCCAGTCCCACTGGTGTCAGCTTGATGGGCGCTGGGGTGAGAGATCCAGGGACAGCAGTGGGGGTGAAAGCATGGAAAGAGCTGGAAGCAGCACCAAGAATGATTGAAGCACAGCAATGATAACCTGAAATTTAAGGGCACTATAAAGAGCAAGGAACACTTTTTCCTTGTATTTATGGTAGTGAGGACATGAAGATGGGCTTAAACTGCAGGGAGAGAGAGAATAAGGCTGGACAGAGAGGAGAAAAAAGGACTGATAAGGTACTAAATCAAGGTTAGGCACTCTTCTGGAAGAGTGATTCAGGTACACTCCACCGTGCCTGGGGCAAGGGAACAGATAAAGTGACCTTCTGTGGTCCCTCTTCCAGCTCTTTCTTCCCCTGGCCCTGACAGGTTTACATTGTTTGATCTCATTTCTATGTTACAGCAGCAGCCCAGTCCCTCCCTAGGCTCACAATAACATCCTACACTGTTCATCCTTTCTCTTTTATTTTTGTGCCATTTGCCATAAAAGTGTCCTGTGCCTTTGAAAACTGGTTTGCAGTTCTCTCTGTTTTACCATTTTAATAAAGTCAGTGGCAGCATTCTTTGTCCCTTGCTCTCTAGGCAGCAGCAGTCTGAGCCAAACTCACACCTAAAACCTACAAATATTTGTGATGATTCCTGGAGATATCTTGCCTAGTATTTTATTCCCAAGTATTCTAGCATATGAAGCAACTGCTTGTTGATAAGGCTGCATCTTACTGATAAGGCTGAGCACATCTCACTGCCTATATACATACGCTTCCAAAAAACCTCAGTTATTCTCTTTTCCCTTAAGCGTTTAGTTTCGATTTCTGTTTCCTTCCGTAGGGAACAATGCAGAGTGTGGTTGCCTCATGGTGAGTACTCCAGCTGTTTCTGTTCCTCCCTGTTGCTAAATTTAACATTGCCAGTTAACCAACACAGGGAAAACCCTTCCTGCCCTGGGCACAGGCTCTGCCCAGTGGCTCCAGCAGGCACCAAAGCCCAGGTGGGTCCCTGTCCACCTCCCTGTGGGTCCCTTGGGGTCAGGTTGCCAGATGATCAGCACTGCTGCCTCTCCACAGGAACATCAAGTACCACGGGGAACTTCCTAGAGGCTTGAACCGCTCAATGATTCGGGAAGCACTATAAAACAGACATGTCACACACTCACAGCTCCACCTCCAAAGAGCTTTCTCCTTGCTGTGGTGGTGAAAGAGCCATCAAATAAATGAGTGTTCATGGAGAGAAAGAGTGGGACTCCTTCACATGGGCTCTGCTGCCAGCTTAGCCTACCCCATGCAAAACAACATCCTAATGTCTGTAAGGAGGCAATTTTGTCTCATAGTTGTTTCACATTGGTCCTGCACCAGCAGGGACTGCAGCACACAGCGAAAGTCTGAGGGCTGCTGTAAGGATTGGGTACCACAGGTACCATGCACATTAGAAACCAACGCACAAAAACTATAGAAGGCTTTTCTGTGGTTAAGTTTTCAAATTGGGTCTGATCTCCCTTCCAGCTCCCTTCACAGCTCAGGCCAGTGCCCCAGCCCAGTGCCCCAGCCCAGCACAGGCACTTCACTGAAGGGCTGCCCCACTGCTCTCCTCCTGTGGGGAAACACCAGATAGTCCACAGACCTCTGTCCTTTACACCTCACATTTCTTGATGACTTTATTCTGAATCCCCATCCCTCTCTCTTTCACCATTTTCAGCATTACTGGCACATTACCAGCACGTTACCATCTCTCTCCAGGAGCACGTGGTGGCAACCCTTGGGGCTAGGTGCTGTGACAAGCAGCAGTCATGCAGTGGTGCCCTGCTGCCAGAAAATAAACACCCAACTCCCTCCCACCCTTCTTCCCCCCAGGCTCCCATATTCAGCCATGGTTTAATTTCAGCCTCTCTCTGTTGCTACAGACTGGGATTCCCATGCCACCTGTTTTTTTAAATTGGAGTGTTCATCCCTAGCCAACAGGAATAGCAGCTTCCAAGGAAACCACAAGGCACATTGACATCGGTGAAGACAAGGAAAGAGACAAGGAAAAAAACAATTAAAAAGACAAGGAAAAAGACAGAGTTTGCCTCCAGTGTCAGGTGGTGTTAAACATCTTTTAACACAGACACCTAAGCAGAGGGTTATGTTTTGTGAGATGAAGTAATAATGAATAATTCCTCACTTGACTTTGTGAGACAGATTTTGGTACCTGATCTCGAGATGTAACTCCAGCTACTTCCTTCATGAGGCTTTTTGTTCTATTACATAGCTTGGAGGGGATATAATTAACTTTGGGTTTTTTTGTGCTCTAATCACCCCTGCAACAGAGCAGGCAGCACTTTGGAAACAGAATGGGTTTAGTGAGCACCCCTCCTCGGAACTGCCCAGCCTTGGGAGCATCTGAACGTGCCGCATACTCAAGGGAGTGCAGGCACCTCACTGGCTGGGAGAGCTTTCTGATACCTGCTGGTTAGCTCTTACGGCTTTTTTCTAGAAACTGGAGACTCAAAGGACAAAGAAGCATTCCATTTTATTTCAGAAAAATGTTGTGTTCTTATGCTTGTGTTTCAATGAAGTTTAATCCTAATCAGAATAAAATCCATGACAACTGGCATCCCATCATATTTTATATTTACCTGCCTCACTGTGGTGCAGTGCAGATGTCCCCTCAGATAAAGCAGCCCTGGCTGCACAGCCTCGAAGGGCTCTGGGAGTGAACATTGTACTGGGCCGTTTGTGCTCTTCCTGTTCCCGTTCAAGCACAAAGAGCCTCGTAGGCCATTTCCTCCCTGAGAACCGACATCACCGGGCTGGGCATTTTCAAAGCACTTGTTCTGGTCACAGAGTTTCTGTAAAAATTCCTCCCTGCCCAGATTATGATGGCATAGGACAGTGTCTGCACAAGTGACCTTTCCTATACACAGAGTTTAAGCCTTTCTAAAAAACAACCAGTGCCTAAGATGTGCCTCCTGGTGCTACATGGGCATCAGCAGCATGGTGGGTGCCAGCTGCTCCCACTGGAAGGGCAGCTCCCACTCCACCTCTGGTAGCAGGACTGAGCTCCATAGACATTTGGTTGCACCGGTAATTAGGTTTATTTAATTTCATTTTCCCATCTAAGTCCATTTTCACGTGGGAACAACCTGCCCACTGTGTTGGGTGCTGCTCCCTGCAGTGGGAGGCACTGTCTCTAGTGCTGGTGTCTGCTGGGAACCCCGCTTGGACACCTTCCTGTGGGACAAGGCACAGCCCCAGTCTGTCTTAGCGCTGGGAGACTGGAGCTGTGTCCTGGGCACCTGTGATGGCATTTCTCACTGTATCCTGTAAAGTGAATGCATTCCATTTACATTGGTTTATGCACATTACAGGGGATCAAACCTTAGGGCATGGGTGTCAGGCACAAGGTCTGTCATAACAAAATGTCCAGGCAAGGCAGGGTAAAGAGGAAACCATAAGGAAATCTCAGATCCAGGGGTCTCCCAGATCATCTTTCAATACCAAAAACAATCACCACCTGGGATTCCAAACACCCAACAGACTAATTGCCTTACAGCAAAGATAAAGAAATATGTCATTGAAAACTCAGCATTGTGTGCCACTCAACTCAGAAGACATAAATCAGTACTCAAGGACAAAGAGAAATATTGTGTGCTGAGAAAGTTTTTTGAGAGATAATTGGTGTTTTAGAGTCCCTGTGTGCTATTGCAACTGAAGCAAGAAAGAGGAGCTCTCCTGGCTGAGTCAGTGCAGCCCTGGTGCTACTGAGGTGAGAGCTGACCTATGAAAATGGTGCCAAGGTGCCTGCCTTTCCCTCTGAGCCCGGCAAGGCCAGTGGTCAGCTGGAGCACGGCACTGGGACACCAGTGCATCCCAGAACCCGACATGAGGGTAGCTGTGGGTATCCTCTTCACAGCTGCACCTTGAGCAGAACAAAAACACTTTCTCCCTGCAGGGCTCCCACCCATGAGGGGCAGAGGGGACTCCATACCTGGCCTCACACACAGACAGAAACTACAGTGTAAATCCACCCGTGCTCCAAGTATGTCCTGTGTCTTCATTTCATCTCACCAAAAAGCTTCAATAGAGCTTTCCGATTCAACAGAATCAACCTACACTCTGATTTTCCTTCTCTCCTTGAGCCTTTATTAAAGGCAGACACAGGAGTTGCTTCAAACTTGGACTGAACATGACTGCGAGCCTGGAGAAGCCGTTTGCTTCCTGATGTCCTTATTTGTGCAACACTGATGAAGCTCAAGTTCCCCAAAAAGGTCTGACACAAGCTCCAGTGCTGCCGCCACAGAAGGCCCTGCTGCCTCCCTGCTCTTCTGGATCCCACTCCCGCAGCTGCTGCACAGCTCATGCAGCCATCGCTTCCCCGCCAGGCCAGAGCACATTTGTTTCTGGTTTAATGATCTCATCTGCATGTGCATTTTTGTAAATATAACAGACAAATTTATGACTTGGCCCTTACACCGTTTTGTTCCTTTATTTTAAAGCCTCCTGCAACTACTATGTGATAGTATTTTCATTGAAAGCAATAAAGTACTTATAATCTCTTCTAGTCTACAAGCACATAAATGAGCACGGCAAATTCCCAGCAAATAATTGTGATACATGTTACAGCTTTTGCAGTTTCTGCACAGGCAATTTCTTTCCTTCTCTGCAGCTCACGCTGGAGCCCCTCCAGCAGTGCCTGGTTGCTCCCCCAGCCCCATGGGAGCCGTGTGGGTGCTCAGCCCAGTGGCTGCTGGGTGCAATCCAACATGGTGCTTAGTCACGGAAAACTGGCGGGACGTTCTCCAACTGCAGCGGATTTCGCAGCAAGAAGCTGAGGGTCATTCTCAGAGGATTAATGTCATTATAATCTCCCATATGCTTAATCAACACCCTCCAGAGTGCCAAAGCAGAGCTGAGTAGTGATGCTCCAGGGATGGACATCCACCTGCCTCACCCAGGGCTGGCAGGACCCTGCGGAGGAGCAGCACTCGTCCCCATTGGGAAACGCACCCAAAGTTGGGGCACAGCCATGACAGGAGTGCCTCACCAGCCCTGTCCCCGCTCTACCGCCAGAACAGAAATTAAACCAGCTCACAGGGCTTTGGTAAGCATGTGAAAACCTCTCTCTCGACTTTTCCAGCACAGTAAGCACCACAGGTGATGAACAGATAAAACTGTAGTAAAAGCAGAAGAAAAGAGAAGATGCACCGCTGGCGCCATGGCAGTGGCTCCCGCACCATGCTTGTCCGCTTGTCCCTGGGAGCAGGTTGGTGCTCACTCAGGGTGGAGCTCCATACCACAGGGGTTCCAGTGGACCCCCAACATGTGCCACAGAGGGTCTGAAGCTCTTCAGAACCACAGAATTTTGTTACTCATGCCTTACATAAAACATCTTGCATTTAGTGTTCATTTCTCTAGTATATTATTTAAGTCTTCACTAACTCAAGATAACGATACTCATATGCAAAAGCAGCACAATGAAAGATGACAATAAAACCATCCAGCTTTGCGAACAACTCACCGTCCGTCACCGGCAGCCGCACTGTCCTGCTGCGATCTGCGGGCTAGCGGCTCAGTCCCCACTTGGGGCTCCTGCGCGGTGCACAGGGCGCTGCTGGCACAGCCACCGCCTCCCCGGTGCCGCGGGGCCAATTACAACATGCTGCTCTGTGCGACCGCAGCACGGCAGCCTGGCAAGGGGGAAGCAGTCACAGGCCAGAGAATGACACTTACCAAACCTATGGGGCCGAGGGTTTGAAGTGAACCCTGTGTGCAGCGGTAACCACGGCCACAGGCTGGGCTTTGCAGATATATTTTCTTAAGGAAGCAAAAATAACTTTCTGCTAATAAAAAAGAACATGCCAGAGGAAGTGCTTTGCATGGCGGCTGCAGCCCAGCTCGCTGACGGGGAGCTCACGTCAGGAACACGGACACGCGGTTTGAAGTGCTCCGGTTGCAGATGTCTCCCTGTGAGCCATTAATCTGCCCTCTGGCAGCTGGTGGGGGAAACGGGCTTGGGCCGCTGACATGGGCCATCGCCCACGGTCCCTGGAAATGGGGCAATGGCTGGGGCGGTGCCCCCGGGACTCCTTCCTGCTGCAAGCCGCAGATAACGGCTGCCTGGCTAGCGTGCCGCCACCAGCACCCACAACATGGCTGGCCTCGCCAACCAGGGACTTTCAGGCCCATTTTTGCTATTTCTGCTGTGGTTACCACCATCTCCTGGCTTCCAAAGCCAGCAGCCCTTCTGCTCAAAGCTCTGCTGCACTCAGAGCCAGAAATGTCCCTCGCTCAGCCCAGGGGGAAAATGCCACAAAAGCCCATCTTCACCATGGGGGGGAAATGCCACGGAGGCCCATCTGGTCATGCCAGCTTTGGTAAACACATGGAGTGGCTCCTGCCCGGCAGCATCCATGGTGGGCATGGCCCAGGCAAGGGGTGTGCTGGCGGCAGCTGAGAGCCCCAGCGTGGGTGCCACTGCAGTGGAAAGGCCGCATGGCTCTGCTCGGCTGTGCCAGCTGCTCCCCACAGCACAAGGGCTCGTACCCACAGCCTCGTACCCACAGCCGCCGTGCCGGGAGCTGGGCCCTGCACCGCCCGAGCTCGGGGCTGCTGGAGGCGCAGCTGGAGGTGCAACATGCGGGTAAAGCAGCCTGGAAGCGCTGCCGAGGAACGCTGCAGCCAGCACGGCCATACACAGGATTTCCTGTCATTTCTTTCCCCTCCTCCACCAGTGTTCCCCCCTGCTCCTGCCCTGCATTAGAGGGCTGCTGGATTCACCAACCCAGCCTGCAGGGTATTGCAGGAGTTAAGGGAACAGCTTTCCATGAGTCCCTGAGCCTGGCTCATGGCAGGTACCAGCCAGCCCTGGCCTGGCACAGCCCCAGCTCGGCCACAGCACCCGCAGCAGAGTGGGGGGAGCATGGCACTATCTGCACATCTTCCTCACTCAGGCTGCCCCAAGGACTGCCCCGTGGTGAAAAAAAAGTCTGAGTCCTGATTTCCATCACTAATAAATAATAAAATCAATTGCAGAGAGTAAATGATATAATGACTTGATTTTACTAGGATTTAGAATAATCACCTGAGAAATACCCATTTCTATTACGGAGTTTTGTGTGTTTTGGCAGGGAGAGGGATACTCTGCATGAGGGATCTCTTCCCATCCTGAAGCCTTTTTCCAAGCAAAGCATGGGCACCCTGGTCCTTTCTCTGGGCTTTCCAGAGATTCAGCAGCCTGGTCAGAGTAAAACACCTGATGAGAGTGAAGGATACCCAGAAATTTCACCCAGAAAGACACAACAGATAAAATTTCCCATGGTTGTCAGCTATCTGTGCAGGAACCCAACAACCTTAAGGCCTCCATGAGAAAAGAGGCATCCATCGAGAGGGGCCCTAGTCTGAAAATCATGGCTGAACTGACAGATTTTCTCCTTTCTCCTGGTACAGCTCTGGCACTGCAAGGCACAGTGCATTAGCAAACACCCCTGTTTAATCTCACATGAATACCCAGACTATAAAGAGAGAGCAGAGCCCGTCTGCCTTCCCTGTGGTGTCAGACATGCAGCAGGGGGAGTCTTCATGCTCTGATGAATGAGTAAAACTGCTCACTAAATACTGATCACAGACGCACTTGTTGGCACATCATTACTCAGGCCACGGTTTGCTTTGCCGTGTTGGTTCTGAATTGAGCTAAAGTGTTATCGGCCCCAGACTGCACAGGGTGAGCAGTGGTGCTGGGACACATGACAACACTGCCTAGCTTTTTCCTTTGTTTTGTTATTGTTCCTGGAGAGTCCAAAGCCTGAGGGTTTTCTTCGGCTGCAATTATTAAAATAATGAGTTCCTTCAGAAAGGCTTTCTTGTCTCTCAGCTCAGATGCCCTCCTGTGGGGGCTGGCAGGGGAAGGACAGCGGGGACTGAGCACGGTGTCACCGTCTGCCTCTCGCCCGTGCTGGAACACCCTGAGCCTGCCAGCTCAGCGACCCTGCCACCTGCTCCCAACCGGAGTCACGACCCACGGGACGGCTTCGGCGGAGGTGCCCTGTCACAGACACGGACACCACACCAGAGAGCAGAGCTGACCAAAGGCTTCCTCTCCTTGCAAATGACACCAGTGCCTGCGAGCTCTGTGGAGGAGCATCTCTGGAGGGGACTGGAGGTGTGTCTGCTCAGGGCCGTGCTGTCCTGAGGGCAGGTGTCTGCACCAGGGACTGTGCCACTGGCAGCAGCAAGGTCGTCATGCTGCTGAAGGGATTTCTGTTCCAAACATTTCAGTAGCTTTAATTCTTTCTCGTTAAAGCTGACAGTGTCTGACCAATCACCCATCTCCATTCTTCTCATTTTTCCAAATTTTGGTCATGTCTTTGTCTTTCTTTTGAAAACTAATGACTGTAAAAGTTTTCAGGGGCAGGAGCATTTTGTTTTGTTTGCAAAGAATGAGGAGCCTCTGGTTAATCTGTAAAAGATTATCTGAATCAGAGGAAGTGTGGGAAACATATGGACAATCTCGTCTCTCCCTCATTAGGAGATAAAGTGTCCTCACTCCCCCTTTTCATCCCAGCATCAGAGATAACAGCTTTGCCTTCCTGCTGGATATCGTATCAAACAGATCCAGATTGGAAACAAAGGTCTATTCCCTGATATGGGAACCAGGAGCAGGATCCTTGCATTTTTATATTAAACTCCAGTGTGAAATAATAATAAAGTGACCCTTTTGTACCTTCTTGTGTTGTTTAGGCAGCTTTTGTATTTTCCATGAGGAATTGTGTAACCGAGGCAGACCTGTGCTGTGGGCACACTGGCCTGGCTGGCACTGGGCAGGAGTGGGAGCATCTCAATATCCCTGAGCTCCATCCCATAGAGGATTGTTTGAGTCCGATCATAAAGGAGCAGGGGGTTGGCTCAAAAAATAAAACATGTAGCTCCCAAAAGTGAAATTCATATGCAAATGCAAAGTACACCAGATAAAACAATAGATACTTATTTGCTTTGTTTGGCATTTTTTTTTCTTTTCAAAAGGTAGATCTCAAACAAGTGATGCTATTAAAGGCATTCCTGCTGTATTCTTTGCCTTTTTTTCCCTCTTTTTCATTAAATGTATCCAGGTATAAAATAAGAGATATTTTAAAGAAATTTGCAGGTTTTCAGGCCCTTTATTAAATTTTCTTTTTCAATCCTACATGTTATCACCCCAGTGCCTGGCAAAGAGCCAGTGGAACTCCATTCCTTCCCTGCCTTTCACAGCCTCCCTGGGCTTCCAGAGCAATGGCACATTCCTGCCCGCACCAAGGCAGCCAAATTAAATATTAACTCCTGGAAATGTTCCTCATTTTTCTCACATATCATCCGGGTGAGGCTCTCCAGGCTCTGAAGTTCGCCGGTACCGCGGTGCCTGTGATGCTGAGGCCCAGTCTGGCACATTTCCCCTCCAGAGGAGGGCGATCCCTCCCCAGAGCCGGGGTGCAGGGGGGTGCTGGACCCGCATCTCCTGCCACCCTCAGCCCACAGGCACAGCATCTTTTACAACCAGGACTTCAGGCACTTTGATCTCGTCTCCAAATCTACTATTTCAAATCTGAGCTGCCTGGCTGTGGGGGTTGTGGGGGGCATTGCCTGTCCCCTAACTGACAGAGGCATCAATAGTTCACAGCCACATTAAGAAACACAGAGATTCTTCAGGGGAAAAGCCACAGCCAACTACTTATTAGTTACTCTCAATATTTAACTCAAAGCACAGCTGCTGCTAAGCAAGAAACACTGCTCTGGTAAAAGCTCTGGAGTTTTACCATGGTGTCCCTTTTGCTTCCAGGGGATTTGTGATTCAAAACAGCCACGTTTAATAAGAGTATTCTGCTGTGAAACTGCCAAGGGGCACAAGTGGAAGCACGAGGCAAGTTTGCCTTCACACAGAACACAGCAATTCCAGACGTAGAGATGTTTGAAAAGGACACCAATAATGCACACCCTTTCATACAGTCCCATACTATGAAACCCAGCCATGGTCCAGCACTGCCACAGACCAGCAGGCAGTGACAGGGAACAACAGTCCCCTCCTGCCAAACAGGGACATTAAGATGATGATGCAAAGGCTGATTTCATTTCCATGTGACCATGGAGGGTTGTTGCTACTTGGCCTACACATACACTGAAATATTACAGTATAATGAACAAGGCGGACTTGACTTAGTGACCCCCATATTTTTAGACAAATAACAAGGATGCTGGGGTTTTTCCATGTTTTAGCAAGCTCTGGGCCCAGCAGTGCCCAGCTGCAGCCTGACACTCTTTGACAGCACCCTATGCACACTCACAAAGTGATGTGTCACACCCCTTCCGCCAGCTCTGGCAAAGCCAAATCCGTGCCTCTCCCCTCTTGGAACACCAGGCTCGCGTTCCAAGAGGGAAATGCTGTTCCAGTCCTCCCAAGCAGCCCAGCCCTGGTGGGAGGGTGAGGTCGGAGGCAGTGCCAGGGCTGGGCCCTGACAGACTGGGGCACAAGTGGGCAGCGGGAGCATGGCAGGGAGGCAAAGCACAGCCAGCGGCTCCGCGGGAACCCCGCAAAGCCTCCCTGGTACCTACGGGACATGGTGTCACAAACCTTCCCGCACACAGCTGAGTGCCACGGAACGCCCTGCCCTGCCTGCTGAGTGCTGGGCTGTGGGGACAGGGCTGAGGGGACAGGGCCGTGGGGACATGGCTGAGGGGACAA
>JACBWW010000056.1:4225073-4366559 GCA_020086605.1 Lanius collurio
GAGCACAGACCACACAGACAGAGGACAGACAGAACACATCACCCAGTTCACTCTGACACAAACCAAGAACTTCCATGATCTGCTTTTCTATGACACAGCTGTTCTCAGAACATCCATCCCATGTGTCAGTGTCCAGGCTCCTGGCCATATTCCAGTTGGGCACAACCCTTCCACAACCTGCCATGCCACAGACAGAAAACCAGAGCAGTGCTTGCCCAGTACAGACCAGTTGGTGCAATGGGCATACTGGGGTGGAGGGTGACATCCCCAGAGCCGGTGTTAATGATCAGCTCATTCTGTAAACACCAGCTGGATTCTCTAACTCAGTATTTAAAGCTTTACTCCTTCTAATTAAGTAGTGACTATAGCTACATGTCATAAAAATCAGATTGCAAGTAACTAATCATTAGCTCATATTTTAATTGGGTTTTTTCAGTAAAAAGGGCATACTTTGTGTCTTGTGCTTTTGAAAAGGATATAAAGAAAGAAATGAAAGATACTATTACAGAAGGAGAGAAAAATAAATAAGTGGCACATGCAGACAGTGAGTCTATTGAACAGATTTACAGTCTGCATGTTACTGGCATGAAGCAGAAATCATCTTTAAAATAAGATTTAAGAAGCCCAAGGAATCAAAATCAAGCCTGTCATGCTAAGAAATACTGTTGGAGAAACTTATGTTCAATGCTGTCAGTATAACAGGCTGAATCGCTGTAATGATAGGCAGCAGCTTTAAGAAAAACTGATTTTTCTGATATGATTCAATATAGGACTAAAGTAGCTAAGGGGAAACATTTAACTCTATTTATTTTTATCTGTGTAAAACAATACTGGGTGCTATACAGAGCATTTTGGGAGGTAAGCAGGCATATTCTTCCCCAAGCAGGCAGCAGGTCTGGAAAAGCTGCTTTCATAAATATAGTAAAAATCACACCAAACCCCTCGGAACCTTGTATGTCACAGTAAGCAGAGGAACTGTTAATGAGAACAGGATAATTGTAACTAAACATTAATTCCTCTCTATTTATTTTAGTACAAGGTCAATTCTGATTTTATTTCTTCCCTTGACAAGTTACACTAAACACTCTGCCCAAAGATGTTGGAGGCAGAAGAAAACAGACTGAATTAATCTCTGACGGGAACAGGAAAAGTCATTTTGGAATCCTTTGAGGTTACTACTGAAATCCTTCTAGGAAAGAACAGAAATCAAAGCAGAGGAGAGCGAATCTGGTCATCAACCCCAGATCCATGCACAGGATGAGGATGGAGGATGTGCACTGGTCCTGGAGGAAGGCAAGGATGAGGCTGGTACAGGCCCTTGGGGCATGGCACTCCTCCTGAAACACAATCAAACCCTGAATTCAGAGGGATTTATTTTATGGAAATCAAGCAATCTAAAGCATCTTGTGACTCTTCTCTACAGAAAGCAAAACAAGCAGCATGAAGTGCCACCACTTTGTAATGAGTGCTCTGAAATGCACAACAACTAATTAAAAGGAAATAAGAAAAAACACCCTGAAAGCCAAATGGGCACTGAAAATAAATTGCTCCCAGATAAGGGAAAGCTTATTTCTCTGTGACGGAACTGTAGACACAAACCTCAGGGAAGCCAGCATTTCTTAGGGTGGTCATTAGCTAAAACAATCCCTGCAAAAATGCTGGGTCGAAATACAAAGAAACTAGAATATTGCCATATACCATAAGGAAAAATAATCATTAGGATGATAAAGTACTTCCTCTCCAGTCAAAAATATAAATATAAAATTATGGCAACTGAAGCTCATACATGAGTTTTAAAATTCAGGCCTCTGTAGAAATGTGCTCTGACAGGATGATGTTTGTTTTCCCTGGCTGCTGCTCACCCTGGAGAGCCCCCAGCCATTGTACTCCTGCAGGAGGAGGATTTCCGCTAGTAAACCTGCCAGGGAAACACAACCAGGCATCCCAGGAGCTGTATTTTGTTAGGAGAATGGAAAACCCCTCAAGCGCCAGGAACTGTTCAATAACAAAGTAGATGTGAGCAGCCCAGGGTCCACCAGGTAAAGTCATGTTTGTTTGGAGTCTCTCCAGAGGCTGACCAGGGAAAAGGAGACACAGGGACTGTTTGTTTAAAGAAAAAAGAGAAAGTCCAAATTACTTTTAAAACTACCATCTCAAGGATGGAGGGAGCCCATGGGAATGATTCACACATCCCGAGCCATTTGCCAGATCAGCTGAAGACAGAAGGGCCGTGTGTCCCTGCAGAGCCTGGGAGGCAGCTCCGGGCTGGTGCCTTGGCTTATAGCTACTCCTTGTCCTTCCATTTACAGGGGATACTTCTGAGCAGTTTTACTTGTAATCCAGATCTGGGGATTAGATTTTTGTACATTGCCTCTCAGTTACTACAACTGCAGAAGCCCTGGGCCCTGTTTCCAAGTGCCACATTTCACCACCTTCCTGCCTTAGTATAGACCGATTTCCCCTCATGTTGCTGCACGAATGCTGAACACACATTTCCGTTTCTAGATAAATGAAACTGGGTCACTTTCTTTCTCTACAGTAACTCCTGAGGCCATCTGACTGTCCCACCACAGCCCAACACTACAATGCACATACACGCTCTCTCCATCAGATCACTGAGCCAGGCTTTCCCAAGAAATGCCACATTCAGCAGTAATTTCTTTTGCTGTAACTTAGTTATAAAAGAGACCTTTGAGAACTGCCTCATTCTTACCTGTTCAGCCTGCTCCTTCCTCATGCACCTGTGGCACCCACCACCACAGCACACAGGGAGCACAGGATCCTTGTGCAGGGAGGGAAGCACCACCATGGCTCTGATTTAACTTCTTTGGGCTCTGTCTGATGGAGCTCCTGGGCCAGGTGGGATCCATTCCCTCCTCTGGCTCGTCAGCACTGCCTGCTGCTCCAGCCCCTCACCTGAGCAGGGGACACTCCCCAGCCCCTGCCCAGCACTGCATCATCTGGCTGCCTGACTTAACAACTCCCTCAGTGTATTTCACCCCAGTGTGTTTTAAAAGCTGGGCTGTGCCTGGCTCAGTCCCCACTTTTCCCATCAGAAAGAAGGAACTGGGCCAACAGCAAGTGGGCTTGTCTGCTCCTGAACAGCATTCACTAAACAGAGCAGGTCTCTGGGAAGGAAAAAGAAATCCTAAGACCAAGTCTTGGAGCAGCCAAGAGCACAGGATTTATTTCAAAAGGCATCAGGCAAGCTGCTGGATTGCCTTATTTATCAAATAATTTAATTATTTCATCTGGACGGTTATTTGTGAGACCTTCCATCCCATGACTCTTATGTGGCTGTGTCAGGAAGTGAGGCAAGAGTGCAAGTATGAACAAAACAGCAGCTAAATGTTCCACTTCACTTATGTGGGTCAAAATCTCAATAAGACACAGAAGACTGAAAGGAAGATGAGCCTTACAGGCACCTTGCCCTGACATCAGATCCCTGCAGAGCTCTGCCCCCAGGTGTTTGTGTGCTCAGGTCAGACCCTGATGCTGCTGATCCAAAAGCTGCTTTGAACAAACACATAAAGCTGTAAGTGTTTGAAAATGTGTTGCTGCACACCTCAGGTGCTGCTGAGGTGGCCACCCCTCACTGGCTGAAGGAGAACGTTTGGGCTGACATACATCTGACTGCCCAGAGGATAAAGTTCCTCCTGGGCTCTAGGAAGATTATTTTTAGCTTAAATATTTTTAGAAAGTGAAAACCAAATTGAAAGCAAGCAGAAGTCAGCTGAATTAGTATCTTCATTACTGTCAACGTGAGCAGTTAAAAGCTGAATTGCCAATGTGGCAGTGACATGGTCAGGACACTGTGGTGGGAATCCATGCAGAGGGTGTCAGCTCATTCCAGATGTCCAGGGCTGGACAGGCAGCCACCTCTCACACAGCACAGTGCTGAATCCACGGCCCCTGCAGCAGCCTGTGGGTAGTCTTGCTCTTCTGGAGACGTGTTCTCATAAATCATTGTTAAAACAATGCAGAGCAGAGGCTGCTGTGGCACAGAGCACTGCAGAGAACTGGGGGCAAGGAGCAGAGGCACCTAACCCCAGAGCAGCACTGCCTGGGCAGTGGCAGGGCAAGAGGTGATGGGAACAAGAACAAACACTGGAATTTCCCTCAGGAAAAACATTGTAGGATGTTTTACATATTCCAAGCTGCAGAGGATCTGGTTGGGTTTGGAACGAATAAGAAATAGACCCATGTGTTGTCTCGTGGGTGTGGAGCTGGTTGTGAATTCCCTGCAAAGATAGGTTCCTGCAGCTCCATCCCATCCAACCAGGACTTCTGCTGGAGAGCAGCTCTCCCTGTCCAGCTGCTCATCATGCACAGAAGAGGTGACTAAATGTGGCCAGTGTCTTGGCCCTGTGTTTGCCCAAGAAAGTGTCTGCAGGGCTGGGAACGCAGAACTGGGCCGGGCAGAGCCAAGGGCGGCCCTTCAGCCCCTCGCCCTGCCCACACTGCTCTGCCCAGGAACAGTTATTTTTAGGTCACTTACCGCCACTAAAACATATTTGGACTGTTTTCAGGCTGACTCACAGCTGAATTCCTGTTCTGGAGGAATTTTCAGTCCACACCCAAAATAAGGGAAGACAAAACAAAATTAAACAAAAAAACCCTGCTGTCTGGATCAGAACCAAAGCCCAAAGCCTGTGTCCAGCTGTGCTGATGCTGATGCCTGCAGCCCAAGTGTGGCTCTGCCTGGGGTGAACCTGCATCCACAACTCATTGCCCATACCCACACTCGCACCCATCTTAGCCCTGCTTAGCCCAGCTTAGGTGGACCAGGTAGTGCTTTGGACCTTTATTA
This sequence comes from Lanius collurio, assembly GCA_020086605.1. Taxonomy (NCBI): domain Eukaryota; kingdom Metazoa; phylum Chordata; class Aves; order Passeriformes; family Laniidae; genus Lanius; species Lanius collurio. The sequence continues at coordinate 4,229,884 of JACBWW010000056.1, forward strand.
ATTTAAATTTGTCCATGTATTACTCAGGAGCCGAAGAATTAAGCAGAGAGGAACATGCATGTGATTGTTGAATATGTTGAATGTAGTGGGTTTTATTCTATCACATTTTTAATTGCAAGACCAGCAGCACCACAGTAAACTGTGTAAGGATCAGAAGTTTCACTCATTAGTTTCGGGAAAGGGAAGTCATGGAGACTTTAGAGACTGCCACTAAACCAAAGGTGAAAACCAGGGTTGTCTCAGAAGGGGGAAGGGACCAGAGCCCAGCAGGTCTTCCAATCCCTTTGAGGTGCCTGGGCTCTACCTGGAGCTCCTCAACTGGAGGGAACCTGCCGTGACCAGTGCAGGTCACAGGTGACCAGGCACGTGCTTGGCAAAGCAGCGTCACTGTGCTGAAGCCAGGTGATAGGATGGCTGGGAGCTCTGTTCAGCACTGGGATCCCAGGAGACAGGCACTAGCTCTGCCTTTGCACCTCTTTGATGATGATCCACGGTATATATTGACAGAAAGAGCATATATTTGAGGCTGATGATTACCTGTGGGTAAATGCCATGCCAGTGTGTACACAGGCAGGAACCCATAGTGACTCAGTCACTTAGGAGGAGCAGATGACCCTGCTCTCCTCAGTGGACACAGCAAAACAAATAATTGAGCATATTAATCCATAAAAGCTGTCACTACACATTCTTTACTAAGATAAATTAATTTGTGGCCATAGATACATGGGCATAGGATGCCACGTGCTGCACAGACACCTCTCTGGAGAGGGCAGTGGCACCCACTGTGCCCGTGGCTCCAGCCCTGCCCCAGGTCTTGGACTGGATTTGTTGGGGAGGACAGCGGGGCAGGACCCAGGCAAGACCAGGGCAGTGACACCAGGATGCTGGTGGGCTGGCAGTGGCCCCTCTTCCAGCAAACCCAACCTTGGGGAGGAAATCTAAATTGGCAAAGCAACTTGAGCTTCTACATGGCTGTTTCTGTGCTAAAAAAACCCAAAGCAGGTAAGCTTCTTCCACATTTCTGCAAAGAGTACAGGGTCACCTGCCGGGCAGGCACAGAAGTGCTGCTGCTGTGTGGGGCTGGGAACCAGACCCTGCTTTGATAACGCTGTGACAAGGCTGTGTCAAGGCACAGGACCATGGGACATGGACCAAGGCAGGTATCGAGGTTTCATGGACACTCCAGAGATCAGCAAATAAAGTAAAACAACACAGAGGAGACTTTTTCTATTTTTTAAGCAGTTTATTATCCTGGGGCTGGTGCCACCAGCACAGCGAAGCACACTGCAGGCGAGTGACACACCAGAAAGCAGAACCCAGGATGACCTGGGTGAGATCAGATGGGTTCCCGTTCCCTGTGCTAGGGAGCAGTGAGTCCCTGGGCAGGGCTGGGGGCCCTCGGTGCCTGCAGGAGTGCAGACAGGGGAGGGGGCTGCCCACACCCATCCCACACTCCCTCCCAGCAACTCCTGGTCCAGCCCAAGCTCATATGAGCTCATTCCTCCATTGATCTTTCCTCTGTCTGTTTGAGGTCAGGTCAGTCCATTGTAGAGTAACTTGTGCTGCTGATTGATCCTGCGGGGATCCGGCAGGGACTGGCTCCTCGTTAGCTCCTGGTTCATTAGTAGAACTCCAAATGAAGTTTGAACTCCAAGGTCCAAATTCTGCTTCAGGCTATAGATTCCACTGGCACTTACATTAAAGACAGGTAGCTCCATACTCTGATAGGTGGCTGTGAGAGCAATGTGAGCGTGCCTGGCTGTCCTGGTGACATCCAAAGCACATTTTATCCCAGCCCAGGCCCACGTTATGGCTCACAAAGCAGCTGTCTGAGAGCAGTGCATTTTCCCTCCGAGAGCTGACTTGATGATCTTCTGATTGTAGTATTAATGGGCTGTGGGGCATTGCACTCCAAGAGCAGGGTCCTGCTGTCCTGCTGGGAGCCAGCATCCCTCCCGGAGGCAGCTCAGCAGAAGGTCTCCCGTACAATAAGGTAACAGGTACATTTAGAGGAACACAGTCAGCTCATACCTATTCTATTGCATAAATAAAGTTATCTAAAACAATGGCACATTGCTGAATGCTCTCTCTAAGAGAGTTTCCTCCCAGACCTCTCCCACAAGGTGTTCCCTTACTCATTCACTTCCCAGTGGTTGTCAGCCGGCCCAAGACCTGTCTTGTTTTGGCCATCAGCATCTCTCTGAAGTGGTCACCCATTAGGAAATAAAAAACAGGATTAATGGCACTATTTAGAAAGGCAAAGGGTCTCGTGATGACGTAAATGGTGCTGATGATTCCCTGTGTGCACTCAGAGACGTTCAAGGCTGGTATTCGGGATGCGAGCCGGACATTGCGCATGACGTGGTAGGGAGTGAAGAGCAGGGAGAAGATAACCACGGTGAGGATCACCAGAGTCAGGGGCTTCTCCAGGGTCAGGGCAGAACTGAGTTGCTCTCTCCTGTTTTTAAGAAAACGAACCATCTTCACGTAGAAGCAGCACATGATCAAGAGAGGGATGAGGAAACCAAAGACAGTCAGGAACAGGCTATAGATGAGGCTTGTTGTGGGGTCTCCAGAGCTTGCGTAATCAAGACATTTGTAATCATTGGTGGGTGTTAGAGGCTCCAGGAAATGCACCAGGGGCAGCAGCTCCAGGATCACCCCAATCCATATGGCAACAGACACCATAACAGCCGTTCTCCTCTTCTGTAGGGTGTGGTCCCTGAAGGGGTATTTTATGAGCATGTACCGGTCAACGCTGATAGCGGTGAGGAAGAGGATGCTGCTGTACAGGTTGGCATGCAGCAGGAACCTGTTGCTATGGCACAGGATGCCCTCCTTTGTCCACTGATCTTGGGAGTAGCTGTTCACCAGTATTGGCAGAGTACACAGAAATAACAAATCGGAGATGGATAAATTGAACAGGTAGATGTTTCCACTTTTCCATTTTTTCAGGCAGAAAATATAGCCAAACACCACAATGGTGTTTCCAATGACGCCTAAAATGAACTCAAGGCTGTACATGGTGGAGAGATAATACTTTTCTAGTACTCTGTTCATCAGCAAACAGTCACTGGTCTCGTTCACAGCCTGGAAATTCAAAAGGAAAATAATAAACACCAAACCCAAGTAAAAGATCATTGCGTGGTTATTGTTTTATCATTGCTGTAATCAGTGAATGCAGCCTGCTATTTTCCTTCCAGCCTACAGGGTAAGTAGATATGTGACCTCAAACAGTGTCTCTCACACATGGGATCAGTACTCACAGACACTGATCAGAGTTACTGAACAAGATGAAAACTCGCCCTAGCAAAGACCTGTGTGCGGAACTTGCAGCAGGAGCATCACCTGAATGAAGGCATCAGTCACGACGTGCCAGCTGCCGCTTGGCCAAACTCAGGGCAGTGCCAGGGGCCAGGAAAGTGAAACCAGCCCATGGGTGCACTGTCAGCGCCTCGTGGAGTCATCTGCCCCTGTTACCCAATGCTAGTCCCGTGAGTGCTCACTCGTCCCTGAGACAGAGGTTTGCTGTCAAGGCTGATGAGGGATGAACGCATCAGCGGCAGTGCGGCTGCGCTCTGACAGGGCTGCTTGAAACTCATTAGGAAGTCAGGAGAGATGTGTTTGGTGATAAATTAACCCAGCCCTTCATCGAGCACTTTGCATGCTTTGCTGGTGGCTGGGTACCAGAATCACATGGAGGATGGAGAACATCTCCTGTGCGTTCTGCCAAAGCTTTCTTGGAAGCTGCATCACCCATGAGCTTGCTTTCTTTCTAAAGGCTGGTTAAAAAATTGCTTTCAGCTACAGGGAAGGAAATAGAGCAGGATCTCAAGTGTTTACTTCTCTCCCTCCTCAGCAAAGCCACCTGCCCCCACCACAGGGAACTGCAGGACTCAGAGAGCTTTTGGTGAGAGCTTTGGATGAAGTGTCAGCAAACAATTGGAAATCAGGGAAAATGAAACTCCAGAAACTGGGATCTAGATCAAAACTGAACTCAAGCTAAGGTTAAGCATTTCAAAAGGTGCTCTGGTGTCAAGAACTCGTTCACAAGTCTCTGCCCTCAAAGAACTGTATTTCATTTTGAAGGGAGATCATGAGGCAGAACAAAAACTTCATAAAGCTATTTTCATTAAGTCTCTACACTTACTCTGTGCCCCCCAGGAGACAGAAATGCTACAGAGAGTGCTCACTCTGCTCAGAGTGACCTCACCTGCAGCACCTGCCGAGCCCTGGTTGCTTGGCTGTTGAGGAGAAACTCAACACCTTAGTGAGATTCTAAATCTAGAAAGCACATCACAGTCATTAACTCTTTAAATAGCAATAATTTAAAAGTTCGATATTGACAGATGCATTAATTTAGCAAGCTGTTAGGAAAAGGCTGATGGATCACTTAAGGTAAGAAGGTAAAGCAGTTAAAAGCCCACTCAGAAATGAGCTCGGTAGAGGAACAGAAGAGGCTGCCCAGCACAGGACCCCTTACCATGCCCGGGGCTGTGGGTGCTGCCTCCTCGCTGGCGCTCCAGGTCCCGGCAGAGCTCTGGGATCCCGGGTGCAGCCCCCGCTGCCGTCACGCCGCGTTTGCGCAGGGTTCGGTCATTAATGAGTCAAGGCGGGATCTGTTTGGCTGAGCTGCCGAGATGCAAACAACACTTCCCCTTCACAGGAACCCATTGGGAAACCAGCCGGGCCGGATGGAGGGACAGGGCACCCACTGCTCCCATCCCATGCCCTGAGAGATAGCCAGGGCTGCAGGAGGGCAGAGCTGGAGGAAAGAAGTTAATTCTCACACAGTAACACATCACCACCACTCCAAAGCTTGCTGCTTTATTCCGCATTGCTATGTAAATTATTGGCAAAGATAAAAATATAATAAATGCTAGTGCAGAATGACTAACCCCACAGTGACTTATTCCACCCCCTCTGCCATGGGCAGGGACACCTTCCACTAGACCAGGCTGCTTCAAGCCCCATTCAGCCTGGCCTTGAACATCCTCGGGTATGAGGCAGCCACAGCTTCTCTTCTCCCTTTTCCCCCATCCCTTTTATTGTGATGTACATCACAGTTAGCAAATATTAACCCTATTAATAAATATAAAAACTTATTGAAGCTTCTCTCTGTGGACAAGGCCAATAAATCAGCTCATATTTAGGCATTACAGAAGCTGATTAAAAATTTCCCCCATGGCTAATAACCAATGCTGGCTTCTCATTTACCAGCTTTTAAATATCTTGTTCATTCAGGCAACTGCTGTTGCACTGAAGGATAAAATAGGGCTGAACAAATGGAGCATTTCTTCCTTCCTGCTGCAGTAACTCCTTGGAAAACTGGTGAGGGAGCAAGAACTGATCCTTCATGTCATTTCAGTAGGTTTAGATTGGTCCCTGCTTTACAGCTCTGTGACTATTGCATCAGTTGATTGTGTTCCTAAGCAGTTTTCTAACCCCTAGTTATTTGGAGGCTCTCCCAGTCGCCCAAACTGGCCCCTGTAATTCCACTGCCTGCCAGCAGCCCCATCCATAACCAACACCTGTAAATCTGCAACAAACTCCTGAGCTGGGGGTCCCAGCAGCGTTTGGCACTGGCACTGCACGCCTGCTGCCACGGGCCGTGCCTGGAGCCGTGCTGGCCTCTGCTGGGGAACCTCCACCGCGGGCTCCGGCCAACCTCAGCCGGAGGAGCCGGAACGAAACCCCGGAGCTGCCCGGGGTAACCCCTGATAGCAGCGCCGGGGCCCTTCCTGAGCCCTTCCCGGGATCAAGGGCTCAGTGCACAGCCTGAGCACACTGAAAACAACCCAACCAACACTTCCAAAAACACCAGAAACCCAGCAGTATTGTCAAATTCTGGGGTTTGGGGCTTTGGTGGTAGGTTGTTGGGATTTGTTGTGTTTTGTTTTTTGGTTTTTTAACCAGTGTAGTACTTGAGCAAAACATTAAGGATTCTGAATAAATGGGTAATGTGGAAGCCCAGACTGGTGGGGACACTTTGAGGATGATTTGTTTCCTCCTTGACTGACTTGAAAGCATGAGCCCCATTCTCTTCACATACCTATCGTTGCACCCTGTGGTAGGAGAGTCTGTGATCAGCCTCCCTGTGCTTGGGCATCCTTGGAGGGTTTGATCTCTGAAACCAGAGCTGGCTCCAAACTGGGCTGTGAGCCTCTCCGTGGTGTGGCTGAGCCTTGTCCTTGACTGTCAACCACCAAATCCCATCCTTCCTTCAAGGGAAGGCTTTTGGAGGCGTACCAAAGCCTTCCCTTGTGGTGGTTTGTCCTGTTTTCTGGTGTGGATAAACGGTTTGCTTACTGCAGCTCCTGCCTCTCCTGCCAGCAACATCAATAGTGCAGCTTTCACTGTCTCATTTTTGCCTCACCAGGCATTTCCAATCCCAAAAGTCTATTCTAGGAACCTAAACAAAGCATACAGCCCAATCAATCATGAGTCCATATTTAGGTGCTGGTGCTTAAAAGACATTTACTTCTGGTTTCAAGAGAGTCCTATAAAACACACAAGGGAAGGTTGGCAATTTTTGGCTGGCATTGTTTCTTAGAACATAAATTTTTCTTCTGCCTTACAGGTAGTCATTCAGTGTCCCTGATGCAACTGATGCCTGAGCCACAGTGGAGGAAACAGAGTATTGGTGGCAGAGTGGACAGGGAGGGTGCCCCAAATTTGCTCCAGCTGGGCTGGCACAGGCACCTGCAGCACCCCTGAAGGGAGGCAAAGCTAACTTAGCCCAACACTTCAGTCCCGTGCTGCTCTATCAGCAATGCCCCAGTGCTGCAGAGCAGGAGAACAACCAAAGCCAGTCTGGGTCACAGCAGGGAAACCTGCTGAGGGATGTGATGTGGGCATGTCCCCTCCAAATCAAACATCACAACCATCCTCCCTAAGCAGTCTCTTAAGCAAGGTTGTCTTCCTGGAAATCCAACTGGGTTCATTCCATTGGCATTTACAACTCAGAAATGCCCATTCCAGGGAATATTCTTGTGGACATGACCCTGAAAGTGTATAGAAAATCAGACCAAAGGTGTTACGGAGCAAAAACCCAAAGCCCATCTTCCTCAGGAATACTAAGAGGCTGTTAATTAATTCCAAACGTGGGAGGAATAGAACTGCAGTGGAACTGCCGCTGCCAACAGACAGGAGCACAGTCTGTGGATGAGTGCTGGGATGTGCTGGCTGTGCTGCACAGAAACCCAAGGAATAATTTCCAAACACTCTGGGAGTGAGCACAAGTGCACAGATGTGAATCCAGATGTGCAAAGATGCAAAGAGAGACCTCCTCAACCACGGCCACCTCCCTCCTCGACAGCCCAGCACCACCCCATCCACATCACCTGTAACAGCAGAACTGAAACCTGGGGCTGTCTGCAACAGCCACCCTTGGGCTTTGGCACACCTGCTACTGCTTCCCCAGGAATGGGACACTTGAGTGACAAAACTCCTTGCACTGGAATCAAAGACAAGTTTAATATTTATATTCTGCTTAATAAAGATGAAAACCAGCAATCATCCCACACACATTCCATCTGAACAGGCCACACACACCCAGGAAAAATGACCCAGAATTACTGGAGATTCCATACCTTTTATGCAAAAGGAAAGCGGAATACATGAAGTACCTGTTCCGTGTTTGATTTGCTTAAACCAACAGCCAACCCCTGCATTCATGCTTCAGTCACAAATTTTAGGTTTATATTTAACACACTAACCATTAACACAGAGGTTATTTGTTCCTTACAGACAGTTGAACTATGTTTTTTTCAAGCCTATAAAGCTACAAAGCTAATTTTACTTTTAAGAAATCATGGGTAAAATCTGATAAACAATTTTGAGGAAAATTAGGACACCTGACACATGACTTAACAGATAAGTAGAGCACAGACCATGTAGCAGCGCTCTCATGAGGCTGGGACCTTCACAGCTTCCTTTTTCCAGTGAATATCCGGTGCTGGTTTGTTTCACTATTTCCTGCTAGCTCAAGAATTAAAGAAAGCAAGTAAGAGTAAGACAAGTGCTTTAAAAAAACTCCAAACCCACAACACAACACAAAATCTGAAATAAACAAAACCTCCCAAACAAACAAAGCCCAAAACACTTGCACAATTTTTCAGCCATCCCACTGGGTTTCCGAGCGCTTCCCTGCAGCAGTGCAGGGCAAGAGCAGTGGCCCCAGCCCAGGCTGCGCTGGGCAGGTCCCTCCAGCTGCCCTGAGCCTCCTGCAGTCAGGTCCTGGTGCTTCTGTTCACCTGATCACCTCTGGCAGCAGTAGAGCCCTGCTGCCACATCCTACAGGGCCAAAGGGGACAGCAGCAAAGCAGCCACCAAGCATGTCCCATGTGCCCACAGCTACCCAGCCCTACAGTGCACATCCTGAAGATGTTGTGATGGGAAGAAAGAAGCAGCAACAGAGACAAGACACCAAATCCCAGAGGCTGCAGGGCCAGAAGAGGAACCCCAGGGGACTCCTGGCAGTCTGGGGTTTTGAGGCTCACATGACAGCACTGGAAGAATGTGTGGGTTAGTGTTATAAATGAAACTGCCAATTAGATCAAATTAATAAATTGCATAAGCCAAATTATTAATATAAAAACAAACAGAATTTATTTTATGATCAAATTGACATTCATTGAATAGCCACTATAAAGAAAGGCAGGGCCAAGCCTAGGTTCTTGACTCTGGGTGACAGCTACACAGCCCTGAACACCAGCAGTTTGGGTAGGTAGTGCACACCGTTGAGGTTTCTGAGTCCGGTTTTTATACTGTTTTTCCTGCCTCCAGCTAGAAAATCCTTTGTCTTTTTCATATTCATCTTGTCTTCTATGGTCTTCTGGTCCAGAGATCAGGGGTCCGTTCAGATGTTGATGTTTCCAGGAACTCTTTTGTGTCTTTGGTTGATATTTTCCAGGAACTCTTCTTGTGTCATTAAAATGAAGAGTCTTAGGTAAGAGGTCTGTTCATCAGCAAGGTCCAGGGAGGAACAGAAACTTAGATGATCATATCTGTTGCTCCTTTCAGATGGAAAAAGGATTCTCCAGGTGCAGAGTGGATTTGGAGTAGGTTGATGAGCCAGATGGATATCTGGCTTCCTGATGATGGGTACTTGAGACCTCTCTGGTGGAGGTGCCTGTGCTTCAGATGCAAATGTTATCACTGAGAAGGGTAACCCGTGACTCTGGCCAGGCTACCAGGGAACATGCCAAGGCACATTCCAAACATAACATCTTTGGATACATGTACAGTCTAATATCCCTTATACTTAAAATCAACTTTGATACCATTTAATTTATTATGAATTTTGACTCATCTATAACAGTTAGGATCAGACTGATTTCCGGCCAGAGAAGATGGGAAATGCTCCAGTCCCAGCCCTGTGGGCATTGCAAGTGAGACAGCAATCACAGCCAAAATCCAGCACAGCTCCTACGCCCCCTGTCACACCTGGCGGACATGAGGAGGGCAAACAGGGCACCGTTTCCAGCTCACAGATTCTCATTTAGCCAATCCATGTACGTGCTGAGGAGCCGATGCCCCACAGCCAGCTCGAACGGCCACAGGACGAACATCATGGCCCCGTGGAAGGCGTCCTTGGCGTGGTGGTGCGTGACGGGCACGCCGGCGGCGTGGAGCCGCCGTGCATACATCACCCCATCGTCCCGCAGAACGTCGTGCTCGCAGGTCAGGACGTAGGCGGGGGGCAGGTGGCGCAGCCGGGCGTCGCTGGCCAGCAGCGGGGACGCGCGCGGGTCCAGGAACCCGCGGTGCTCCAGCGCCAGCCTCGCGCCCTCGAGGGCAGGGCCACGGTACACGTGCCCCTTCTGCATCTCGGCGGGCAGCAGGCGGCTCCAGTTCACAAACTGGAACAAGTGGCTGGCCTCGGCGGGGACGTGCCTGTTGGAGGCCATGGCCTCCCTCAGGGCGGGGTCCGACGTGAAATACTCGCTCCAGAACCTGACCATCAGCGACCTGGGCAAGAGCGGCTTGTTGTCATTGTCTCGGTAGGATGGCAGATTCAGGTCCAGGGCCTGCAGAGCAGGGTAGAGCAAAATTTGAGCTTTGAGCTTGGTTTTGACTTCAGGGTCCTCCAACAGCTGCAGAAAAAAAGAAAAAACGTTGCAAAGAATCAGTAAAGGTGTTGATTCTCCCACACTGACAATCGTCTGAAGCAAAGAATTACGACATGCATTTTGCAATATGAGCAAAATAAAATTATCAATAAAACCAGGATAAAGAAATTCTGAATCTATGGGCAGATCATCTAAAATAGCATGCTGTAATAAAAATTCTCGAACTTCAAATATAATTTCATTTTATTTCTTATATTGAAAGATAATGTTTTTTGGGGAATACTCTTTTTGAAATTTTGATGCTTTCTGAAGCATTAACAGAAGATTTTCTACAGCTACGGAAAATTTCTATTCTTACATCATGAAACTTTCAGGTTTCTTGTTCTCCTCATCATTTCACACAATTTAGAGTTTGTCCATCTGTTTGGTTTTTAACCCTGAGATGTTACAACTAAGCAATTGCAATTCTGTGCATAAAATGTGATGAATTGAACATTGACATTTCTTATATGTCAACCCTTTCCCCTCTTCACTAATAAATTTTCCATTTTCTCCCTCATCTTCTGCCTTAAGCATCCGCAGCAAATTCACCACCATTCCCAGTGTGTCGTCAGAATCCAAATAACTTCTCAAGAGAGCAACAACATCATGCTGGCTTTATTTAATAAATAAAGTGCAAAGGAGAAGTGCAAAAGGCAGCAAACTACATGATCCGACTCTGCAACATTTAGTGAGGGCTTTTTGTTTGCTTGTTTTCTCTGCTATTTATATCTTTATGAGTCACATAGGTAAAATTCCCTTTTCAAACATCATACCTAGCCTGGTCAACATGTACTTAAGGTTAGAGTGATGTATGCCCCAATTAGAGGGCAGAGAGCCTTTTTTAGGGGACAGATGTCTGGTTGGCACTACAGCTCCTCCGATGCCGTTGAGTGGCTCAGGCACAGCCACTTGCCTGGTCCCTGGAGCCCTGTGACAATCCTGCAGGCTGCGTGACGTCCTGAGGGCACAGACCTCGAGAGCAGCGTGTGCTGCGAGCTGTGCTTTTTTTTAGTGGTCGTGAAACTACAAAAATAATGATTTTAAGCTTGCAAAGCAGCTTTGTTGTACCTGTTGTGCCACAGCCGCGGCCAGGTTGCCCCCGGCGCTGTCCCCGGCCACGCAGACCCGCGCAGGGTCCACTCCGTACTGGGACAGGACCTTGCTCTGGAGGAAGAACTTGGTCACTGAGTACACATCTTCAAATGGGACAGGGAAACGGTGCTGAGGGGCCAACCTGTAGCTGGTGGAGGCAAGAGATGTGTGTTAGTATCTGCTGTTAATAAAGAGGAGGGCTTGCTGGCATCTCCCTGTTGGGGATGTTTATTTCTGTGCCCAGAGAAGTGGGAACTGTCTGTTCCAGAGGATCCACTTTATTACCCACCCATCTTTATAAAGCCAAAATAGCCACCAACCACAATTCACCACTGTCACCCTGGCAGCCTCTGTTCACAAACGTTTATAAGTCAGCAGGAAAGCAGTGACCAAATAGAGAAATATTGAAAAATCCGATTAATTGAAACAGATTAATTTACTCCAAGCCCTCATCCCATCTGGAAGGAGAATATCTCTTACTTGACTGACACTACGACAGCATTTAGCTCGTTCGAAATCCGCCGTGATATGTGATCATAGGATTTCATGCCTGAAATGAAACCCCGGTAAGTATGAGAATGGACACACGCACAGAACTGCCCACTCTTCTTGGCAGCAGCTTCCAGGTGACTTTCCCAAATCACCACCTGCTTTTAACTGGTGACACACCAGTCCCCTGCCCCTCCCTGTGGCAACTCCCACAAAATAAAAGGCAGCACTTGACAAGACTGTTGAGATCTTTCCCACAGAGCCACAGCAGGATGCAGCAGAGCTTACCTGCATCTCCCAGGCACCATCCCCCACCATGGAAGTAGACCATGGCCCTCCTGAGCCCATCAGGTGGTCTCCTGGGCAGGTACAGGCGGACAGGGACGTTGTTGAACTCTGTGTCTGTCACAGTGACGTTTTCATCGGGTGTGGGAGCAACGAGCTCGAGAACCGTGATGAGCCTCATGCTCTCCATGTAGTGCATCAGCCCCAGCAGATCAGCTGCCTCAGACTAAAGCACAAAACAAGAGGAAGCTGTTTTAAGTGGAGCCTTACTCTCAGATTAAATTCCCATGAAGTCATTTGATGCTCTGTATGAACTTGTAAAGTTGCTGTAGAGGTCAGTACAACAGGCCAGAGCGTATCCATCTGATTGGAACTTGGCAGTGAAACAAGCACTCTGTGACACACACTCACACTGTGTCACCAGCTGCCCAGCAAGGCCAGAGCCCAGCCAGAACCAGGGCTGCTGCTTTGTGCCCACACTCAGGCTTCTGCTCGGTGTTTTTGGGGGTCTCCTCCACAGCCCAGTGGATCCACCAGCATCAGCACAGGCATTATGCCACAGAGAGCCATCAACAGCCACCAACAACCACCCACAGCTCCTGCTGGCACCAGCGTGGCGTGGGGACAGCCCAGGGAATGCACTGCAGAGAGCCACTCATGGCCCCTGCACTGCTGCCATGGCTCCTCTACCACTGCCACCAGCAGTGGGACATGACCCACTTCCCAGCCCAGCCTCATCACATCACAACTGAAACAATTAAGCAACAAAGCCAAGTTCTTCCATGTCATCTGAAGGTGAGAACAGATGAATTTCAGAGCAGGATTGAGTTTTTAAAGAAAGAAGATAGCTAAGCCTGGTGCAGAACCTGTTTGAAGTCTGGCTTCCAAGAGGTGCTCTATTCTGCCCAGGAAGAATGTGAAACCTCCACACTGTAAGTGGTCACCTGCTGACAGGTGTAACCTCCAGCCTTCAGACTGTGATGGTGTAAGTCACACAGTCTGACCCTACTTGTAAATTTTTTTCCTTCAAATTGAATTTAAATCAACTGTTTATTCACCATCTACATATAACCAGGTTTTGAGCAACCTGGTCTAGGGGAAGGTGTCCCTGACCTTGGCAGGAGGGGGAATGAGATGAAATTTAAGATCTTTTCCAACCCAAACCAGTCTGGGATTCCATGACATAACCTTCCTTTTCAGGAGTTAGAATAGCACACAACTCAGCCCTTGCTGGCAGTCTTTGACAGCGATTGCCACCACATTTTTGAGTCACCTCTCTCTGAAGGCTTGGAGCGGGTGATGCCAGGAGGAGCCCTGCCAATCCCAGCGTGTTGGAATTGGGACGGAGATGAGTGGGCAGGCCCTGGCACACTGCAAAGGGAACCTCAGGTCCTTGCCATCAGCTCCATGAAAACAAACGCACATACGTGCCAGAACTGCCGTTTTAGCCACAACATTTTACACAGTTTACATAAGTATTTCTCAGCTGTTGCTTTTTCCTCAAGGATTAACATCTTGAATAAACAAATATTGTCAGTCAAAGTGAGTCCTGCTGTGACTCCACCGAGCTTGTGAAAGCCCCGCAGTGGGAGGAATTCCCTGAGCCCTGGCATTGACGATTTCCAGTGCTCTCAGAGCTGTGTTTTCCACAAGTGAACAATTTACATTGTGGAAAACCACTGGACTGCTGCCTGTGGTTCCCAGGCCATTATCAATGAAAGGAAATGGTGTCCTCATCTGAAAACCCTCATTGTCCCAGTGTGAGATTATTGGGTGTTAAGGAGTAACTGGAAAACCAGCCGTGCTGGTGTTTGGGATCCTTGTGCTTTGGAAAGCATCTTCCCCAGTCACTTCCTCCCTCTTCCACAGAGGAGCACTGCAGCAAGGACAAACCCTCCAAAACCTATGGAGGGGGAAGGGAGCCTGGCTGTGCTGGGCAGGGGCAGTGCCCACACGGCTTCCAGCAGTTCAGGTTTCCAGAGAGGCAGCAGCTGGGACGAGGCACCCTCGGGGGACTCTCCCCATCAGTCCAACTTGGGCATGGGCAGCTCGTGAGTGGGGCTGCAAAGGGCCCGAGCCTGGGAGCTTTGGGAGGAGGTTGCAGAACCACAGCAAAAACATTGTGTTGTGTTGTTTTTACATTCTTCAGGTGTTTCAGACCACAGGCAGGGGGAGCTTCTGAAAGACCTGAAGCATTTTGTGCTCAAGCACCACAGCAAGTGGCAGGTTCGTTCTCGGAGGCTGTTCCCCATCTTGGCAGCACATGGACACAGGACATGAACACCAACAGGCAAAGGGAGACCCTCCCTGCTGCAAAGAGGGGGCACGAATGGACTCTGAGCACACCAGTGACACCCAGCAGGGCTGCCAAGGCCCTACCACAATGAAGGGGATGGAAATTTGCCATGTCGTGATGCTCTCGGCACAGCCTTTTGGGAGCTCGGAGAGGATTCTGCTGATCAGGACTGCTAGGGCATGGCTTTTTTTTTTTTTCTTTTTGTTCAAACCAACACCAGGGAGTCAGAAAGACTAAAACAGGGTCCCCTGTGCAAACACAGACCTGCTGTAAGTGAACACGAGTCACTGCCCTGTAATTGGTCGTCCATTCAGGATATACTTACGACAATTTAGAGCCACCTCAGACCCAGTTTGCTGTAGCACAGCTCCAGGGAGGCTGTGTCTGAGTCCATCTCTTGGCATTGTGGTTTCACAGGAGACCAGAGCACAGTTACAAAATGCCTGCCCTCAGCAGCGCTGTGGGGAGTGGGCTCAGGCTGCCCAGGCAGGCAGGACAACAAGCCCCATGGACACAGCTCCACGTTCCAGTGAATCCGCACACAAAGACAACGCTCCTGCTGCCAGCAGTGCTATGCTGAGGTGACAGAGGTGACACTGTGACCGAGCAGGCACCAGGCGTGCCTGGGCAATGAGCTGCCTGTGCCCGCCCTCCTTGCAGGCTCCCTCCAGCAGAGGATTTAGGAGGGGAAGCAGCAAGGCAACACACCAACACTGCAGACTACAGTTTCTTGGTCACCACTGTCAACCCCCAAAATTAAAACAAGAGAGCAGCAAAGAGTCCCTGACATACCATAAACCCCCTCATCCTCCCTTCTCCTGCAGACTGGACAGCCCTAAAAAAGGTACACCCTGCCGACAAGGGCTGTCTCACACAGAGATGTTGTTTTGTGTATTTTTCAGACTTACTCTGTCAGTAGATTTCCATGAGACCACAAAAAACAACAGAATGTGAGAGCTGCTTAGTCTTCCCGCCCCTGACACCCGCACTGCCGAGGGAGCTGCTTACACAGGAACAGGAATGATTCAGGCAGCAGTGCTTCATCTGCACGGGACTCTAAAGCCAGAGAAATTTGTCTGCACTCATCAGTCCACAGTCACATCCCACTTCTCATTCCAGTTGCTCTGAAAGGCCCTTTCTCAAGGCTGCAAGATCATATCTTTTCTTCGTTTCTTTAGATTATAGTCACAGTAAGTTTAGTGCTTCATTTCAGCTATTCCTGCTCCCAATGAGTGCGACACTGTGCCTCTGTAAAGCAGGCAGCATGACACACATGAGACCCCCCCTGCTCTGCAGCTCTGCCCTCCCAGCCCCCACCACCTCACCAGGTGCCCCACGGCCCTGAAAACAGCCGAGACGAGCATCACTGTCCAGGGCTCCGCCAGGTCCTCGGGGAGCGGGGTGTAGATGTAGTAGCCGAGGAGGGCTGTGAGCAGGCAGAGGCAGAGCAGCCTGGCCCCCATCCTTGCAGGCTCCTCTCCGGCGCTGGTGGGAGCAGCTCTCACCGCCTCCCAACAGCCACAAGCCACCACAGGGCAAAGTTAATCCCGTGTTTTGCTTGGATCCCGGCCAGGAGGTGATTTCTTGTCGTATCACCCGGGGCAGAGGTTACTCTACTGTGCAGCTTCCGAAACAACACGCTTCTCCAGCAGGGCGTGCAGCCGCCGGGAGCAGCCGAGCCAGCCAGCCCCGCACCCAACCCCGAGTCCTCCTGTCCCGGCACAGCCCCCGGCCAGCCCCGCACCCAACCCCGAGTCCCCCTGTCNCCCCCTGTCCCGGCACAGCCCCCGGCCAGCCCCGCACCCAACCCCGAGTGCCCCTGTCCCGGCACAGCCCCGGGCCAGCTCCGCACCCAACCCCGAGTTCCCCTGTCCCAGCACAGCCCCGGGCCAGCTCCGCATCCAACCCCGAGCCCGTCCCTGTCCCTGCACCGGCCCAGCACCCTCAGGGACCGGCGGGCAGGGACAAGGAGGTGGCCGCGGGCTGCCGCACGGTGACGCCCAGCTGCGGGCAGCCGTGCTGGGCATCCTGCAGCGATGAGCTGAGCTCTGTAAGGCCGAAGCCCAAGCAGAGCTCGGGACACAGCGGTGCCGAGGGGCAGCGGCTCGGGCAGAGCCCAGTGGGCAGGGATGCCCGGGGGGATCAGCCCAGGGCAGTCCCCGGCCCGCTGCCACCCCCCAGGCAGCGACTGGCACCTCGTGCCCTGGCAAAGGCACCTTTGCCTCGCACAGCACACCAACCTCTTGTGCAATAGTAGGGTTGGTAGACAAAAAAAAAAAAATAATATTCTATAGTCAAGGGCATCTGGTTAATATTTGATAGATCAAATTTAATTGCCACTATTCTCAGAATTAAAAGATTTCTATGCATCTTCCAGAGGTAACCACTTCTGCACAGGGTGGACAGGTAGGAATAAATTCAAACAGGCAATAATTTGACCAAGAAAACACTTCAAGTGCAGGCAGGCACACAAGGAGGGGTGAAAAGAACAGCTGCAGCACTAGAAACCCTGCTTTAGAGAAAACTGAGGCATTTACCTTTTCAGTTTAAAATTTAGGCTATTTCTTTTGCTGAAGTTCTTCTACCAATAGCAATCAGCACAGCCTCGTGCTCTCAGGCTGAGCAGCTGTGGGGCTGGAGCATCCTTTGGAGGAGCAGAGCATGAAACATCACAGAAGGCTGAAAGCTGAACCATGTGCCACCAGCCCAAACACAGATGAAGACTGGCCCTCAGTCTAACTCTGAGGCATTTATTTAAGCTCTGGGCACCTTCAAACTATTCATATGTTTTAAAAGTCCATCCGTGCTCTCTCTCTCCTCAGTCCTTCTGCAGCACAACAGCCAGTGAAAGCCCAGTGTTCCTGACCTCTCTCCAAAACCAAGAGAGAACACAGCTCCACGGTCACTTCACCTGACCTGGAGACCAGCACCAGGTGCTGGGCAGAGGGATGGGTGAGCCCATTCCAATGCAGGTGGGGGTGGCCTGGCCCTAGGTCCCAGCACAGTGACACGTGTACACACAGGGCTGGGCACAGACCAGCGAACCCATCTCTTCTTATCAATGTCTGAGAGGTAAAACATAGGTAAAAGAGCCAGATTTTGGGCGGCATGAGATGATAAGGCACAGCTGAGTGATGGGGAATGCAGAACAAAGCCCTCTCCTGCCCCATCCCTCCCCAAGAGCAACAGGAGCTCCCAGGACAGCTCTGGCATGGGCAAACAGCACAGAAGAAGATGAGGCCAGACCTGGAACCACCACAAAACTGGTGTTTTACTTTGTTGCACTTAAGGAAGGTTTCCCACTCTCCTTCCATGCTGGTCTCCTGATGGAAGCATGGCTGTGCAGTGACAGTCTGGGCTCAGCTCTGTTCCTGCCTTGAGGTCACCCTTGGCTTAGGCAGGAGCTCACAGTGCTTAACCTTCAAATCCCAGCATCTCATGTCTCATCTCGCACCAGAGGCACTCCCCTGCCCTCCAGTGAACCACCCCAGCAACCTCCCCGAACTCACAGCACTCCCAGATAAAGGAAGTCATATACTGATTTACCCAGAGGAGCCCTACAGCATCAGCTGCAATATGGAAATGCTCATACACCGATTTTGTTTGAGCCCTTTCAAAGGGAGCAGCTGGGACAGCACAAGGTCCCTCTAGACAGGGGATGAGCTGCCAAGTGAAACACGTGGATGTTAAACTCCAGATCAATCCCGTGCAGTGATTACCCTTCATGTCTCACGCCAGCACCAGCCCCCGCACTGCCAACACTGCCCAGAGCCTGCAGCAGCACCCAGCACTGCTGTGCACCACGTGCTCTCCAACTGCTCACAGCTTTCTAAAGCAAACAAGCATTTGGTTTAGTCTTTTCCCTCCTTATTTATTTCATTAAATAAGGCTGGACAGATCTTGGAGCAATTGGTCTAATGGAAGGTGTCCCTGCCCATGGCACGTGCGTGGAACGAGATGATTTTAAGACACTCCCCCAACCTAAATCATCCCATAGTTATATCACAATGAAACCTCATCTTGCTGCCCTTCCTGCACACAGTGTACCAAGAGCCACCCAGCATGTCCTGCTTTCCATCCTCTACACTTTCATGTAGTCCAAGCTACTGATGTTTCAGAAAAAAAATTAATGCAAAGTTAAGCAGACCAAAGCCAGGCTTAAAACTGCAATGGGAAGAAGAGCCAGCATCCCCTGCATCCATGTGCTCCACGGCATGGACAGTCAGAGCTGGGATTGCCTGTCACTGCATATTGTTCAGCCGTGGAGGGAGTGGCATGGACTCAATCAGGCACTGACCTGCCACCTCAGTAAGTCAGCCCAGCAAAAAATAAATAAATGTTGCAACATCAAACTGAGTTTTCAAATTGTGGTTTGGAAAGAAGTGTGTGGGTTTATAGCCTTACATCTTGTTTGTAACAGTAATCCAGGTTTACAACCTTACATCTGTTTCCAGCAACAATCCTTCTTCACCCCTCTTACGCCCCTATTGCATGATGCCTTTTCCTGGTCTTAAAATCAAGAGTCAAAAAGAGTTAGAATGGAAAAGGGGCTTTTACCTTGGTATTTATTTTAAGGATCCTTAGGTGCACAACATCCAGGTCGAATGCACTGAAATGCACACCCCAATGCCCCCCAAAAGATCTGGTATCACATTATAGGTGTTACTAAATAGCATATCTATCAAAAATTCCCCAATAAGAGGCTTGAATGAGCCCCCCTCCCCAAGGAACCTTCCCCTTGGATGGTTCTATCTTAGTTTACAGAATGTGTTCTGGAGAGGACCTTGGGGTCTGGGGCACACTGATCCTTAACTACAAAACCTCTAATATGTTTAATGTCTTAGCTTGACAAAGAAGTCCAAGAATGTAGGCAAAAAGCACTAAGAATACAGAAGTTGTAAAAAGGTATAACAGGGGTATAAGAGAAAAGGCAAAAAATCATCATGGCATCAACAAGCCCTTGCTTTGTCTGTCAGTCACAGAATCGTTCAGGTTGGAAAAACCCTCCAAGACCATCTAGTCCAACCATGCCCTCAGCACTGCCCAGGCCACCACTAACCCATACCCCAAGTGCCACACCCACACGGCTTCTAAGCTCTCCAGAGATGGAGACTCCACCACTGCCACGTGCAGCCTATGGATGTTATTTCCCAATACACAATCTAAGCCTGCCCTGAGATGTCCTGCACTACCTCCTGTGCTGGGCACGTCACCAGTGTGGCCCTGGCTGAACCGAGGGGTGCTCCTGGCAGTGATGGCATCGCCGGGCTGCCAGGGTGGCCCTGCTGTCTCACAGACACCGTTTGACCCCGTGATGACAGCAGGGGTTTTGTACATCCCCGCTGAGAAGGGTCCCATCTCCTCTGTGGTCTGGAGTGACTGCTGCCCAAAACAGCACCGAGGGCTGGCAGGGCTGTCACAGCCTGGTCACCCCGGTGGGTGACGGGCTCGGGGCAGCCAGCGCCCCACTCCTGTTGGGGACAGCCAGACCTCAGTGCCCAGTCCCCGGCAGGGCTCCGGGGTGAGGGATGGAGACAGGGGCGTTGAAGGGCGGTGTGGGAAATAACACTACAGCCCAGGGACCGGCGGCAGAAGCTTCAGCAGGAGGGCACAGAGGTGCCAAGCATCGTACAGGGTGAGGGGAACGCAGAAATACTGCGGGCTGTTACCTCTACAGCTACACACCGAAGTGAGGGGCTCGCACCCAAACGAAGTGTTTTAGGAAAGGTAGGGAGAAGCCACCGGGAGGCAGTGCAGCCCTGCGGACGGTCTCTCACCCGAGGGACCTCAAAACCCGCGAGCACCAGTTCTGGCGGTCCTTCCCTCCGGGCGGGGCAAGGACAGGCTGTGACAGGCACCTGGAGACTCAGGAAGGGGGAAAGGTTGCACAGCACAGCACTGAATGTTGTCCACATTTGCCTTCAGGCAATCAAGTTGCAACCTTGCAGTAAAAAGCAAAAATTACTTATTCTGCCCTTTAATGCCTCTGGTGGACACTCACTGACCGGTCAGTACAGTCAGAGCAGTGTGGGGCTGAAAATACCCCTTGACTCTGGGAACAGCTTTTGAGTTGATTTTCAGAAGCCAGTACTAGATTTCATATCACTTCACTAAGCTATCTCTGCTTTCTTTCTCCATTATTAGTATCTGTACTTTTTAATAACACTCACAGGACTCACAGGAAAACGGGCCTGTTTCTATGAAATGAAGGGATGGAATTCACAAGACATTTTATACAAGCAAATTTGGATACTGCTTTTTCATCTGTTGCTTATTACCAAATTGCAAGTTGTATAAATGGAAACAAATGTCTTCTTTGACAATTCATACTCTGAACTGAAAAAAGCAATTCTCTGAAATTTTATTAAGCAGAAGTGCAGTACATGCAGTATTTCTGAACACAAGACAAAGCAGCAGCTCCAGAAACATACTGGATTCACGAAGACATTAAAGTACCCAATAAAACATCTTCTAAATCTGTCTAAAATGAACATTATTATCTGGATAAGATAATGGGGGTTTTCAGATAAGTCAGTGTTTTGCTTTGATGCTTTCAAACTGAAATCTTGTTTTCAAACGTGCAACTTTTTACTGTTTGGCAGGAAGGCAGTAACAGTTTTGTTTTTCACTCTTTCTGTTCCAAGTGAAGCAACAGGCTCAGAGGAGCAGAGCTGCTCCCTGGGTGCACTACTGGACAAGGGCATCTTGCTCTGAACCAGCACAGCAGCTGCTTTGGAGGCAGATCAGGACAGAAACCCCCAGAAGCACATACAGAACCAGGACCTACATGCACTCCCAACCTCCTCCACTGATTTTCCCTTCTACATTAAAGTTTGTGGTTAAAAGTAATTTAAGAGACCCAAATGTATAACAAGAATTTCATATAGCTCACACTTCCCATTGCCAGCTTCTCAACATTCATGTAGTTCTAATTCTCATACAGTTTCCCATTTTTACAACAATAAGCACAATTCCTGAATTCTGGATCCAGCAGCAGCTTGCTGGAGTTAGATTTGCCATCCCAGGGAAACAGAGATTGGCAGAGAAGGAATCTGAAGGACAATCAGCAGGAATCTTACACAAAGTTGAAGCAGTAAAGTTAAAAAAATAACTGATAGAATTGAAGCCCAAGGCAGTGACTTGGGAAGGGGAATGAGCACCTGAAAGGCTGTGAGCAGGAAAGAAACCATTTGGGAACTGTTTGCAGCAAGAGGGGGGCTGGATTTGTTGACTCAAACACATCTCTGGCTTTGTGGATGCACATATGTACACAAGCAGGAGCACATGTTGAAGGCTGAATTCTGAAATAAGTGACACTTTGGAATTGCAGCCACCAGGCATGAGGAACAGGAGAGACATTATCCAGCCCAGAGGTTCACAGCTTCTCCAGTTAGATGCAGTGGCATTGAGGGGATTGAGCTGCTGCTAAAGCAACAGAGCTCTGAAATGGAGCTGCAATAGCAAACAAGAAAAAAAGCATTATGAAATCCAGGATTTAGCTCCTTTTGCTGTTTATCTTGCCAAATGAACACTGAGATGTTTATGAAGAGTATATATAAGATTATGCAGAGTTCCATCTGCTCTGGGGTGCAGAAGACCAGCTCTACCCCACTGCTCCAGGACAGCCCCATTATTGCAGACTATACCCAAGGTCAGGGAAGTGATTGCAGGTTTGATCCTGATAGTATAAACTACAAATTGAGGGAGGGCAGCTCCTGACTCACACAGATCCCAGGGGTCAGGAGTGCTGTCCAGTCTGAGACCAGTCACTGGAAAGGGATTGTCAGGTCTCCTTGGGACTCCTTGGAGACACACAGCCTGTGCTGCCAAGGCACCCTCAGGGGTGCTGGGAGCAGCCCAGTTCCTCTCCAGCCCTGCTGGGGAAGGTAGCCCATGCTGCACAGCTCTATGCCATGTTGTTCTCACTGCCCCAGCTCCTTTCTCCAAAATTAGGAACAAAGGAAAGTGAGGATGGGGATTCCCATGTACTGATATTGCTGTTAAGCAGATAAAGCCATGGTGAACAGGACTAGCAGAAAGTAACCTCTTACTCTGGATCTAACATTTACTAAACCAAGTATGCAGCTTGTGTCCCAGATATGGGACTTCCATTGGACAAGGAGATAATACCATGACTTGTGCTGAATGAGTACAATGCCTTAGGGAAAGTGTGGACTTTTGGGACACAATTTGCCCCTCAGGTGTATTTCATGTTTCCCCACCACAGATGTCTCTTATCCTGTTTGTCCCAGCACCACAGGAGAGGTGCCCCATGCCCACATCCCTGCAGGGCCCTGCCAAAGGCCCTTCCTTGCATAAGCAAGTCCTGCAGCACAAAACAAAGACCCAACTGCTGCCCAGACCTCATTTCTACAAAGCTTTCTCTCTCATTTTGTAAGCAGAAAATCTTGACTGTCTTAATTTGTTTCTTTTGTGACTAGGAGAGGGAAAGGAAACAACCAGGAATAATGCTCAGCAGCTGCTGTAAACACCAACACAAAAAACTCCGGGGAGTTTCTTTATGCAAGAAAAGGTTTGACCAAAGTGCCACAGACACTCAGCCTGTGTATTTGTAAGAGAAAGGTTAAAACCATCGTGCCTGCTGTTACCCATCCCCTGAGGCCATCCCTGCAGCCATACCAGGAGGATGGATTTAAATTGTTCCTATTCCCACTGGAAAAGTGGGGGTTCAGCCAGGGTGCAGTACACAACTCAGATGGGTATAAAACCATCTTACTGATCTTTAGAAGATCTTAATGCTCTGGAGAAACACAAGTCACCTCCCATTTGTGCCAAGAGAAGGTCCATTTTGTGGTAGCCCTCAGAAAAGGTATCACCATTGTGGAATCATGGAGTGCTCTGAGGGAGCCTGGGTTGTTTCCCTGCCCGTGGGGGCTGGTTTAGCAGCAGCTCTGTGCTGTGAAGATGTGTCCTGCTGGCTGCTGCTAACCTACAGTGAGAATTACACTCCAAAGCACCAGAACCTGAGTGGTAGCCACTAGTCCAATGTGTCTCACGTGTGGTGCAGTCAGAACTGGCAAACATGCAGATTTCATCTTGTTTGCACAAAGATCATAGTGAAAGATTATTCCCTAATAAATGCATTTTTTAAGGCAACCTCACTAACATTCTAGTTTTCATTCACTCAGTGTATTACAAAATCAGTAATTTGGCTAAAATCAAACACAAAACTGAAAACTTGAACCCCCAATATCCTCATTTGGAGACACATTTTCTCCCCCACCTCTGTTTCTCACACCCATTCTCAGACCCAAACATCCTGAACCAATGTTCTCCAAGCATCTGTGGCCAGGCTGGAGCTGGAAGTCTCGGGGGTATCCAGGCCATGGAGTTTTGAACAAGCTGCAATTGTCACAGCACGGTGGCTGCTCAAACCAACTGACACTCCCCCATCAGGATGGGACATGCAGGGAGCACAAACACGAGGGGACACAGAATGGTGCTGAACAGCTCCTCAGAAGAGCTGAACACCCCATGTCACATCAAGTACCACCAATGTGCTTTCTCAAATCACCCTGCAAAGCATTTGGGATCATGAGTCACTTCTGACTGCTCAGAGCTGAGCCAACAGAAATCCCTCCTGCAACAATCCCACAATGTAAGGGCTAAGAGTGAGGATTCAAGCTAGGACCACATACAATACATCCATCTTTCAATCCATCAAAGCCGTACAAAACTAGAATAAAATGTTGCAGGAAGTATTTGGTTGATGTTAAAATTGAAACTGTTTCAAACCAAAGCAGAAAATCCAGGATTTCAGTAGATGCACTATGAGGGGGAAAACCCCTCTGTGTAAGCAGAGTCCTGTCCATACACTCTCTCCTTAACAGGAGCAGGTCAGCAACACATCTGTGTTCAATGCAGAGTTTGTTCTTCACTCTCAGCCAGTTCTTAGAATGGACTCACAGGGTTGGGCCTCACAAGAGTGCTGAGAAGTGTTGCAATGTCAAATACTTGTAATAAGCATCAAGGACATGAATTTGCAGCAATTGATTGTTAGCATTCATTAACTGAAGGTTCATGACAGAGACTTTTGTTAAGCTTTAAAGCACCTGCAGTGCCCAGTGGGTTGCAGTGCTGCTGCAGGATCCTGCTCAGTCTCCAGCAAAAGACTCAAGATTCTCAAGTTGAAGCTGGAACTTCTACCTGACAGGAGGTTTTAGCCGGCTGGGGGTCAGCCTCTGCTCCCAGGCAACAAGAGACAGGACAGGGGAAGCAGCCTCAAGCTACGTTGAGGAGGTTTAGGTTGGACATTAGGAAGAATTTCTTGGCTGAATGGGGTGTTAAACATTGGCAGGGGCATCCCTGGAGGTGTGGAGTCTCCCTCCCTGTAGGTGCTCAAGGAAAGACTGGATGTGGCACTCAGTGCTCTGGGCTGGTGACAAGGTGGTGTTTAGTCAAAGTTGCACTTCATGATCTCAGAGGTCTTTTCCAACCTCAGTGATTCTGTGATTCTGAAGCAAATGCAGTGGATTTGCAATGAAACAACCAAGTCCCTGAGGATTGTCACTGCTGCAGCTCAGCTTTCCCCCTTTTGCAGAGCTAGTCCCAGTGCTCCCAATGGGTGATTTGAAGTGAAAGCCATCTACAATTATAACTCACTAAAACCTTTAAAAACCCATTTCTGTCTTTAATAATAATATTGCAAGCTAAGCAAATAGCTCTCAAACCACTTCTCTAAATATTAAATCAGCTCCAAGACCATGTTTTGCCTGTGGGAAGGTGAAGGCAGGGATGGGAAGGGACACTCAGCTTTGCACAGTCCGAGGGACGAAGGCAAACCCGACTGTTGGTGCCTGCAGACTCCCTGGCAAGTCTCACTCTGTGGCCTCAGCACTTTGGAAAGTGCACCCCTTTGTTTTCTCATGCGTAAAACCATTAAAAAGCTGCAAGAGAATCCACAGCCTTTGCCAATAACCAACAGAGTAGAGGAAAATAATTAGAATGTTAACAGGACTGAGATTTCTGCTGAAGGACTGGCCAAAAGGATTGACCAAAACTTCACAGGAACAGCCTCAGAATGTAAATGGTATGAGATTACAAACCCACAACCCTTACTTTTTAAACAATCCCAGCAATCAGCAACCAGTGTTTCTTGCCCCAGCCCATCACAGCCCGGTGGCCTTGGCAACCTTCTTGTGGCATTTAATTGAGCAATAACTTCCATTTTTTCCCTAAGCTGCATCCCTGAGCTCCTGGGGTGCTGCAGGAGCAGAAGCTGCATTCCCACCCAGGCAGTGGGACACAAGGGAGGGGGGCAGGCATCATATCCTGGGAAAAGAGGGATTCAGGGAAGCCTGCTCTGAGTGTGTTATTTTGGGACTGTATCCAGCTTCCAGGCAGTCAGTGGAAAGTGTCCCCAGGGCAAACCAGGCAATACCTGTGCCACAGGTCCTGGAGCAGGAGCAGCTTTACGCTTTGGAAGAGGCACAGAGCTGCCAGGTTTGACTCCAGCAGGGCTGAATCTAAACATGTAGCAATTCTGAGTGACACAGGTTAACACACTAAATTCCAAAATAAAAGTACCTTTGCCTGCAGTTTTGCTAGCTCTAATAAAACACAATTTCACAACAAAAAGGATATTTTTAAAATTATAAAACACATTGCAGAAGATTTAGCTTCTACAAAACAGAAAAATCAAATTCAGGAGGAAGTTGCCTTCAAGCCACAAAGAGGCAAATATAAAATTATCAATGTCTGTATTTGAGTGGAAACTATGAGTTCCGGAGAAATTTCATTCCTGCTGTAATCCTGCTCCAAGCAGGAACTTTTTCACTGTCAGCCCTGCTGTAATCCTGCCACAACCAGAAACTTTTATGGTTTTTCCATGGACTGAATTCTTTCTGGCTAGAAAGAAATTACGGCTTTAACTCCCAGAGTCAGTTTATCCCAGAGGTGCTCACAAGCCAGAGCTGACACTCCAGGAGTGAACTGACCACTCATGGCAGCGTCCATGGGGAAATTGTGGCTGTGTTCCCCATCCACTGTGGCCTCTCATGTCCAGGAGGGGACCCAGCCCCAGGCAGGGACTGGTTCCCCCGGGGAAGAGGAGCCACAGCTCCCACCAGGCAGGGACCCAGCCCAGCTGCAGCAGCCTGGCTTCTGCAACAAGGGGGAAATGGTCTCAGCTTCTTCCACGGACAAGAGACCCAGGCCCTGGGTGTCTGACCCTTTCTTATCACCTGTGGGACACCTCAGCAAGGTCAGCACTTTCCTCTGTCAGATTTTCAGATGAAGTCAGAAATGAGAGCTGGATCCCAGTCAGCTGTCCCAGCCAAGGAAATTACTATCTCTGGGAATGAGCCCATGAGTTGGACATGTCATCCAGGCTCCCTGGCTTGTCTTGGTCTTGAAATAAAAATTTTTCAGAAGTTATACGAGGAAATCTATCACAGCCTCCTAGTAACACCTATGAACAATTTAAACACAACCTGTTGTTGCAGGTGGAAAAGGCTCCCTCCTTCCATCCACTTCCACCAGCTCAGGAAGGAAAGATTTCCTGGGATATTCTGGGCTTTGCCTCCGCAGTGCAAGGAGAGGGCAGTGGGGCATGGGCAGAGCCCCAGGAGATGCCCGTGCAAAGGGCCCCTGGTGCTAGCTGGCATCCCCAGCCCAGCTCCCGCCTCCCACCAGCGGCAGCACGGGCAGTGATGGGCTTAAAAGGGTCTTCACCCCACGCACCGGGAACCGTTTAGGCTGGGAGGGACACAGAAGATCATCGAGCCCGAGTGTAAAGCCAGCAGTGACAAGTCCGTGCGGACGCTTGGAGGCGAGGGCAGAGCCGGGGAGCAGGAGGGGCTGGGCAGTGCTGCGGCAGGGAGCGGGGCTGGCACCCAGAGCAGCACCCGCGGGGCCGTGCTCCAGCACGGGCTGCTCTGCTGGCAGGGGGGCAGAGCCCCACAGCCCCCGGGGGCAGCTCCCATGGCACAGGGAACAGCGGCACTCGGCCTCAGAGGTCTCTTTCGACACGAATGATTCTGTGATTTATGCAGCATTCTGTGCTGAATGCTGCATATGTGGCAGTGACCACAGGAACTACAGAAAAAAACAAAACAAAAAAACCACCACAGGAAACTGCAAAGGAAAACCAGGATGTCAATAAATATCCAGGAAAGTAGAGAGAGGGAAGCATCAATGAGTCAGACTGCTCAGTGCAGTGGCTTAACAAGTGTGAAAGTATGTTATGTATGTTATGTCCAGCATTCCTTGACTCCCTGCTGACTGCTGCTTCCATGCAGTGCTTTGGTTTTAACAGAAAATTGCAGCTCATAATATTGAATAGAATATGAGCAAAGAACAGTGTGTACATCCAGAAGGGCAGAGAACATCTCCACATCCCCTGTCACGCCAGGCCAGGAAATGAAGGTTAAACATCCCTTCTGTAATGAAGGTAGAACATTCCCTGTATGCAGCACCAGAGCTGCTGACCACACGATCTGAAGGCAGAGGCTTGTGAAGCCTTTGGTGCAAACCCCTCTCAGCTGTGTCCCATTTCAGAGGCTGCTCTGGCAGTCACACACACCACATCAGAGCTTTGCACATTCAGGCAGTTCCCTGGTCTGTGGAAGGTGTTTATGCTCGGTTTTATGTTCTCCCACCATGTGGCAGTCCTACACTCCTGCTGCTAGAAGCACATTTAGCTGAGGTGACTGCTCCTCTCAGAGCCATATAGATAAATTTTATTGTATTTTTAATATGCGGAATAAAATTGTAAAAACTGTTGCACACACTGCTGTGCTGGCTTTGGCTGGGGCTTAAACCACAACAGTTGCTTATCTCAATATCAAGATAAACAAATCACACTGGCTCAGTACTGCATTGCAGGACCTGCAGGGAAGGTTCTGCCCCCAAATTCATTCTGCACTGCTAATTATAGACATGTGCAGCTAATATCAGTACTTCTCGTGCTTCAAAAATAATTTATGCATATGACATGAGGGTTTTGTCTCTGAGCATTTCTGCCCACCATAAATTTCAGTGCCATTATGAAAACCTGGTTGCTATTTCAGGCTCACCTGGGGAGCCAACCCTTGTGCAGGTCTGGGAGGTGGCAGCTGTGAGAACTCTTACAAGAAAGCTGCATCCTCCCAGCCAGGAGAAACCAGAGGAGCAGAGCTGTGAGACAAGGGTACAAGAGCTTTGTAAGGCTCCTCCAGCTGAGCAGAGCTGATGGCATTGGCTGTATTTGTTTAGTTTCATTTATACCCTCAAATGTATCCAGACACATTCAGCCTCTGGAGCCAGCAAGCACTCACATAAACATCTGAACTAGGGAAAAAAATAATGGAGTGCTGGCAGAAAGTGAGCCAAATGTGTTTGTCAGAGGCACTTGGATTTGCAAGACTCAGCCCTCTACAGCCAATTCAGTCTTCGGAAATCAGTGGGAGTTTACCCATGTCATCACTGGATCAGAATTTGGCCCCTCATTCCTGTTTGCCATGACCTAGAAATTAAATCCAGCTCATACACAACCAACCAGGTATTTTCTACACATAGTCTCAAGGGAAAACTTGCCAGCAGGAGCAGAGGAAGCCCTGTGGCACTCCTACCTTGGTTTATACTTGAACCAGTGTTTCCAGGGGAAAAGGAAAAGCCAGCAGGAGACCATCCATAGAAGACTGCCAGGTAGAGCAGAGGCTCAGCACAGGGGAAAGTGTCAGATGTTTCAACAACAAAGAGACCTCCAGCTCCATATTTGTACACAACTCTCCGAAGCATCTGCGTTTAAAAGATTTGAGCTACGTGGCCTCTCTGCCAGATGTTTCTTATTCCTTTAACATGAGACATGGACAGAGGGAGCAGAGTGCACCTCCTGGGTCAGAGCTGCCCACGTGGAACCTGCCTGCCTTGAAGGCAGCCTGAGCTCGGAGCCTGGCACAGCCTGTCAGCCACGGAGCTCCACCATTTCCAGGGCTCCATTCTCTTCCCCCAAGAGGCATTTTCCCCTGCTTGGAAAGCAGCGGAAGAAGCCCAGCTGTTCCTGGTGAGACACTGGTGGAATGTGGAGACATCCAGCCACACAAGCACGCACAGACACGGGAAAGCAGCCAAAGGTGTGGGCAAAAGGGACCCCCTGTCACATCAGGGCTGTCTGAGCCAGCAGGATGAACCCCTCTAAGGGCTGGGGTCCACAGCATCTCCCCACCCTGCCCCTGATCCCTCACTGCTCCTGCCCTGGTGCAGGAATTGCAGCTCCCACCGGGAATCTCACAGATCCTTGGTACTGCTGTGGGACTGACACAAAAACTAAACTGGAATAAAATGTTATTTCCCTTATACATTATGCCATCACATGATCCATGTGCACAGAAGCTGCCAGTTTTGCCCAACACACATGATTTTAATCTCAGGACTGTAACATCCTTCTGGTGAAATCACTTTGGACCTCACATCATCAGCAAAACCAGAACAAAGCCAAAGGCTTTCTGCTAAACACACATGAGATAAAACAAACCAGAGGCCAAGAGCATGTGAATTTACAGCTAAGTATGCCCAGACAGTGACACGCTGGTCTTGGCTAATTTCAGCATCAGAAAATGCATTTCCAGGAAGGACTCAGAAATGAGCTGAGCCTTTTAGAAAAGGAAAGAAGCCAAGTTGTCTTTTTTCCTTCATACAGTGAAAAAAGAATTCTAAAAGTCCTTTTCTAGAAAAGGAAAGACTACTTCAGGTCACGTGCTGGAAAAACCAATAAATTTTCCCAGGTACAGTTTGGGTTCCTCCACCTATTGACACTGACTGGGAAACCTCCCTTCCTCAGCTGCTCTGAGGGACACAGCCTCTGCCTGAAGAAGAAAAGGGGCCAGTATTGATTTGCAGCTGCTGCAGGGGTCCCTCACTGCACTGAGCTGAGCCTGAGCACAGGGCAGAGCACAGAGGAAAGAGGAGGAATGGGGTGAGGCTGCTGTAGAACCCACTCACTCCTTCCAACAGGTAACCAGTGCCTGATTCTCTGCTATGAAACAAAGCAAAAAATGTGCAAGATGTCTGCAAATTCAGATGAAAATCTTCTGTGATTAGGTACAACATTTACTGCAAATAAATCCAGTGTTTAGAGTTGTTTTCCAAGTGCTTTGCACATAAACAAGGCTTTATTTACATGCTGGCAGAGGTTTAAAAACTGTTTAATTGCACAAGTCCCTGCTGTCTCAGGGCTGGCAGGGACAATTCAGCAGGACAAACCAGCTGGACTTCGGTCTAGAGCAGCTTCTGGCCACGGGGTTCCGGCTCACAACTGCAGCACCAGCCCAGGTTCCAGCGCCTCCCAGAGCTGAGCTGCCTTGGGAAACCATTTGTGCATGTATATTGACTAGTACCTTCAGCCCTGAGACAGCACTGAGGAAATAAGTCATTTTCTCCTCATATAAAAAAAAAAAAATGCCAGAAAACAGGAAATTGGGGCAAATGTTGTAGAAATAAGAGCAACATTACTGGGGTTTGTGAACAGAGTGGCTGAACATGTGGCTCAAGAGCTAATGAAAGAATTAAGGGCACATTCCTTTCAGCTTGATTCAACAATTTTCTCCTTGCAAAAATTGCAGCATTAAGCTGACTGTTGTGGAAAAATTACCAGCTTTTAGCAGAGACTTGCCAGCTTTAAACAGAAAGCTCTCAGCCTGCATTCACAACTTGCTGTAGTTTTACCCAAGACCAGCATGAAAGTCTTTACTGATCTGATTATTTCCTGTTGCTTGTTTCAGCCATTCAAAACCAGAGTCGTTGCCATGTCCTGATCACAGTAAAGCTTTTTGTACAGCAGTGATGTACTGTACCTACAGCCTCTCTAAAAATCAGTGATTTTTCCTAGTCCAACAACAGAAGTCAGTCATGCTTTTGAGTTTGACCTGTATTCAATTAAAGATTCCGCAAGACAGTCAAAGTTGGAGATTTCTAATGCAGCACATTTAATTTCCGGATGCAAGCCAAGGAATAAACAGAAAAGAACATTTATTTTAGCGGCTGTCGAGTTGCTTCCAAGTGTTCTCTATCCCACATCCCTCAGAGGATAAATAAAACCAGATTATGCTGGGCTGAATGCAGGGGATCCCAAATCCCAGAGCCTGACTCCTGACCAGAGGATCCCTGCTTGCCCAGGTGTCCCAGGGGACCCTGCAGCATCTCCTGCCCCTGGAACTGCCAGGCAGGGGCTGCAGGTGAGGAGCACATCTGAGCAACAGGGTCTGTCCCAGCACACTGCCCTTTCCCTGTGCTCCCTAAGATGATGGAATTTGCATTAAGGGTTTTGCCAACAGCAACAGGGAGACAAGAAACTGGAGTAAGATATAGGGCAAATAAATGGAGGCTTATTGTATTTTGATATGTACAAAAGCATCCGATTTCTTGACTTTCAGCACAGCAGCTGGATGTTCCATAGGAGGCTTTTGTGGAAGAAAATGGTGTTTTGGAACAGTTTGCAGCATTCATCCTTGGAGAGTTTATGTTCAGTAATGGAAAGGACATTCGATCCAACCGACAGTTCCGACACAAAGCAATGCACAGTGAAGTCTGAAACATGCATTCCAAAACCAATGGAACATGAGAGCAGTCCCTCAGCAAGCCAGTAAGGCAATGCTCTGCCCCTCACCAGCCCCTTCTTGCTTTCCAGTACCCCTAGCAGAAAGCTTTTGTTTCCCCAGCACTGCTGAAGGGTGCCCAGCCTCCCCCGTGCAGCTCAGGGTCAGCAGGATGTGCCAGAAGGGCTGGTCAAACAATGGCATTTCTCCCCATCCCCCTCATCCCAATGAACACCCACACATGGAGCCAGATCCCAGGGCAGGGTTGAAGCTGACTGCCCAGGGCTGGGCAGGGCCCTGTTCCACACCTGCCTTAGTGCAGTGGCAACCACCAAAAGGTATTCCCCAGGTAAATAAATGCTGTTACAAACACCAGTCTGTAAACTTCTTTGGTGTGCCAAAGAACTGGAGGGGAATTCCCTGATAAAAGCGAGTTTGTAGGAACCTCTGGGCACAGGGGACCCAGATCTGTGCCATTACCAATACCTCCATAGCTTGGAGCTACCACATCAAAGCCCAGAACAGTCTAGAAATACTTTTAGTCACAGAATTAATTCAGAATTGCCCCTTTCCTTGCAATCAGTCAGTAGCACGATGCAAGGGGCACAGGCCCTTAGCCAGCACCTTTACTGGGTTTTTTGGGAATGCCACAGGTGGTTCCTGTTCCTCCCCCCTCGTGTTACTTGGGTCACTCCTGCTTGAGACATGAGGCCTTCAAACGGCATCATTGTTACAGTGAACTTCTTTATAGGCTTCACCAGACTTCAGACATTTTTAGCATTACACTTAAAAACATCAATTATTTAAAATGCTGAGTGGCATTATTTTGTGTAACAGTTCAGACACTTCTCTGCACAAGTACATGGTTAAGCACAACCTGGACAGCCAGTTTGGAGGACATAGAGAAAGAAGCTGCTCAATTTTACTCAATGCTGCAGCATAATTAACCAACAGAGATTTCAAAAACCTCATCTGGAGATGTTTGTGAAGTGGTGTTTGGACTAGACCTTGATTTTGCCTGTGGTGATCCACTTTAAACCAGAACACAAATAAACTTATTAAATCTAATAAGTGATACCACAGCTTTAGCATAGTTTAAATGTTGAACCACCCCATATCCACAGCTCAAAGCAGAGCAGTTCATGAGCATTTCATTTGCTGTAGGACACAGCCACTACCAGAGTTTTGGAAAGCCAACAATCACACAGCAGTCTCTGTGAACCATTAAAGAAGCCATAGGACAAAATTGTCAAGACAACAGTAGCAGAAGAGACAGTGAGAGATCATTATCCAGCTGTAACCTCATTGTCTCAGGAAAACTACAATTTTTTAAAGGATTTTTAATT
Organism: Lanius collurio; assembly: GCA_020086605.1. NCBI lineage: Eukaryota > Metazoa > Chordata > Aves > Passeriformes > Laniidae > Lanius > Lanius collurio. Next base: position 4,263,041 of record JACBWW010000056.1, read on the forward strand.
AGATATTCTCAACACTTGAAAGTGGTGGAGAATTACTGTGCAGAACATACTAATGGAGAAAAAGGAGAAAATTACAAGTTTGAAACCTCCACTATTCACTTTTCAATCCATATCACACTTCCACATGCCTTCTCCTTCCAAACAATTCTTCACATGCTATTCCAGGCAAAAATTATTCCATCACTTAAAGCTGAAGGTTTTAAAAGGGCCCAGCAAGTGACCATCCCCTCTGCCTTCATCAGCCTCTGAATGCCAGTTCTCCACAAACCCAGCATTGCTTCATTTAGCACACACAGCCCCAGAACTCTCACATTTACTATTTGCTGCCAAAGCTATGGCAGGAAAGTTATCTAATGCAAGTTAAACTTACACAGGAGAGTGTAGTCCAATTTTATGTAACCCACCATGGCAAGGTCTGCAAGTAAATTACATTTACCAGGTAAAAACCACTCTTGCTCCCCATGTTGCAGACAGAAGACTGCAGAGCAGCATTCAGCTTCTTACCTGCAGAATAGGCATCTTTGCTTCCCTTCTCCTCACAGTTCAGCCCAGAAGAGCTCTCATTTTCTAGCCTTGACCTTAAAATACTCCCATAGGAATACCTGCATTTATGAGGTTTCTCACATCCTGCTGCTGCTGGTGACAAGCCTCAAAACAGAGAAAGTCACAACAGAGAACATTTGGCCCTGCCAAGCAGGGTCTGACCCTGTGCCTGCCTTAAATAGTCGCAGGGGTATTTGTGCCTGGCACCAGGCACCTGTGCCTCACCCTTCTGACACCTAAAAATAATGTGGCTGTTTGGCTGATCAGAAACTGAGCAGCACCAATCAGATGGGCAGGGGAAAGGCTGCAGCTCACACCTGAAAAGCTAAAGGACTCCGCTTTGAAATTGTTTATTTAATTGTCACTGGGAAATAAAACATAATTCAGAAACACACTCTCACCTGTAACTTGGGAATAAGCAGCCACACCTCATCTCCCTCACCCAGAGTTATCTGTTGGTTTCTTTGGGTGAGGGTAGGTTAGTTTCTTTGTTGGGGGTTTCTGTGTTTTCAACAATTTAAAAGCCGAATTAAAGACCAGCGTGCAGGGCCATCTTTAGCAGATGACAAATTCTTATTCCATCACAAGCAAAAATTATGTGCAGCAAAGATCAGCTTTTGGTTTTCTTTCAGTTGGCTGGGAGGTGTTCCAGTTCTTGTTAGTGAGCTGCAGAATCTTTTCCTTTAACCACTGCATTACACCTATAGGTTATGGGGCTGTAGATTTGTAAGCTTGCTGCCTTCTCCTATGGATGCAGATCCATGATGTATAGTGGCCATCAAGAAACAGGGACGTGCCTGATTAGGTACCCTCACAATATAACTCCAGAGAGCACAACAGAGACCTCCAAAATCTGATTCAGTGCTGCTTTTGCAATTCAAACCATGAAAAAAATGCTGCAGTTAATGTTTAAGATGAGTGTTGAAAACATCCAGTCTGCACCTGCAGAAGTGCTTTAGCAGGAATGCCTGTGTCCTGGTTCAGCTGCTGCTGGAGTGGATTTGCAGGTGACTCTGCCTGTGAGGTAGTCTGACAGGAGATTAAAGACCTTACTGAGAGCACAGGAACCACCAATGGAGCGTGTCATTGCAGATCAAACGTGGAATTACCCTGGCTGAGGATCTGCTCCGGTAATGAGGAGAGCAGATCTTCCTTGGGCACAGTGAGTGTTGAACAGGCTTTTCCTCTAAATTTGAGTGACAGACAACCCCTCCCTTCATGCCCACCTCTAACCATTGCCCATGTGAAAGAGAAAGGTGTCACAGCATTCCAGACAAGAAAATACAGACCTTTCTCAACTCTACAGGTCCTGGTCTGGATGTTGGGCTGAGATGCACCCAGCAGGAGCTCTGGCTGTGGCTGCCCACTCTGTGGATGATTTACAGAGTCCCAGGTCATCTGCACTGGATGGAGTTCAAAAGCAGCAGCCAGTGGGGGGGGTCCCTTCATACCTGGTGTGGACATCAACAACAGCCCATCCCACCCAGGAAAAGATGGACTGCCCCCAGCCCACTGAACCTCTGAGGTTCTCACCAGTCAGAGGGAGCACAAGGAGGACAGAAGGAATCTGGAGCATGGAGCTGCGTGGCACTGCTGGGGACAGGGTGGGACAGGAGGGCAGCCATGGCCCAGTCCCCCTTTACATTCCTCTGATTTGCTGCTTGGTTTCCTGGAGTGCAGCATTCACTGCACTGTGTTCAGCACCACACTGCCCATGCACACAGCGCTGACTGTCCCAAAATCAATATTTGCACAAATATTCCAGCAGATCCAAACACTGACCGTGCTCCCAGAATCAGTTGCTGCTTTGCTGGGAGCTTGTCCAGCTCATTACAATGGAGCTAAAATGTCTGATTGTGGCCTTGAGCCACAGGAGAGTTGTACCTAAGTGTGTTATTTTGAAAATTCCCAACAAGACCCTCAGAGGGTCATGTCATCCTTTTCAAGGCATCCAGCAACCCACTGAGGCATTGAAAGAATTTGGCCAGCAAGAAGCTGTGAAGGAAAAGAACCAACATGAAAACATTTTGCAAAGGGCCTTTAAGGAGAAATGGCACAATGTAAAGAGAAGAGAGAGCATGAGGAGGCATAAACTGAGGCAGAGTGGGAATGTTGTGTTGTAGGAACAGAGGCACTTGCAGCACTGGCCTGGGAAAGAGCCTGGACTGTATCACAAGGGAACAGTGGGATGAGGGAGGGACCAGGCAGTGTCTGCAATGGAAGAACAAATTAAAAACCAAATGTCATCAAACAAAACCCAGATACATAATTCAGGTACCTAATTAAGACTAGAATTGCATAAAAAAGCCCTTTTGCTGACACTGATGCATGGAACACATCAGGGTGGTGTTCTCCTAAGTTGTGTTCTGCCTCCTTAAAATAATTTCTATTGACTCCTGTAAATAAAAAGATTATCCACTATTTATGTCAAGATCCCAGATCTGTGGATCAGTCCCACCACAATTTTCTTGAAGGAAGCAGAAGATCACCTGAAGATCCAAAGTCTCACTCAACAACCCCTGACTGGCATGAACTGCATCCAGATTGCCTGTGCTGGGCTCTTCTGCTGTTCCAGGAGTACCAGCATCATCATTAGTACCAGACTAATGAACAGGGCTGCCCATTAGAGATGCAGAATCCCTGCCTGGAAAGTGAGGCTATTTCCATCTCTTAAGAAGAAAAGAATCATTCCTCCCATACATCACTTGCTTTCTAAGACTCCATTCCCTGAAGCTCGAGTCATTTTCCACTGACTCTTTCACGCTGAGGAAGGAGAGAAAGAAAAGATTCATTTAAAAAGCAAGCAGAGAAACAGCAAAGCAAAGCAGGGTCCCCCACGGAGGCTCTGACGGGGCCGGGTGAGTGTGTGCTTGGGAATTGTGCCTGTGCCTGACACCTGGGCCTGGTGCGGTGAGCGAGGTTGGGGTGTGTGAGACCAAGGGGTGCTCAGGGGTTGAATGGGGTTTGCTGGATAAAGATCTCAGTGCTGAGGCTGAGAACACAAGGGTTACACCGACAGCCTGGCCCCAGGCCCAGGAGAGCCAGGCTGTTCCCTCGTGCCACCTCAGGTGTTGGTGCACTCCTTAGCAGGGCTCCTGCCGACCTGCCCAGGGACCTGCACGGGCCCCCAGCAGCACGCAAACTGCACGGATGAGCTGTGGGGCAGCAGCACTGCCTTCCCTCCCGGCTTGGACAAAGCCAGGCTGTACCACAGAAAGGTACGTTAGGAACTGAACTGCTGAAAAATGAGCTGAAATTGTGCTCCAGTTTTGATACATACAATTTGCTATGCAGATCCTGTTCACAAACACTTCCTTCGCTCAGCTTTCCTCTACCCAGCACTCCTGAGCTCACACTCAGTCACACCTTCTTGCCAAAATATAGTTCCACTTCACAAAAAGCGCCCTTCATTCTCCCTAGTAATGAATTCCAGCTAAACCAATGTCTTAGTGTCAGACATGGGCCAGAGTTGCCAGCAAAGCAGCGAGCTCAGCACGGGTTTGTACGACCATTGTGTTCTCCATAAGGCTGCCCCGGGAAATCCCAACCACATTACAATAAAATATTCCACATGTTCCTCAGCCACCTTCCAGAGGGAGAACTTTGTATCTCTTGTAACTTAATGCTCTGCCTCTCAGAAGTGAGAGCTGCAACTAAATGACAACAGACAGTGTATCCTGAGATGAAAAATCTGTTCTCAAAACACTGACAAGGTCAGGGTACATTTAAAATATTTTGTTTTATTTTAATGCAGATTTTCAGATATGTGTTTTTGGAAAACATTCTCGGAAGCTACTCCAGTTCCTTGTCTACAAATTATGAAGACTAGTACAAATAATTTAAAAGTGTCTTTTACTGCATGTTTACTCTTGCAAAAGCACAGCATTGGAATGTGTCACACCAGAAGCCTTGACCTCGGTCATCCAGAGGAAAAATTTGATGAATTGAAATAAAGCAATTGATGTTTTGCTTTTCAGACAGTAATTAGGATGAAGAAAATGCACCTAACAATAGCCTTGTCACCCTCTCTGTCACTCAGGGGAACAGAATTCAGCGTTAGCTGTCAAGATCTATCCTGTTCTCAGAGTAGCACCTAGAAATGCCACCTCAGGATTTAGTGCAGGGCTCAGCTGAGGTGTTGTTCTTTTTCCTGAGACCCAAAGTGCCAGTCACATGAGTGGGTCAGTATTTCTTGGCACCAGCTCCCATGATGAATCAATGTGAGACCATCCCTGTTTCACTGAGGCAACCCCTGAGATGATAACAAATGCCAGCCAGCAAGTTCCACGAGTAAAGTTCTAACTGGTTTACACAGAACACCCCAACCCTGCCAACCCTCCTGAACTCCCACAGCTCACATTTGATTTTGAACTCATCTGAACAGTTTTAGAACCTTTAAAAATATATATTTGAGGCTTATTTTATCTTTAAAGTTTTATATTGCCTTTGCATCTCCAGTAGAACTTCTCCTAGAAGGAGATTTGCCCTAGAATGACACACTTTCAGCAGAAAGGTGCTGTCAGTCGAGTTTGTGGCTGTTACAGACACCTCTGAGATGAAAAGAAGGACCTGAAGCACTGAGAGACTCCGTCTGCAACGAGAGGAAACCTGTCCCTCCAAAACCGAACTGAAGGTGCCATCGGCCGGCTTTTGGAGGGGTCATGCACGAACTCCGCCCGGAGAGCAAACGCTCCTTGTCTGCGAGGGCACCCGGCTCGGGCCGGGGGATGTGAGGCACCCGTGGGGGACAGCGGGGCCGCGGCGGTGCAGGGCCCGCAGCACCCCCGGCAGAGGCGGCGGGGGCTTCTCCCCTCCCCGCCTCGCAGCGAGCGGTGCCGATCGGGCTGCGGGGAGCCCCGGCGGGCCCGCAGCGTCCCCCGGGAGGAGGAGCCGGTGGCGGGTTGGTCCCGGCCCGGCTCGGCCCCGGCCCCGGAGGTGGGGACGCGCAGGTGGGAACGTGCGGCCGGTCCCGGAGAAGCGCCGAAGGTTTGTGCGAGGGATGCGAAATGAGTTAATTTTGCTTGGAATGGTTCCTGGCGGGGAAGGAGCTGACGTGTGGAGACGCCTCCGGGGGATGAGCCGCCGGCGGAGTCGGGAACGCTCCGCACAACCGGGCCAGGTCCGCAGCTGGGATACACGGCGGGCACCGGCTGCAGCTCTGCCGGCTGCTCCCTGCGGAATTCCAGCTTTTCCTGTGAGCGGCAGCTCCCGGCACATCGCGCCGGGCAGGGGCACAGTGGGGCAGCTGTCAAATGACAACGCTTTAGGTCATGACACAGATCCGTCGCTGAGGGGAAACCCGAGAGTTTGAGGGCTGGTTCGTGGGTGGGTTTTTCTTTCAAGTTAAAAATTCTTGTTTGCTTATGGCTTAAACCTGAGCGGCTCGGCTCAGCGGCCGCCGTAAGTGCCTGTGTGTTCTGTTTCCCCTGCAGGAACCCGTCCTCCCGCTGCTGTCGGGGATGGCAGCGTAGGATCCCCGCAGGATGGGGGCCCCGCGCAGGGAACGGCCCCGCTGGCTGGGGACCCTCCTGGCCGCCTGCCTGGCCACCCTCCCGGGCATCGGCGCCTGTCCCCGGCCCTGCTCCTGCCACGGCTCCGCCGAGCTCCACTGCACCTTCCGCTACTTCACCGCCGTCCCGCCGCGCATCCCCCCGGACGCGCAGCGCATCAACCTGGGGTACGTGGAACTGCGGGATTTGAATACTCAGACCACTTACCTTTCAACACTTTGCACAGCAATAATTAACTTTCCAGATTTAGAGCTGAAAATTAACCAAAGCAATAGGTAAGTCTATAGAGCTTAAAGTTCTGCAGTGCTCAGCAGTGGCTGCAGTCACAGCCAGCAAAGCCTGAGACCACCCACGCTAAGGAGAAATTTTGGGGATCTAGCACAGGGCACGAGAACATCAGGAAGTTTTGAACTTAACTTCCCTTTACATTACCTGAACATTTTGTGTCTGTAGCATGGAAACTACATGGAACCTGGAAGAAGTCTGAAATAGATTTCTCTCTGGGAAAGGAGAGTTCAGAGCTCAGAAAGAGGACTGGAAAAGGATCATGTGTATTAAAATCTGCAGCGACTTTGCTGTGATGTAACACCAAGGTCGCAGATTAGATCCCCATATGAGCCATTCACTTAAGGGTTGGACTCCATGATCCTTCTGGGTCCCTTCCAATTCAGCCTATTCTGTGATTCTGTCACTTAGAATGTCCCACAGCATTAGGGTCTGTGCTTTCATTTGCTGAGTTCAAGGGAAATTTCACTTGTCTGGCCTTGTCAGCCTCCGTGGTGGTTCTGTTCTCTGTGTGATTAAAGGAGCAAGGAACAGGTCATCCCCAGGCTTGTCTGACCCCTCCATACAGTTTCCAGCAAGTGTCCTCTCTCTTAAATCAAATTATGAGACCCATCAGCAATATTTGTCTGATCTGTGTATCCCTTTTGATACACATAACCTTTGAACCATCCAGATGTGCCTGCAGAAAATATACAAGGAATATTTCATTGAAGTGGCAGCAAAATGAACACAGACAGACGTGTTTCCACTGGGAATTCACCATCAGAACACTGTCCCGGAAAAGTGATCCTCTTTGGTGCTAACATGAAGGAATGGCCTAGTTTCATCTTGGCAAGGGGAAGCACTGCTTACCTTCAGCCATTCCCAAAAAGTGGTTCTTTTGTTTTGGGTTGGTTGGATTTAAATGTGTGAGTTGGGACTGACCAAACCAATCCCGTACAGCTACAACAGCCTGCGAAAACTGAGCCCCACGGACTTTGCTGGCCTGGAGAAACTGGAGTTACTGATGCTGCACAGCAATGAGATCAACATGATCCCTGAGAAGGTGTTCAGTGATTTACGTTCACTACAGGTAAGAATTAAATGGCCCAGTGTTACTTTTTGTTATGACTTAACTTTCAGTGATACTGGTAAACAGCCACAGAGCAGCCTCCTGCACCATTTTGGGTTCCTATTTCTTACCTACTCACGCTAAAGTCAAGGGCCCTCAAAATCCAGAGTCCTAATGGGAAAGGTCTTTCCTTCCCAGGTGGGCACTCAGGTACAGGGTAAAGAGCATGACAAACACATTGGTAGATACCTCTCAGCTGTATCTTAACAGGAAACTGCAGTCAAAACTCTCTGTCATACAGGGGAGAAAGACTGCAAAGCTCCAACAACAGTGTCTGAAAAAGGAAGCTTGTCATTGTTAATTTGTTAGTCATTTCAGGGGTTTTTGAGGATTGTTTTCCACTGAGCTTTCCCTTCCCCTTCAGTACAATCCAATCCCTTTCTAGCCTTCGTTAAAAAAAAGGCCACCACTGTGCAGAAACTTAACACACTGCATATAAACACTTTAGTTCTTTAAAGAAACTCCAGTTCCCTGGAATTCCTAGTCTGGTAAAGAACTTTCACTGCACAGAGCAACCTTCAGCAGCATTTCTTAGGAGCCCTATAACTTTAACATGGCTTAATATTATGCATTTGTTACTTTTTCACAAACAGGTCTTAAAAATGAGTTACAACAAGGTCAGAGTGCTTCAGCAGGATGTATTTTACGGCCTGAACAGCTTGGTACGGCTGCATATGGACCACAATCAAATTGAATTTGTGCATCCCAATGTTTTCTATGGACTCACTTCCTTGAGGTTGGTCCACCTGGATGGAAATTTACTTCAGCAGCTGCATCCAGACACTTTTGTCACCTTGCGCTATAGTCAAATATTCAAAATATCCTTCCTGAAGCACATCTCTCTGTCTGACAATGTGCTGACTTCACTTCCACAAGAAATGTTTTCCTACCTGTCAGAGCTCGAGAGCATTTACCTCCACGGAAACCTCTGGTCCTGTGATTGCAGCCTGCAGGGGTTCGCTGAGTGGGCACAGGAGAGACCAGGTGAGCTGAAGGCTTTGTTTATGCTCTTTAATCCTGTTAGAGCATCTTATTCTTCCTGAGACAGGTAATTGTCCTTTACTCATCTATTTGTTCTCTCAGAAAAGACTGGAAGACAGGATTTTTGTAGATGTGTGTAATCAGGGTAAAGAGATTAATACCCCTCCATTTCCCAGAGTAAATGAATCTAGTGCCTTTAACACATTCCCAAGTGCAGCTTTACTTAACGGAGAATTTTCTTTGGCCAGTACAAATCTTCTGTGCACCAGGAGAATCCACAGGGAAAAAGCTAACTTTTATGGAATTGGCAACAGCAAGGGCCACTTTGCACTTGATTCTTTAAAAAGAAAATAAGGAACTCAAGGGCCTGGAGTACTTCCTCTGCTGCTGCCACTCACATGTCACTTCAAGCTTTGGTTTTATTTTATTCAAAAGAACGACTTGTTAGAAGCTATATGTCATTTTTAAAACTAAAACTTGTAGCCAGAAGCTTACTGAAGTTTTCTTCCCTTCAGATGTTATAAAGTGCAGAAAAGAGAGAAGTTCCGGTGTCCATCAATGTCCAGTCTGTGCTAGTCCTAAAAATCATAATGGGAAAAGTTTAGTGGATCTTCCTTCTGCATCTTTCACCTGCACTAAGCCAGTCATCCATGACTCCCTGAAATCCAGAAACCTCACGGTGCCAGATGATGGGGATTTCAGTTTTGTGTCTCCCAAGGATTTAATAGCTCCAATAGGATCTATGGTTTTGAATATGACTGACCAAGCAGGAAATCGAGGCAACTTGGTTTGCAATGTCCAGAAACCTAAGGAAGTGTCTCCCATCTCATTCGACAAAAATGGCAACACCACAGTCCTCAAAACCTCGTTCTCAGCATTCCTGGTGTGTGGCATCGATTATGGACACATCCAGCAGCTGTGGAGCATCCTGGCACTGTACAGCAATTCTCCCTTGACACTGGAGCAAACTGTGCAGACAACTGACCTGCCTTTTATTAGCTACAAATATAAGCAGATCTACAGTGAGAAAGATGAACTTTTCACCAATATCGAGGCTGACCTGCGAGCTGAGCCAGCCTGGCTGATGCAGAGCAAAGTGTCCCTGCAGCTGGACAGGACAGCCACCACACTCAGCACGCTGCACATCCGCTACTCCACCAACGCCCAGATCAGTTTGCCCAGCGATGACAAAAACCAGGTGAGAAATAACTGGGCTATCATTTCCAGGGACAACAGCACCCAAAGAGAGCACACTGTGCTAGTTGGGGGCACCGTGGAACTGGGGTGCCACGCAGCTGGGGAGCCAGCTCCTGCCATGGAGTGGATATTGGCCGATGGCAGCAAAGTGCGAGCTCCCCACATCAGCGAAGATGGGAGAATCGTAATCCTTAAAAGCGGGACACTGACGCTGCGGACGGCTGACGTGTTTGACACGGGGCTCTATCACTGCATCAGCACCAACCACGACGATGCCGACGTGCTCACCTTCCGGGTTACCGTGGTCGATCCTCACGTGGAACACAACGGTGTGAACGGAGCCCAGCTGCAGACGGCTCTGGGCAGCACGCTCCACCTTCCCTGCACATCCACGGCTGCTCCGGACGCTGCCGTTACCTGGGTGTCACCTGAGCCTGCGATTCTTCGTCAGTCTGTAGGAAACAAACATATTTTTGCCAATGGCACCTTGAGAATACAAGGGGTGACGGAGAGAGACGTGGGCTACTTCCGATGTGTTGCAGCCAACCAGTACGGTGTTGATCTTCTGGTTTTCCAAGTGCTAATGAGACAGGATGAAACTGCTCTGAAGAAAAAGCAGGGAGCTGTGGAAGAGTGGGAGGAGGGCTCTGGCAGTGAACTGCTGCACTCTGCTGCAACACAGACACATCCCTCAGCCACTCCAGCCACCCTGACAGCTCATGGGCAATCTGCTGCAGCAGCAGCCAGCAGCCAGGGTGCACGGAGCTCACGTCAGAGGAACAGCCATGGGAAGATGCCTCACTGGCCCTATGGACACAGAACAGGCAGGCGGTTCAGGGGACACAGGAGACAGTTTGTTTCCTCAGGCAGGAGAGTTGATCCACAGCGCTGGGCAGCCTTGTTGGAGAAAACAAAGAGGAACTTGACAGTGACAGACAAACGAGAAGAAGTTGCAAAAGAACCACCCATTCAAGTCCACAAGCTCTCAGAGGTACCCGAGGATGAGAAGGAGGCATCTGGTGATCTCGTATCTCCAGAAGAAGAATTCATGATACCAGCAACAGAGAAACCCCCAGTATCTGCTCTGGGGAGAGCAACAGAACTCGCAATCACTGCAGGGCCCGAGCAGACTGTGAACCCCACTCCTGCCAGGAACACCTCCCTCCTGCTCACAGTGTTGTTAACTCCCCTACCCTCACCTCTTCCACACACTCTGGCACCTGGCAGCAAAAGGCCACAAACATATCCAAAACCTACAGGCTCATGGGAAAGATCAGATTTGAGACAAATACCAGCAAATGGTGTAAAACAATCAACTGTATCAAGTGGAACATCCACACTCTTCCCTGCTGAGCAAAACTCAATATATTCTGGGGAAAGCAATAAACAGCATCTAAAATCTCCATTTGTGACACCCACAATAGAAGCTACAGGCACCAGCAAGGCTGTGACTCCCCAAAGCACAGCAGACAAGTTACATATTTTTATTGAGTCTATGGATAAGTTTTCCACCAAAACAGATCACCAGGTCCCTGTGGTGACAGTCAATGCACCAAGCTCTGAATTTAGCCCCATTTATTTTCACAGTACTCAGAAAGGAGGAACCCCTAAGCCACCATTGGCCTTGACTTTCACTACACAAATTCAGGTTATCCAGGACCTTCCAACTCATCCACCCCAGCTCCAGCAGCACTATGGGAGACGAAGGAAAATTTCTAGTCGGAGACGAATTGTTAGACCAGGACGTAACCCAAGTATGAAAGAGCACCTCTACAATTTTGGGAGGCCAGGGTCTGCCAGAGGAAGTATAGCTGTGGCTACAGGTGTTCAACCGAATATGAACTATTTATCAAATGTACCAACCTTAAATAATTTAAGCAGTTCCATCAATCCATTTAGCCCAGAAGCACCCCGGTCTCCCCCCTCCACCATGAATATGCCACTGGAGCACCCCATGGGTACCCATCAGAACACAGCATTCCTCAGGGAAGAGGAAAACAAACGTAGTGCAAGGCAAAAAGCTGCTACCACAGGCATGTCTGTCACTGCAAAGGATACTGCCACTACTGCAGCCAGTGGTGGATTGGGTACAATGGGTTTGAAGCCAACAGGTACACTTGTTATTACTCCTCAAACCGACACCAGAGTCACCAAAAGTAAAATATTCAGAGTGGGAGGAAGGAGAGGTCAAAGGAGGAAGAGGCCTCCCAAAGCACCTGCCCCACAGCGTGCGGCTGCAGCGAGCACAGCCACCCCCATGGTGACAGCAGTTACATCTCCAGTTGTGCCTCCAAGCCTCACACCCACAAAACCTCTCCCTGTGAGCTTCAGTGCAGCCTCCATGACCAAAACACCAGCACTGTGGATCCCTGGCACCCCCGAGGCACCGCAGCACAGGCCAGTGGCAGCCACACAGACATCAGAAACGCTGGGCACCTGGAGGAGCACCCAGGCAGCAACATCACTGCCTGGCAGTCTGACTGCTCAGAGCCCCACCGTGGCACTCCAAACCACACCAGGCACACAGAGGAACACCCAGCTGGCCACATCACCCCCCACCAGTCCTGCCCAGACCCCCACCATGGGTCTGCAAACCTCACCATGGCTGGACGAGCCTCCTGGTGCCACGAGTGCCCGACCTGCTGCAGTCAGGGCCACATCAGGGCCAGTACCTGTTCAGCACATCAGAGCCACTGCCACGACAGGAGAAAAATCCTACCTGAAAATGGGGGGGGAAAACCAGGCAGCACAGGCCACGTTCCCAGCAAGAACCGTGCCGAGTGCTCCTGCTGCAGTCACAACTCCCAGCACTGGGCACCCTTCCCCTGTGCCAGCCCCGACCGCCAGAGCCACCTCGCCTCCACAGGGGGAGGCCAGACTCCAGCCCGAGCCACCTCCCAAAGGCACAGAGTGGGGGACCACACTGCAGCCACCACAGATCGCGTCTCCGTGGGGAAGGGACAAGGAGAGCTCTGTCAGTGGCTGGTCTGAAAGGAGACAAGATCAAGAAACCACCACCATCTCCAATCTCATCACCTTAGCTTCTGCAAGCAGAAACCATTTTTCAAAGCCCAGAATAACTGGAGGGAAATTGGCTGCTTTCACTCTGCTGGCGGATTCTGATGCTTTTATTCCTTGTGAAGCTACTGGGAACCCCCTTCCAATAATACAGTGGACAAAGATACCATCAGGTGAGCTTGATAAACCTCTCTAGAATTTACCCTGCATTAGTCCTGTAATTTGGCACCTTATATGTGTGCCAAACTCAAGCATTGCTTCATTTCAGTGTACTATGAAATACCAGTGAAAGGTAAACTTGGAAACAGTGACAGAGACTCACTGGAGCATCTTAGTGCTGATTCTGGGAGAGCTCTTTAGTGAAACGATTTTTTTAAAAAATCTATGTTTAACTATTATTCCTTGCTTATTGTGGGAAGAATTCAGTATTTATTATACATTACCTGCTATTCCAGAACAGTGAGAAAAGTGAAAAGAAAAACATGGTGAAAAACACTCAAATCCAATTACAGCTGTGCCAGGTTTGGACTGCAAAGCCCCATCTGCTTTAAGCAAACTTTGATGGAGATTCAGCTTAATTCTTACTTTAGAGCTTTGTCATTCTATATGCAAAATACTCTGGTTTCTCTCCATTTTATCATTGTTGTTTTACTATTTATTTATATAAAAGGGGTTGTGTGGGCAAAGCAGATCAGGACAGGCTGGAACTGAGGAGAAGGAACCGAGAGGCAGGGTCTGACGGGCTGTGCTGCCGCCCCTTGTCCGCAGGGCCCGATGCTCCGGGAGGCGCCGGCAGGTGGGTGGTGCTGCCCAACGGGACGCTGTCCGTGCCCCGGGCGCGGCCGGAGGACGGCGGGCAGTACCTGTGCACGGCGGCCAACGCGCACGGCGTGGCCCGGCTCCTGGTCACGCTGGCCGTGGTGGCCCGGCCGCCCCGAGTGGCCGGCGGTCGGCAGCGGCTGCTGACCGCGCACTCCGGCAGCAGCGTGGCAGTGGCGTGCAGAGCCGAGGGCAGCCCCCGTCCCTCCATCTCCTGGCTTCTGGCAAACCAAACCCGGCTCGCCCACTCCTCCGCGGGAAGTGACAGGGCTCACGTGGAAGCGGACGGCACTTTAGTGATCCGGGCAGTCACTGTGTACGACAGGGGCCTCTACACGTGCCTGGCCACAAACCCTGCGGGCACCGACACGCTGGCTGTGAAGCTGCAGGTCGTTGCAGCCCCTCCCACCGTCGTGGAGGAGAAGAGACAAAGTGTGGCAGGAAGGATGGGGGAAAGCCTGACACTCCCTTGCACTGTGCGAGGGAACCCTCAGCCCGCCGTGCACTGGGTGCTCCCTGACGGCACGGCGGTGAAACCTCTGCAGTTGATCCACACGAGGCTGTTCCTGTTCCCCAATGGCACCTTGCACCTGGGCAGCATCGCCCCTTCCGACAGCGGCAACTACGAGTGCATAGCCACGAGCTCCACGGGCTCGGACAGGAGGGTGGTCAGCCTCGTGGTGGAGCGCAGAGAAATACTTCCAAAAATAGCCATCGCCTCTCAAGAACTGACTCGGCTGAACTTTGGGGAGAGGTTGCTTCTGAACTGTACAGCAACCGGGGAGCCCAAGCCCAGGATAATCTGGAGGTTGCCCTCCAAGGCTGTTGTGGACCAGTGGCACAGGTATGACCCTTTTTTACCTCCACCTCTTTGGAACCTTAAACACTGCCTCCTCTGGTGCTCACATAAGAGCCTATTACAGCCCTAAACCACTGTGAACTAAATCAATTTTTAAGCATTTAGCAGTGGTGAAACATCTGTTCTAACGGCATCTATATCTAATAACAGATCACATCAATTGCCATAAGTGAGTGAGGTCTCAAAATAGGTACAAGTCATATTTGAATTAAGGTAACTCCTCTCATCCTGCACTGGCTGACGGCTGTCAGTTCAGAGGAGGAGAAGCTACTTGTAACAGATTTGTGAAGCAGGGCTCAGGAGGGAGAGGGTTCTTTTGTCTCTGCCCAGTCTACCTTTGGGGGGGTAGACCCCTCCCACAGTAACACTTCACCTTTACCTTGGGAGAGACAGACCCCACCCAGGGTGCTCCCAGCAGAGTCAGCACTGCTCACATCCACATAACACCAAAAGTGACAATGACAGCAGCTGGCACGGGCACAGTGCCTTTGGAAAGAGCTGCTGTGTTGTATTGTGCTGTTAACACGTTCAGTCCCTTCCAGTATTCACCCCCAGCACTCATTTCCATAATTCTTTTCTTCTCTCTCTCCCCACAACAGAATGGGAAGTCGGATCCATGTCTACTCCAATGGATCCCTGGCTATTGAGGCAGTTACAGAAAAGGATGCAGGCAACTATCTGTGTGTTGCAAGAAACAGAATTGGGGATGATCTGATACTGATGAGAGTCAGCATCACAATGAAACCAGCCAAGATTGACCACCAACAGCAGTTCAAGAAACTGGTGCCATATGGGAAGGATTTCAGAGTGGACTGCAAGGCCTCAGGGTCACCCACACCGGAAATATCCTGGGGTCTGCCAGATGGGACAGTGGTGAACAACGCGATGCTGGCGGATGACAGCGGGCACAGGTCTCGCAGGTATGTCCTCTTTGACAATGGGACTCTGTACCTCAACAAAGCTGGAGTGACAGAAGGAGGAGATTACACATGCTATGCCCAGAACACTCTGGGGAGGGACGAGATGAAGATCCACGTCATGGTCATCGTGGCGGCTCCTCAAATAAAGCACAACTACAAGACATACATTACAGTGACAGCTGGAGACACAGCACTGCTGGACTGTGAAGCTGCTGGAGAACCCAGGGCACAGATATTCTGGTTGCTGCCTTCCAGTGAGATGATCTCCTCGTCCACAGACAGGCACTCCCTGCACACCAATGGCTCTCTCTCCATTAGCCATGCCAGCCTGCTGGATGCTGGGGAGTACATGTGTGTGGCTCGGAACCCTGGTGGGGATGACACCAAACTGTACAAGCTGGACGTGGCTGCTAAACCCCCCATCATAAATGGTTTATACAGGAACAAAACAATCATGAAGGTGACAGCAGTGAGGCACTCAAAGAAACACATCAACTGCCAGGCAGAAGGGACACCTCCTCCTCAGATTACATGGATCATGCCCGATAACATTTTCCTACCAGCCCCATATTACGGGAGCAGGATTGTGGTGCACAAAAATGGGACACTTGAGATTCGGAACATCAGGCCCTCAGACACAGCGGATTTTATCTGTGTGGCACGTAACGATGGGGGAGAGGCTGTGCTGGTGGTGCAGCTGGAAGTCACAGAAATGCTACAGCGACCAATGTTCAAAAATCCTTTCCATGAAAAAATAATAGTAAAACCTGGGAAAACGATCACACTGAACTGTTCCGTGGATGGAAACCCTCCCCCAGATATAAGCTGGATGCTGCCCAATGGCACATGGTTTTCCAGCAGCATCAGGACACCCCAGTTTTTCACAGGAAGCAATGGGACCCTGACCATCTACAATCCCGAGAGACACCAAGCCGGGCGCTACCGCTGTGCTGCCCGGAACAAGGTTGGCTATATTGAAAAGCTGATGGTCCTGGAGGTTGCCCAGAAGCCCAGTATCCTCACCCGCCCTGCAGGGCTGGTGAAGGGTGTCAGTGGGGAGCCTTTGTCGCTTCACTGCCTGGCTGAGGGGAGCCCCAAGCCCAGGATGGCGTGGACACTGCCAGGGGGCCGTGTGCTGGACCGGCCACAGGTCAGTGGGAGGTACCTGCTGCTGGAGAATGGCACCCTGGTCATTCGGGCAGCCTCGGCCCACGACGCTGGGAATTACATGTGCAGGGCCCACAACGAGGCTGGAGACTCCTCCCTCACGGTTCCTGTCACGGTCACAGCCTACGCCCCGCGCATCGTGGGCAGACCCCCCCCAGCCATCCACACCATGCCAGGGGCAGCAGTCCAGCTCCACTGTGTTGTGCTGGGGATACCAAAACCAGAAATTACCTGGGAATTACCTGATCGCTCCATACTCTCTACATCTCACCAGGGCTGGGGATCTGGGGGCGAGCTGCTTCACCCCACAGGGACCCTGCTCCTGCAGAATCCTCGACCCTCCAATTCCGGCCCGTACAAGTGCACAGCAAGGAACGCCCTTGGCACTGACACTGCAGTCACGTATATCCACGTCATCTGAAGTCAGAAATGCAGCAGGAATGGTGGTGAACACGGGCTGCAGCTGGACTGAGGTCATCCTTGCAGTGACTTTAATCAAAGGCAGCCACAAGCATGTGCGTGCCTGAACACATCCCCAGCATTCAGCCTGCAGTGACTGGGCAAAAGGAGACAGGAAGGGGAAAATTAGCTCTAGCATCATTTGCTAGCATTGGATCTCTCCATGTTCAGGGGATTTATATGAAAGCAAAATTAAGGCACTTTTGCTCTGCAAAGTAATAGCAAACATTGACTGTCAAACATGGTAATATTCTGGAAATGTGCCCAGAGAGCTCTTGTACAGACAGAATTTTTCACCTGTTCCACACTTCCCACCTTGTATGACTGTCACAAGCATGGATCAGAGAAGGCAAGGACACCTGGGAGCTGATGAGCAGGTTTACCGGGATGCAGATTACCTTTGTACTGTGTTTTAATATTTAGTATATTTTTAAAATAAATATTCAATGATGTAACAAGTAGTGAAGTATTTTTAATAGCCCAGCTGTGGTTGCCACAGTCTTTTCTGCAGAGCTGTGGGATGACACAGAACAGCTCAGGTTGGAACAAGAGAAGAAGCTCTGCTCAGCACTGTTATGCCAATGCATACAGACTGGGTGTAGAACCACTCCAGCCTGGCATCACTTTCTTATTGTCACAAAAGCATTTTTAAAGATTTCTCAATAGAATAAAATTACATCAATTTAAATCTCAATTTAGAATTGTGATTCCTCAGTTGAACAGCCAGGTATGTTTAAGAAGCAAACTGAGTTAGTACAAAGCAGGAAAAAAGTATTACCAGAGTATTTTAAATGCTCCAGCATTTAAAGTTCCTCTTGCAAAATGAGTGCATTGAAAAAGATTTGTCTAGACTAACTCCTAAATGACATAAAATAGTACTGAATTCATTCTGCTTTTTCAACTCTCAACACAACCAAAATTATGATCTGTTTGCACAGGCTTGAATACCACGATTTGTTTGTGGTGATTTTGGTTGATAGCTTGCCTGTGGTTTTGCACTCAGCTGATGATGCTGTGCCTCACCCAGCCAAGGCCTCCCCCCGGGATGGGGAATACCTGCTGTGCCTCACTGGCAGCTGACACAGGCGATGCCATCCAAAGGGCAGCTGGCTCCAGGACAGCTGAAACTGCGGGAAGGACGTGGGGGCTCTTCCACCCTCGTGCATGACAGCTGAGATGAGATCTGGCACTGATGGCATCGGGTGGGACATGGGTTCACCTCCTGCGAGGCTTTGCCAGCGCTCGGAGGTTCCCTGGTGACCTGGGGGCTCAGCCCCTGTCTCCACAGGCACCCTGGGGACCTTCACCTGAGAGCTTAAGAGGGAAGGGAACAGAGAGCAACCGCTGCTACTTCCAGTAGGTTTATTAACATTACATTGTGGCTTTTCATGTAAACTTTAAGAAGTTCTAATACAAGCAATAAACCATCTTCAGCACCTTTTTACCACTGTAAGAGCAAGAGGAATTGGTACTTTAAACAAAGAACTCTGTAAAGTGCATATGAAAATCACAGTCATACACATGATTTCAAGCGATGCTTGTTCTGCAACAAAGGAAGAGGTGAACATTTTGATGAACAAATTAACTTTTATGCTAGAATCAGAAGTGCCTTTTAGTTCAGTAGTTTGGTCTAGTGCAGTTCTTAAAAAAGAAAAAAATTAAAAGTGTTTCCCACAAATAAATAAATCCTGCATTCTTTGTCCTCTTTGAAAGTAACAGGACCTAAAAAGCACCAAATTCATAAAATCTGCCATAACATTCTTCAAATAGGTCCACAAAAGTCCAGCTACTGAAAGCTAGTTAAACACAAAAATAACCCCAACCCAAACCCCAACCTTGTTACATATTCACATCAACTGCAGCACAAAAAATAACAATGGAAATAAGAAGAGAACTCATGTTCTGTTTTCCAGCAATGACTAGTGCATTGAATTTCCAGTGTCCTGTTCCTCAGTGCAAACATCCCTTGCGTCCACTCCCACCGTGGTCAGAAGTGGGGGGGGTGCCCATACTGGTTCACCCCTTGCTGGTTACCTGGTGGAGGAAGAAAAGGGGTGACTGTACCAAAATACAGAAAAATACCTGAATTTGGTGCAGCAGTGGCAAGCAGCAGTCAGCAAATCCCTCCTCCACCCGAGGTCAGGGGCACTCACTTCCCTGGGGACTTTTCCTGCAGAGGACTGGGGAGGGCTGCCCTGGGGACCACATGGTGCCCCAGCACTGGGCTTTGGTGCCACACCGAAAGGACTGGGACATCCATCCAGCTGTCAGAAGGTGAACGACCTCCATGTACCTCTAGCAGCAGACTAACAGGCAGAAAGTCTCCAGAAAGACAATTCCACATTCAGACACATTTCCATTTCTGTGCACACACACACACTTACTGGAGAGCTGCTTCTGGAGCTGCCTGACCAGCGCCGCCGTCTGCTGCTGCTGCTGGGTCTGCTGCACGCCTGGCCTTGGGACCTGCAGTGGGAGCAGGAAAGGTGAAAGAAATCTCTCAGTGCCCGAGCCACGGCAGGTAACAAATCCCTCAGTGCCTGAACACGGGTGCTCAGCTGTGCTGCCCCAGCGCAGTGGCCAGTGGGTGGGGCAGGCAGGTGCCCTGGACAGCAAGGACACAGGGAGCACCCTGAGAACTCCCAGAACATCTGCTCTCTTCCTTCCCTGCAATCTCCCACTAGGGGTGTTCAGTGTGCAGAAGAGAAGGCTTCAGGGAAGCCTCACTGTGGCTGTGGCATTAGCAACCCAAACTCAGTGTCTACCATCCATCTCTGGTCTCTCAGCTTTACAGATCTGCCTCCTAAATCCCAGTTGTTTTTTTTTTTTTCTCATTAGACCCAGTGAAAATGCACATGCTTCTAATGCTTTTAATTAAGTCATTCTTCTGCACAAGGATACAGGATGCAGTTTGGAAACCTGACATGCTGAATAAAACTGAAGTAATCCAATTCCCTAATAACTCCGTGGGTGCTATAGAAACCGCCCAAGCTTTGCTCAGCGAAACCTCGTGCTTACTGAAGGCAGTTTCAGTGTTTTACAAGACTTCAGCATCTTTTCCCTTTCTGAAACCAAATCCTTCACTTAAAATGTGTTGTGCAATTTCCTGGTTACCAGGCTGCAGTAACTGCTGAGGTTAGTCAAAGGCACTATCCAGCACACCAAGGTTTTTTGGGGACATAAACCCAACCCACAGCACCTTCTATTGTGCAGGTGCTGGCACAGGAGTCTTCACCAGGCAGGTGCCCATTGCAGTGACACTCTCCCATAAGTTTGTTCAAGGGATAAGAACTATTTAAAAAAACTCAAAAATGTATGAAAATTATCTAAGATTGATGCTTGTATACACAGAAGCTGCAATTTCAGCATTATTGTATTTTCTCTACTTTTCTATAGCGAACTTGTCCTAGTTATCCTCACCTACCTTAAATATGTTTGGAAAAACTGTGGAAATAAAGGAAACAAGTATAATGAGATTGAAAAAGGATTTGGCAGTGACAATTACTGGGTAAAATCATTGCCTAACCCATCAAAGGCTCCAATCCAGCAGAAAGTCATATCTCAAAAGTAATTCTGTTTGTTCAGTTGTCTTCATGAAAGACAACTTCCACGTTCCATTCCAAATTCTCACATTCCTAATGTGAGGCACCCTGAAGGTCTGCACACCAGGCTGTCAATCAAATAAAGGCCAAACTTTTCAAAGAGGCGCAAGCAAACCCAAAATTTGGAATACTATTAAGATATCTGGTCTTGCGAGAATTTAGAAGTTAGGTTTATTACTAACAATTTAATTTAAAAGGATCTTCAAACAACAAACACCATTTCCCCCCAGCCTGTTAGTAGTACAGTGTAAAAATCAAAGGCCCCCAAGTCAGGAACAGTCCCCTGGGACCCACACGGCTGTCCTGGGCTCCCTTCTGGCGGCCCCGAAGGTGAGCGATGGATGCCCGCACGCAGGTAGGGCAGGTGGGGCTCTGGAGCTTTGGACTCACAGACACTGCAAGCGAGTGTGCAACACACTCACGGCGGCAGCGGTGCTCGCACAGCCCCGCACCGCCACAGCCCCGCACCAGCGCGGCCGAGCGCTCACCTGCAAGAGCCGAGGGTGCCCCTGCCCGCCCGGCTCCGGCGGCAGCTGCCCCGAGCCCGGCCCCGCGGCCGAGGCAGTGTCCAGTCCCCCTCCAGCCAGGGAACTGGGCTGCAGAGGCTGATGGCTGAGTCTGATGGGGGAAAAGTAATGGATTAAATTTCATTTACAGGCAGAGCACCATAATCTGTGAGAGCTCAGCTATAGTTGTGACACCTGACCGCCACAGACTTAAAAGATGCTACATGTCACAGGAAGAATGTCTTTCCAAGTATGAATGCTTTGGAAAAAACTGCATAATAGAGCTGTGCCATACTATTGCCCAGTGACTGATGTAGGCAGTAACATGTTCCTCTGAACATGAACAGATCCAAGCATTCAGCTCCTGCTTTGCTAGAAGAGGTGAGTTTCTAGAGCTTAAGCAATTCCACTAAAATGTTATCCAGCTCAAAACATCTCAGCGTTCCAATACCATAACTGAAAAATCACAAGTAGATTTTTCACTTTCTGACACACTGAAAAACCCTGAAATTAATAGTCCTCTTCTAAAATACTGAAAAATGTTAACTACGTCATCAATTTAGCTTAGCTGGTTAGCTCAGCACAGACAAGGCAATCCAGGTGGCCACTTCATTTCTAATGTGAGGCACCCTGAAGGTCTGCACACCAGGTTGTCAATCAAGTAAAGGCCAAACTTTTCAAAGAGGTGCAAGCAAACCCAAAATTTGGAATACTAGTAAGATATCTGGGCTTGCAAGAATTTAGAAGTTAAGGAATCAGTAACTATTGCAGCATATACGTAACATTCATAAATGATGATTTCATTAAAAAAAACCCAGAGATTGAGGGAGAATTGCACAGCTTCATACATGACACACCACAGTCTGTTTATGACAAAAGAGCTGGACCATTAGTTGGGCTGTTTCAGGCTCTTAAAAAAGAAATCTGATTCAAGGCTGTCATTGGAAACTCCTCCACTCTGCCAGCTCTGTAACACTACCTTTGACAGACTTTTACCAAGTTGGTCTTACGCTTTCTTGACTATAGACTCTTTGGCAAACCCGGAACATTGACTGTTTAGTACCACACACATGCTTGTATAATATGGATCCCACATCTGTGTTTGTAGGGAAATAGGATACAACAGCCATCTTTAAATGGATTTTTATTTTCTGCGAACACACAGGACGACGGGACTACAAGGTGTGCCAAGATCAACTCAAAATAAAAATTAAATGAGAGGAAAATAGTGGGATATTGTAGAGAAAGGAATATTAATTGCTAATTAGTCCCATTAACCTCATTTTGATTAATGAGCAACCTTGCTAGTGGAAGGTGTTCCTGGCCATGACAGGGGTTGGACCTGCATGGTCATTATGGTCCTTTCCAACCCAAACCATTCTGATCCTATGATTCTATTATAAATACACTTTCTTTTAAACCAAGCTTCCCCACGCTGTCCCCGTGCTCACCGCGGGGCCGGTGCGGGGCTGTAGGATGGCGGGGGCTGGAGGTCCCCGGGGTGCTGGCCCTGCTGCTGCCACTCCATCAGCGCTGGGCCAGGGGCCAGCCCCACGCCAGGCTGCTGCTGGTGCTGCATGGGCAGCGTGCCACTGCACAGGGGGTAGCCAGGGGGCAGGCTCTGTGGGAAGGAAAACAGCACTGACTGCAGCAGGCCCCACAGGAGACAGCCCAGCTGTGGCAGAGACAGCGTGTTGGTCGAGGACAGGGAGCCCTCAGGACATGGAGCTGCGGTGCTGCCCCACATGCTGCCCCACACAGCCCCCACGCCATGGAGACCCCCTCTGTCCGTGGGGTCAGGCCGCTGATATGGGATCACACTCACATACAGTCATGGTCACACACAGGCACATGTACAGAATGGAACTCACACTGTGCAAAGGCACGAAGTAGAAGCAGGGCTCTGGTCCACAACAACACCTCTATTTTCCTTCCTATCTCCCCAAAATCCCAAGTACCAGAAGGATCATGACATAATAAAGACTTCCTGCTATCACCATCTCTGGCTGAATATCTGGCTTAATGCTGAAGTAAGCTTGCCATTCCCAGCAACATCAAGAACAACTGGGAAGAAGCCACATTAAAAATGTTCGTGAGCTATTCCATGCAGAGACCATAACCATCCCAGGAGGAGGCCTCCTTGGTGCCCCAGGCCACATGCAGAGGAGCAGGCATGGGGAAGGAGATCCATCCATCAGCATTTTCATGCAGGTGCTCCACGAGATGGGGCAGTACCTGTGCCTGCTGTAACCCTGGGTACTGCAGGAGCTGGGACAGGGGATGAGCCTGGGGAGTGAAGACAGCACCTTGGTCCATCGGCTGCCCCTGCAAGATACAGCACCGTCAGATACAATCCCACACCTGCAGCTAGTCTGGTTCTGGACACAAACCCCACCAAGCTGTGTCCTAAAGAGTCATGGAGTGACAACTATGTCCTTCAGGACAGCAACCCTGCTCAGTGCTGAATTTCTGTGCAGTGTTTACTCCCAGGAGGTGGAAGCACTGACCTTTGGGGCTGACACACTGACACTGCAGCCAGGAGGAGGCAGCCCTCCACTGCAGAGGGCTTGCAGAGACCCTTTAAATGGGGCTTTAGAAAGGATTAGAAAAGAATTGGTTTGGCTGCCTTGGGGCAAGTACATTAAACCACCCAGGAAACTCAGAGCTAGGCACAATCTCTGATATAACCACCCAGGTGATGGATTTTACTCAGGATACCAGCTTCCCCAGATGCAGCAGGCAAAATGCTGATGAGTAAACTTGAAGGTGACATTCAAAAACACCAGTATGGGTAATGCAAGCAACTCCAGCTCCAACCAGTGCAGCTGGGAACGTGTTCCACATCAGGATCAGCAGCCAGCCTTGATTGTCCATCCAAACCACCTCAGTATCTGTGCCCAGTTAAGGGTAAATCATTTAAAGATTTCAAATATAACTGCTGCAGTGCGTTTTGACGCATGACAAAAGAGAAAAGAATTTCACTGTTAGATTTAATTTCATGAGTGAGATTGTAAAAACCTGGTATATTAGAATGTGCCAAGGATACAATCAATCTGTGTGTTTCCTGTGTGACTGGGATGCTGCACAGCTGGCCATTTTTAAAACCCTTCCACCAAAAAAGCCCAGTGACAGGAGCTGGAAGCAGCAATGATCCTTCCCTGCAGCTGCCCAGTTCCCCACAAAAACAAATACAAATCCAAGCCCTCCAACAAAGCTTTGCCATTTATCCAGAATATCTTTAAAGAGATGTAAAAATTGAGGTTAAAAGTGACTTTGATAACATACTGCAAGCAGTAACATCACAACTTAGGCTACCAGCTGGATAAGGATTGGAGAACCCTGCCTGTGTCCCTGCTGCAAATCCAAGTGTGCCTAATTAAGTGCAAACTGGGAGATGGATCCCCCATTCTGACACACTCCCAGTAACATCAGCAATGACTGCACATGTAGGAAATACAGAAATCAGGGTCAATGGCAAAGCCTCTTTGAACACACATCTGGCTTTGCCTTACCAATAAGGGCTTTTAACAGTGTGGCAGTTTCCCTGGGACAGGACCGAAGTCCTGCAGACCAACTCTACAACAGCTTCACTAATTATTATCTGGAAAGCTTTCTGGCATGGATATTAGGAATGAAACTTCATAGCATCACTGTTTTTGCCAGAAACAACTGAATTCTATGAAAGTCAATGATTTAATAGGTAAGTGTTAGCTGTTACTGCTTTAGGAAGTAACAAGATCTGATTATCCCCATAATAATATGCCAGTGTAGAACACTCAGCCATGCTCACACAGTCACAGCCTTGGGCACATCCTGCAGCTGCTCTCATCTTCCACAGCAAGAAACAAATGAGAAGAGGAAAGAATTGACCAGTGATGCAGCTATTGGAAATACTTGTAAGTAAAAATCATTCTCTGTGCACCAGTGTATTTGCAGCATCCCCCATGCAGCTGTTGCGGTCCCAGGTGAGCAGCCCCAAAGCACAGTGTCACTATCAGAAGCAGAGGGCAGCCTGAGTGGTGAAAGGAATGCATGCTTGGGTGAAAGAAAAGAGAAGGTCATGGTCTCTGTGTGGTTACCATTATGTTGTCAAAGCCATCCTGAAGGGATACAGCAGAACTACAGATATCCTGCGGGAAAAGGACGGGCAAGAATGTCGCAACAGCACAAGGAGCACAGATGATTCAGCTTGGGGTTAGTGGGGCTGTGCAGCAGAGCTCACAGAGCTCACCTAGATGGGCTCAGACAACGCTGGAACATGGGAAAAATAAAAGGACTAAGACATCAAATGAAGTTTAAAGGCATTTGGCCCTGGTTAGCCAGTATTTGGGGAATTATTGCAACGTAACCATCAGCTGGCTCCCCACTGTAAGGCAGGCAGGGGACACAGCCCCCGCATGAGGCAAACCCCTGTGCTGCTCCTCAGGCTGAGGGGTTGGACAAACCTGCTGGAGAGCCCGTGCCTGTGCCTGCTGCCGCAGGAGCCGCTGCTGCTCTTGCTGCAGGAGCTTCATCTGGAGCAGCTGCTGCTGAGGGGGGAACCCGTGGATCGAGGGTGGCTGCACCACCGAGCCTGAGCGCCGCTGCAGAAGGTTGGACAGGGCTTGCTTCGTGTTGCTTGGCACAAAGGAGCCTGTTGGGTCCAGCCTGGAACCACCTGAAAACCACCCAAAACAAAAATGCATCTTCTGCCTTCCCTATGAGTGCTAGTGGTACAGAGCACTCTAACCCATCAGCTCCACACAATGATGATAAATGCATCTCTGCAGAGGCCCGGTCCAGATTAAACCTGGTTTCTGGCCTGAAAATTTAAATGGGCAAAGTAACTTTGAAGACTGCCACTTGTAAAGGAGAATGAAAAAAGCTCAAAGACTGTGGGCTGCTGTATGTTCCATGTCACATAAAGCAACTCGCTACTACTGCTGAACCAAAGCCACATGTCAGATCAAAAGCATTATATGAACATCTTAATATGTCAAGCCCATTTTATGAGATGGCAGCAGTTTATGCACACTCTGCAATTTGATAAAAGCCATGTATCTCTCTGTCAGACTTACAAAGGTAATCTTATACATTTGTTTTCAAAAGCAGCATTTCCTTAAACTTTTTAGCCACTCTCTGGTATATTCTGAAGACTTTACACAGTTATGATACAGATCAGTTGTATTTGGTGCTTCAGAAATAAATATTTAACATTTATAACTGGAACCAAACTTGTAAACTTCTGCTTCTCAAACCATCACAAAGTGCTGCCCTCTGGAGCCAGCAAATCGCTGTGAAACTGTAATTCACTAACTGGAAGAAAAAAGACAATCTGACAGAAAATTTGGCACATATCAGAAATGCTGAAAAAATGTGAGCGTGTGGATTTATTACATCTAGCAGATGGCAAATCCGCCACCATGGCTCTTGGTATGAATGAAAGAGGAAACAGCCTCTGTTCCTTTAGTTGTCCCTTTCTCGCTTCACTCCTCACTGAACCCCACCAGCTCTCTGACACTGCCACCACAGGAGCTTGTTTTAGTTTATCTACCCAAAAAAGCTCAACACCTCAATGGAGAGCAGAAAAGCCCTTTGAGAACCCACAGCTGACAAATGAACCAACCAAATGGCACAGGCAGACACAGCCCACGTCAGAGAGAGAAACAGGACATGGTGACAAAGTCCGCAGGCTGTGCCCTCCCAGCTGACCCACCTGGGGCGAGGGGCTGGCTCTGCAGGAAGAAGCTGGGCTGTGGAGGGGGCCCCCCCAGGCTGTACCCCCACAGTGCTGGGGATGGCAGCGGGGAGTAGGTGGGAGGCACTCTGTATAAACTGGCCTGGGCATATTCCTAAAATACAGAGCAAAAGGAAATGTTAATGTCATTCATACCTTACTAACTCGTAAATAATGCCCATTTTCCTACTGAATTATTAAAAGACAGAGACAGGTCCTTGTCGTTGGCAATGATGTAAACTCCACGTGAAGTCTGGCAATTCCCACTGACAGCTCCAGGCACATCCCAGCCTCAAGAGCAGCTACCTTCTCCAGGCCATGGTCAGGTAGAGTACAAGGACAGCTCAAACTGTCAGGATATAAGTAACATGAAGAACTCCATTGAAACATCAAAAAGGCCAGAAAATCATCTTAAAATTACAGCTAGTTAAACCACACCACATGGGCAATCCAGCTGGATGCTGCGGGAATACCAGCATATCCACACCAGGGCTGGCCACACTGGTGCCAGGCATGTTTTCAAACTGCTCTAAGTGACTATTCAGCTCAGGAATCCACAGCCTCAGCCCAAATAA
Source organism: Lanius collurio (assembly GCA_020086605.1). Taxonomy (NCBI): domain Eukaryota; kingdom Metazoa; phylum Chordata; class Aves; order Passeriformes; family Laniidae; genus Lanius; species Lanius collurio. The sequence continues at coordinate 4,290,309 of JACBWW010000056.1, forward strand.
AAGGGAAAGTGTCTCAGACACCAGACCAAACTGCACAGCAGGACAGTTTATCTGTATGACAGAAGACTTTTCCAAACTGGTTTCCATTTGAATGAGACCTGGGTTTAAACCAAAATGTTCAGTCTCAACATAACTTGAAGAGGAAGCATTTCACAAACTGGCACATGCAGTTTGCTACCTCAAACAAAAGGAAGCACATACAGAACCTGAGTAATGGTCAGCAAGATCCACTCAGGTGTATTTCAACACAGTGTGTAAAGTCCTGAGCTCAGCACGTTCCTCCACACTGAGGAATTTCTGCTTGACAGAAATCCACCCTCCTCCTGGCCATCTCCATTCCCCCCCTTCACTTGGGACTTGCTCCTCCAGGTGCAGAACCATTTCCAAGGCAGTGCCACACACACACCCCCAGGAGCTTTGAGGAGGTATTTCAAGTTCTGTGCGGACACCAACCACTTACCTCAGCCCTGGAGCCTGACTTTGACTTCCGCTTCCTGCCCTTTGCCTTCCTCTCGTCATTTGTGGCATGTTTTCCCTGATCTGAGAGCTCTCCCAGCTTTCTTTCTGGTTCCTGAGACACAGGTGAGGTGGGTTCTTCCTCCTCCTCCTCTGGAGGAAGGGGCAAGGGCTCGAGGTAGTAGCTCCGTGGTTTGGGTTTGGGGTGTGTGTGGTACAGCAGCAGATGCTGCTGCTCCTCGTATTTCATCACTTTCCTGTCAACACGAACAGTCCCAAACCATGCCCAGGAGAGAGGGGCAGGATTTTTGTGACCTTCAAATAAATCCCAAGGGGACACCTTTTGTTTGGTTGATACCTGAAGACCCTGTTTCAGAATCAAGGGGAAGTCAGGATTTAAGGAAGCTGAACAATACACTTGCTTTTGTATATCACTGTTTGAGTCAGAAAAAACAGTAAGGATGTTTCCCCTCCACAAAACACACCAAATGCACACCAGCAGGATTTTAACTTCTGTGCAAGGCTGCCACTAGAGAAAAGCAATTATAATTTTATAGTAGCATTTGCTTATAGACATGCTAAAAATCTGCCATTGATATATGATATCTTTGGCAGAAAAGACAAATATTTATCAAAAACTGCTGATCTGAGAATAAAAGTTTACATCTCTTGCTAAAAGTTTACACATTCAAATAAGGGGAGGAAGTCTAAGCACTGTATCACCAAAACACGCCTACCCCTTCTGCAGAAAGAAAAGCTCTATCCCCAAGCTCTATCCTTCTCTTTTAAATAAATTCACATTTAAAAAAATTATCCAAGGATGGGGTATCCACAGCTTCTCTGGGCAACCAGTTCTAGGGCCTCACCATCCTCCTTCCCAATATCCCCTCTATCCCCGTCTTCCCTTGTCCTGTCCTTCCAGGCTCTTGTTTAAAGCCCCTCTGCAGCTCTCCTGGAGAGAAACAAATGCTTTTGATAACAAACACTGTAATTTGCAGCTGTTTTTAAAGGTGTTCTTTGCCAAGCCCAGCGTTCCCGGGTGGACAGCACTGCCCACAGAAAGCCCACCTGTGTAAGGGACCACAGTGCCAGGGCTGCAGCTTTAGTGGGGACTGAGAGGGCACGAGCAGCTCTGTCACAGCTTCCACAATCCTGCCCAGGAGCTCCAGCACTGCACAGGCCGTGTGCCTGCCGTCCCACACCTCAAACTCATGGCAAAAGTGAGACCAAAGCCAAACATTTGCTCTTGCCTGTTTCTTATCAATGGAGTCAAAGCCTGCGATTTTGTTGCCCTTGGTGTCGATGAGGGACCCCGTGGGCTCGCAGGCGACGATGTCACACGTGAGCCGGGGCAGCGGCAGCAGCTGCCGGACCTTGTCGATGCTCTCGGAGCGCTTGTCCCCCAGCTCCTTCTGGGGAGCAAACACACCCATCAGACACAGGACAGGACACACACGGCACTGCTTTCACTATTAGAAAACATCCACTTTCTGCATGAATCATTTCCTTGTACTTTTACTAAATTTAAGTAAGTGGCTTTGCAAGGTTTTGGGGTTTTTCTCTTTGTTTAGAGAACATTAAGTTTTCTTTTCATCTCTTCTTTAAGTGCAACATAGAAAGTACATAATATAAATTTAGTGTCCCAAACAGGAATAAAAGTAACAAAGTGTTTTGCAGGGTTCCCAATTTTAATCGAATATGAAGAAAATCCTAGAAATCTCTTCCCACACCCACATTCCTGTATTTCAATTTTTTTCTATTTCTCCTTGTTACCACTAGGAATGTTATAGTCTCTCCTCTTTTTCCAAGAGGCCACCCCAGACACCAGGAATGACAGGATTAGAAGATAAGCACAAAAAGCAGTTCAAAGGAAATGCTGAAAATTACATTTGTGACACTTACTTTTAATTTCTTCACTAAATTCATGTATGCCCTTTTGTTCTCCTCAGGCCCTCCTTGGGAAGCGTTTGACAGGTCCAAGGCAAGCGTCCCATTGATGAGGACCCCCAGCATATCCAGCACAGTTGTGAACAATTCACTGGGAGTAAAGACAGGTGTTACCCTGAGGAACTATGACTGCCAGGAGATCCAGAGATCTGATTCATAACAGAGGCCCCAAAGGCAGCTTGTCAGCACAAACGGCCCACAGAGTCAGTAGGAATTACAGAGTCCAGCTTGGGAAAATGCTCAGCTGAGGAAGAGTATGAATAAAGGCTCCAGTGCTTTCCCAAATGGAGGTGCCCCACCCCAGGCCAGCAAATCCCACTCAAGCAGTAACAGGACAAAAAAAGGTAACAATTACATGCATGCAACCTATGCTTAAAGCTCTAAGGACATGATCTGGCTGTTTGCACAGAGCAGACGTACTTGTTGGTCTGCAGATCCACAGTCCCTGAGGTGATGATTTGGAGGAGCAGAAGGGCCCAGTCTGTGGTCCACTGGGTGCTCCTCTGCACCGTGTCAAACATGCCCCCCACCTGCAAAACAGCACACAGGTAGCAGGGCTCTGCACACCAGAGCAGCACATGGCCCTTGGCTCCCCTGGCACAGGGATCTCTTCGGAATAAAACAGCTATCCAGTCTCCCAGAGCTGGATACTCGGAGCTCCTCACTCCTTACCACCTCTTCCTGAGCAGCTGCTGCATCTTTTCATAACATCAGGATAACCACAAATTTTGTTACCAGGTTGAGACGCAGTTGCAGAGCTTCGTGCATCATCTGCCTGGCTTTGACATCGTCCTGGTACCGTTCTTCTCTCCAGTTACTGAGGATCTAAGAAAAAGCATTGGACTAAGGTTGTTTCCTTCCTGTAATGTTCTCCCTCAAAGTATTTGTGGCCTTTTAGCTATAAGGAATCGTAAAAGATAAAGACCTCTTTATCCTTCTCTTTATATAAGGCTTAGAACAGACTAAGAAAACTCATGGGAAGAAAAGGTTAACTTGTAAAGTGCTGATGATCTGCTGTCATTTGTGTGACTGCATCTTCCTGTTGCAGGAAAAAAAACCCAATCAGCTTTGTTATGCATTTCTTAGCAATATTGCTTGAAACACACTGTTTCATCACTGGTGAGTCAATAAATCTCTTGCACTGGATGCAACTTCCCCACAGGATCTGGGGGGATCTCCAGATGAGAAATGATAGAAACTCAGGGAACCTGGACCAGCTGCAAATCAGAAGACAGCCCACACAATTAAATGAAAACCCAAGTGGCAACAACTAGGGGAAAAAAACCATCAAAGAAATTAATTTCCCTGTGATGTGGAGCCGTGTCATAGCCTGGACCTGAGCTGAGGGGCAATATGGAAAATAACAGCCCCAGAGGTACCAATTCTCACTGTCACAGCAGCTCACAGAAACTACACTCAGAAAAAGGAGGCATGACCCCCTGCTCTGGGAACTGGATATGCTCAGTCTGAAGGAGCTGCTGGAGGCAGGAGCAGGAGTGGGTGGGAGCAGGAAGTTCTGAGCAGAGGCTGTGAGTAAGCGAGAGACCCAAAGGAGAGTTGCAGGCAGGGGCCAGTCTGGGGCCAGGAATGTTGCTTTTTACCATATGCAAAACTCTTAATCTATGCCAGCTGGAGAGGGTGCTGGTTTTTCCTAAAGAAGGACAGTTTTAAACTTATAAAAACTTTCCAGGATCAAGCAAGGCACTGGGAAGACATGCTCTCAGGACTAACACCTTATTTTTTTTCCTAGAAAGAATTGAAATCAGACTTCAGTTCATTACATCTCTCTGTAACAAATTTAGGAGAGAAGATGTATTCACACTCAAAAGAGGAACAAACACCTCCCCATTTTCCCCTCCTGGGACTGCTCCTTTTGGCACATCACTGTAATTTTCCTGGGTTTGCACCACTGTACACACACAGAACTGCTGACACACACCCACCTGAACAAGGGTGCTCAGGGTTCTGCACCTGTCTTACCTGAGTAACTTGATTCTGCAGGGATGTGAGGAGCCCTTCCCTTTGCTCATCCTGACCCTTAAGGCAAGTGAGTACCAGTGACAGGAAAGGCTGCTGGCTCAGCAGGGACATGCTTTAGGAGAAGCAAACACAGCTCTTCATTAGTAAAGTTATTTTGGTACTTCCCATCCTCACTCCCTTCCTTGTTTTGTCTACACTTTTTCCCCTTAAGTGGCACTGCTGCATCTATGTCTGTTTCTGTTTTAGTCAATTAAAGTCTTGGCAGAGGCACTAAGGACCATTCTCCCAGGAAGGCAGAGTCCCAGCCAGCCCAGCTGCACGAGTTGTTACTGAGATCCCCCAGCTCAGGGGGGCCCTGAGGGAGCGAGAACTGCCCACACACCTGAAGGCCTGACCCAGGAGCAGAGCAGGTTATTTCAAAACTACTTTGACTAACCAGAGATGTCATTTTGGTGGTGATAAGGCAGCTAAAGTTTCTAATCTACATTAGTGGTCTGAAGTAAGTCCCAGGGAAGTTTCCCCTAAAGGCTCTGATTAGAACAAAAGTTGCCTGATGCATTCTAAAATTCCAGCATGGACCTAATTCAATAGAATGTCTAGCTATGCTAGACCCCGAGAAAGTACAAAAACATTACAGTCACTGTGGCAGAATATTTTACTGAAGGAAAATCAATAACTATTACATAATTAACATGCTCACACATTTGGAGCTAGAGATGAACCTAAGCTGAATTCCCAACAAGAAGCAAGTGACATGACAATGGTGGGACCTTAACAGCAAGTAAAATCTCCTACAGCCACAGAAGGGAGGAGACAACAAGTGCTCTAACTGTTCCTCTAAGTCCCTAACATTTCCCACTATCAAGCTGCAAAATAGTCCCTGGCAGGTGGGTTATAAAGCTGCCACATTTCTTTCTCGAAAACCAACAGTATTTTGTCAGACCAAATGACACCTGAACCCTCTCTGGGGCTGACAATGTTTTGTGAGGACAAAATTCCGTCCTCAGTAAACTCTTCCTTCACAAACACCATTCAGCTCTGTGTGTAGGCGTTCCCCAATGTCATACCTCTTTTGTTTCTGTCTATCTCTCTCCTTCTTAGAAGACGATCCCAAGTGCTGCCCTTTCTCCAGCTCCTCTCCTGCAGCTTTCAAGACCCTACCTTGAACTGAGGTAGGCAGTTTTGCAATCAGGGGGGCTACCAGCCACACTCCTTGCCACTCAGAGGAACTAGGAGCAGAACAAACTTACTTCAGCCAAAATATCCCTGCAGTTTTGTAGCCAGTTTTAACTGTTACAAGACTGAGCTGCCTCAATATTGCAGTGACACGGTGCCTTTGGAGTCACAAGTGAGGACTGAGCAGTCACAATTTCTCATGTGCAGAAAGTTCAAGAATAGCAACTACATTTATTGTTAATCAAAAGTAAATAAAAGGAACCTTCAGATAACTATTTCTGTACATTCCTGGTTCAAGTGCAAAACAGTTTAGGCAATCTACACACAATTAAGCATCATGTCGGCTAAAAGAATTAAAAAGGTGCTACAAAAAATACCTTAGGAATGCCTTTTTACCATTCTGTCTTGTATTACTTGTGTCAGCATTTCCAACAGAGTGTGGACTGAAGAGGCCTATACCAGAGTTAGAAGAGTTATTGTTTAGCTCAGCGGATTGCTGAAACACCTCTATTGTCGCCTTTGCAATATTATCCAACAAGCTGTTCATTTCAGCCACAGACCCAGAACCCTACAGTGAAACACAAGTACACTAGCACATTCATGGCATGTTTGCTCATGGACTATGTTAAAAGTTAACATACTTTTTTGCATTAAATATTTAAATCAGAAAGTTTGAAAACCAATACTTACAGGGTCCTTCATGCACTGTTTGATCATAAGCTGCAGCTCCAACCATGACTGTCGCAGAGTCCACTGGTCTAAGTTCTAGAGGAGAATTGACATTACAAAGGTTAATTGTTAATAATATTAACATTAAAGTCAACCCTTTACAGGTCTGAAGAAAATAAATAAATTTCATACTTTAACTCATCACATGCACAAACCTCATGTTATAAGCCGATCATCACAATCACTGATCTTTTTAATAGTTAATGGCATGCCAAAATACCAGACCACAGAAGAACATATGTGCACTTCCACGCCTCTTAGCTGACACTGTTGCTCAGTACTTTTAACCAGGCAGCAGGGAAACCTTGTTCAACAGCACCACCAGGGCCACGGAACAAGGGTGATGGGGAGTTGTTCCACCTCTCCTCGGTGCCTTACCTGAAGGATGCGCTTGATGTGCTGCCTCTGAGGGTTGTCACCCTCGGTGCACTCTTTAATGCCATGGGGATAACAGATAAGCTGAAGTAGTTTCTGTGCTTGTTTGTTTGAGAGAACGGGATCCAAAATAAGATCTTTGTCAGTGCACAGCCTCTCAGGTTCTTTCAAACAGTGCTCTCCAACCCACTCCTGTAAGGAGTCACATGACAGATTCACCAGAGAGTTTTGAGGCAATACTAACTTTTTGGTAAGCTGAGATACAGGTAGGTAAAGCCCCTCAGTTCTGAGAGAGAGCAGGGGAGGTTAATAACTAAATTAAATTTTTTAACCCAAGTAACTTACTACTCCATATTGTCCAAATTAGGAAACTCAAACAGAACACAAATACTGACACACTTCAACACTCATTTTGCACCAAAATATATGTTATGCTTTTCAAATACAATAACATCCTTTCTCCAAAACAAGGACAGAGGAAGGTTTTAGGGTGTTACCTGCTGGCAGATCGTTCTGAGCGCGTATCTTGCGTACTCGCTCAGAGTGGCAGTTTCAATGGAAACAGCTTTTCCACAGGATTTCAAAGTGTGAGAGGAACTCCAGATTTCCTCCTCACTGAGCTCATCCAAAAAGCCTCTGACATGGAACTCTTCACTCTTCAAGGAGCCGACATTGTTGCTGCCAATTTCAGCGTCACCTGGAGGGCAGAAGCACAGGGTGAACTCCCAGCCTGGCCCCGGCTCTGAGCAGGGACGGACGCCTCGGGGCACGGGACAGCTGAGGAGTGGAGCTGAGGCCATCATGTCCAAAAGGGCAGCACTGACAGACTCTGGACATCAACAAAGTACTGTCCTCCAGCTTTATGTTGCGAAACATCTCTTTAATGGGTATTTCAGAAGCAGGAAAAGGTTTACACAAATCAAGCACAACTAAAGCCACCACCTGCTCAGCTGGAAAAGGTGAGTGAAAGGGATTGCTTAGGCAAATAAGGAACAGTTGAGTTACTCACTCTTCTCAGATCTGTATTTTCCAAGTCCTATCTCTCACTCTGAGTTATTAACATTCGGTAGTTCAAGAGCTAAGTTTGACCAGTGGCCCCTCAGCCTTACTATTGAGCCCACACCTCTATCCAGGAAGGGCGACAGGGAAGAACCTGGCAGGGAGATAATACAATGAAAAGAGTGGCATCAAGGCCACATGAAGCTAAAGCCATCGCACAATGCTCTGATAAAACTGGAGCTGCTTCCTCAGCACAGAACTGCAAAAGCCACCATTTACCTGATGCTTTTCTTCAGCAAAGCAAGTAAAAATTTTGAATTGCTAATGGAGGGCGCCAACAAGGTGAACCTGTGCCAAACCAAAGGCAGTTACTTGTTTGGAAAACAACACTCACCATTTGTGGACAGCTGCTCAGAGTGATGCTTTTACAACTTCCACAATGGCAGACACCCAGGATTTGTGGAAAAACATAGAAAAAGGTGGGAAAACTTACCTGAGACACAATTTCCTATCTATATTTGAGAGGGGACTTGCCTGAGTTTAAATGTACTGTGACTCCAGGCTGGAGGTCAGGGCCAACATCTGAAATAGTCACATCTGTTTAAAGCCTCTCCACTGGGGCTGACTCACAAGGGAAAGATCTGCCTTTGACCTGGAGTCTGCACTCCCTGCATGCTGCAGGAGCAGGGACAGCAGCCACATTTTTCCCCTGTTCCCAGGGTTTTCCTTCCGAGGAGCATTCCCCCAGAAGTGAACCAGCATGAGCTGCTTCCCACACAAACACTGGCACAAACACATCACACAGGACTCTGTACACCCTTACCAAGCATCAGAATTGCTTTCAGGACTGCAAACACAGCTCCCACTTCGATGCTGTTGTGAGCAGCAGCCAAGAGGTGACGATCACAAGAAGAACGAATTCCAGGAAATAATTTCTCTATGGAAAGAAGAGGAAATCTTGTAAAAAATGGGTGTTATTTACCAACTAACACTTCCTTTGTACGAAATCCTCCTCAGTTAGAACAGCTACAGAAGCTCAAGAACCGAAGAAAGAACTGAACCTTCTGAAATTGAAACTGCAGCCCAACAGGTAAGTGATCAAGTCAGCTGGGATACATGGTTATGATGGATTAATATCAAAACAAGCTGTGGGCACTGAAATAGAAAAGATGCCTGTTGGTTCACTGTGTCCATGGGAACACTGAAGTTAACCACAATGAGACACTGAAGCCTATGCTGGTTTTGATGTCACAGATTTAGGAAATTACTTCCCTCACCTCATCTGCAAGACAAATGAGGCAAAATTAAGTGCTGTAAATGCATGCTGCACAGTTACACCTAGTTCTGCAGCCTGCAGAAGCCAGTGAGTGCTCTAACTTGTAGGAGAAGATGCACAGACTGGAAGTGGGAAGGAGGGAGGGAGGGAGGAAGGATAAATCCATCACCTCTCTGAGGTGGTTAACTGAGCCAGAGATAAAAAGGGTCTGTAACAAGGTCACATTGTGTCTGATGTGTGCTACTTCCTACAGTTCAGTCATGATTTCTCCTATCCAATCAAATCCACTTTTATTTCTAGGGAAAGCACATCTGTCTGTCTTCAGTCAATATTTCTCATGGCTCTTGCCTGTTTTGCTTAAACAAGCAACAAAAGCTCATTCATCTATGCTCAAAGACTAAATTACTCTTACATGGAAGAATTTGACAACACTTAAGAGCTGACTCTTATTCTTTCTACTTCTTTTTCACGTTTACATAATCTTGTTATCAAACTTACTGAAATACTTTTAAGTCACACACATATATATACATAGATGTTACAGATATATATATAAAACACAGCTTATCACCAGAATTGTTTAATTTTAATTGCCAGGTGCTTTTTCCTTCCTCTTTTGGTCTGTGGCAAACACACACAGGTCAGACCTCTTAAACAGTTACATTTAAAAGAAAAAAGAACTACCTTAATATATCCTGAGAACTAACTTTCTAATTCCTTCTGTTGGATGCTTTATTATACTCTACTTGAAATCACATTTACTCTCCATTTCCATGTATGGCTCCCAAACAGCACAGTGTGTATCCCCGTTAGTGCCTCTGCCATTCTCAACACTGCCAGGTGTTGAGAATGAATGTTTTAGCAAACTCCTGCATCTGAACCATTTCCCAAACAATTAAGAATCATTGGTATCAGCTCGTCAGCAGTGAAACATCCGCAATTTTGAGCTTGCACTATGGATATTTTCACCCATGAAACCTGCAGCCATCAAAAACCAATTATGGGTTTACTTTCTGCAATGGAAGGGTCAGGCAGCAGACAACTCACCTGTTTCCTGGGGAAAGATGCACACCTGGGGTGTCCTGAAGAGGTGCAGGAGCAGCCGGCAGGTCATCCTTGCCCCAGGCTCGGCATCCGGGTCCCCACAGGCTATGGAAGATGGGACATGGACATAAGGATCTGCCCAGGACCTCACAAGTCCCAGCATCAGGCCTGGACATGTTCTTCCTCACAGCCCCATTTTAAATGGAAATACAATCATTTCAGCAACAGGAATTAGCACTTATGGCCTCGAGTCATTAAAAAAAAGGAAAAGAAAAGCAAGATTTTTGGTAAGCAAGAGCATGGAGCAGCCGGGAGCTGAGAGCAGTAGGTGGGGCAGCACACACCAGGACAGGGGCAGGCTGCACTGGCAGCAGCTCTGGCCCCACTGCCCAGAGTCTGCCCCAGGCTGGCAGAGCTCCTCAGGAGCTGCAGGAGCCCCACGCTGCAGGGCAGCAGGACCTGCAGGCACAACCGCTGCATGCCCTTCCCTGGAGACTTCTTAGGAAGTCTCAAGTCTTTTGGTTTAGGTTTTCCTCTTGGTGTTTTCTTACCAGCTGCCAGGAGGGAGGGCAGAGCGACGTGCTGGATGACATCCTCCAGGGAGAAGCACTGCCGGGCAATCAGGATAGCAACGAACGTGGCCAGGGAGTCGTGGAATGACAGGTCACTCACCTGGAAGGACAAACACTGCACGGCCTTGCACAGCACTGCACACACCCCTGCCACAAGTACTGAGGAATTCATTCATAGAATAAACAGTAAAACATTTACACATAAGCACTTGTACATTTTAATGCATTTCCCAAACATCTTATGGCAAATACTGACAGTTCTGAACTGAATTAAAACAAATAACAATTTTAAATACCAAAATTCTGGAGTAAAAAACATAAACCTTATAAGAGCTTCAGAAAATGTTATCACTCAATAAACCCAGGTAACACTGACACTGCAAATACCATCAAACTCTGGGTAAATACACAGAACCAAGTTTCAGATCAGACCAGTCACCATAACCCTGCTGACTGTAACAGGGCTATAGGAACAACACCAGGTGAGTAAGAAAAAACCAAGTGTAGCACCCCATTTACAACTGAGGAGCCAACACCAAAACATGGTCCTTAAAACAGAGACAGTTATTAACACATCCATCAGCATCTTGGGAAAAGCACTCAGCTTTGCCTGCTCCTGTTGAAGAGTGACACTGGTATTCTGCATCATCCCATCAGAGAGACAGGAAAAAACTTGCAAAGAGAAAACTCTAAGAACTGCTCAAATTTTACATTAACCCAGAAGATGTAAAAACTAATAAAAATCAATCAGGAATCTCATTAAAAGACTTGAAAATTCAACTGGACCCAAGACCAAATTTGTGCTCCACATTTTGTATAGAATGGAAGCCCAACTACCTCTCTAAGGAAAACTGGGGTAAATAGGTGTCACAGGTATTCAGAAGATACTGAACTTACATCCACAGTGCAGAGCAGATCATTGAAGCCCCAGACATGGTTTGAAGAGCAGCACAGAGCTTTCACGACCCCCAGCCACTCCGAGCTGAGCACGGTGCAGCTCGCCGTCAGCTCCGCACACAGGTTCCCAATGTCATTGATCCTGGGAAGGACAGCCATGCTCTTACAGAACCCAAAGATTTTGTAAGCAATAAATATTAGGCCAAAGCAGAGCAGTGCTTGACAGCAGAGCTGGTGTTTCATTCCTCAAGGTGGGTGTTTATGTCCCCAAGTGCTTAGGCCACTCTTCATACCCCACGGCTACTCCGTGGTGAACGAGCCCCTGGAAAACCTCTCCTGCAGCAGCATCAGGGACAGAGGTGTGTGAGGCACTTCTCCTCAGCTCAGTGTTACTGTGACAGGTCACTGCAGGACCTTTCCCTCTGCCCAGCCAGCACTGCCATCAGGAGGCAGACAATCCACAAAATCAACTGGCATTAATGAATTTCACTTCAGAGATCCCACATGGTATAACATGGGATTTGGGGCATGGTTCAGGGTTATGTAACAGCTTAAGAAACAGCAGAGTTGACTCACCTCAGTGCAAGTTATTTTCTCTCTGTTCCAGAGTGAAACTTGTTTGGCTGCATTTAGATGTTCCCTTTTGTGCTCTTACAAAACTGCTTCCTCTCAGCTGCTCTGCCCTGCCAAAGATGCCCCCCACTCCAGAGAATCCCACACTGGCTTGGGTTGGAAGGAACTTCAAAGATCATCCCATTCCACCCTCTGCCATGGGCAGGGACACGTTCCACTATCCCAGGTTACCTTAATGTCCAGTTTGGCCTTGGACACTGCCATGGATCCAGGGGCAGTCACAGCTTCTCTGGGCACCCTGTGCCAGGGCCTCCCCACCCTCACAGGAAAGAATGTCTTCCTCATATCCAATGTAAAACTAGTCTCTGTCAGTTTGAAGCCATTCCCCCAATAAAATCTCTTAATACTTTTAAAAATCAGATTTTTCAAAAATCTATGGAGATAAAATCCATCCACATATTTAATAAAAAAACACCAATTGTACCAGGAGGCAATGACCTAATGCAGAGCCTTCCCTCATTTCCAGACTTCTAACAAGCAAAGACTGTCCTGATCTGTTCAGTCTGAAAAAGCACAACTGCTGATACCAAGCTGTTCCTGACAGCCTGGCAGCGAGCGCCTGCTGCTGCTTCCTCCCTTCTGCTGAACTACACACACTGATTTAACAAAGTAACTCTGAGTACTTTACTCAATACATTTTCAGCAACAGGGAAGAAAATGAAAACAATTGCAAAAAAAAAAGACACAAAGTGAAAAGGTGAAAGGAACTCTCTGCAGAGCCTGTCCCAGTCCAGGCCTCACCTGCCCGGGTCCTGGTGCCCCATGCACACGTTCATCAGCGCGTTGCAGACGAAGCTGTAGCGGTTGGCTGCGTTGTCACTCAGCATCCTGCCCAGCATCGAGTAGTTGATGCTGTGAGCTGAGGGGTTCTCGAGGAAATCCAGCATGAACTCCGGGTCCCACAACAAGTTGGAGTTTGAAGGCTGAATGTTGCTGTAGATCGTCTGCTTCACCTTGGAACAGGCACTACTGAGGAGCAAAAACAGAGCTGCCTACAAGTGCACTTTGCAGGAAAGCTGCTGGGATGAGAAAATCCTGGTTGGGTTAGCACTTCACACACATTTTCAAACTCTTTTGGATAAGCAGCATCTACCAGATAATAAGGCTGATGCATCTATTTCATTCAAGTTTTCCCAAAAACAAAGTCTTGAATTTCCACACCTCTTCTTGGACATTTCTAGGACTGAAATTGTGAGCAGCTGGGAAAGGCCCAACATCCTCCTCCCCAGCACCTTCCTGGGACATCGTCCCTACAGGGCACGTAACCTCACCTCCCAACTCTGCTCCCCCCTTCATGACCCAGCGAGCTGCAGTGTGGCAGGGGGAATTCATTAAGGAGAAATGAGAACATTTATCAAAATTAAAAGCTACCTTTGATAATAACGTGACTTAACAGACAGGGTTTGGAAAACAGTAAATAGAGAAAAGATACTTAGAGCTCATATTTTGACATTAATAATTAGACAAAAGGGCAAAAACTGTCCCAGGCCAGGAACACCTATATGTGAAGTGTTTTTTTTCAGGGAGAAAAATAAGTGCTCGTGAGGAATGCAAATTTCATACCCAAAATATTCCAAGGAGGGTTTGTCTGCAGCATGGCATTTTACATGACAAGGACAAATGTCACTAATTAGCCCAACTGGGAAGACTTTCTCATCACTGAAAAGAATCTATTAATTGAAGTTAACTTAAAATAAGTGAAAATTTTGGGATTTTTTTAGAACTCCACTGGCCCCAGGATGAAAAGAGAGAGGAAGCATTGGGAATCCAGGAAGACAGCTGGGACCTGAGGGAAAAGCACCACGTGTGCCTGGCCAAGGGTTCAGAGGGCAACTCCCTGTGACCCTGACAGCCCTGGGGACACCCTGTCCTGCAGCCCCGAGCCCCCATCACTGCCAGCCCTCAAAAGGTGCTCCACCGACACCCCAGGACAGGAGGACAAGGCCATTAGCAGGGTAATTAATTACAAGAAGGACAGTGCCTGATGTTAATCCTCTGCTCTGACAGCCAGTGCAACATCAAAGACAGAATTCCAGTGAGTGGAACACAAACACCCCTCACCAAAACCACCAGGCACTGAACGGGCACCTGGGCACAGGAACATCCCCAACACCCCAGCGTTTATCTACAGCCACAGCAGGAAAGCCAAACCCAACAACATTGAGCATGGCAGCAAGGCAGCCTCTGAGACAGCACTTGCACCAGAAAGAATGCTGAAGGAGTGGTCAGGAGATAGAATTTTAAAGAAAGTGAAAGAATAATTTAAAAAGAGGAAGTTTAGGGAAGATAAGTAACTGTTCCAGGCACACGAAACCAAACACATCTCTCCCTCAGTGACACACACTCAGAAGACACTCGAGAGGAGACCAGAGCACAGCAAACCACAGACGGTGAGTGTCTAAATGTGAACACTTGTAAATTGTAATTTATCATTGCTTCAAACTGACTGAAACAGCTGGGCTTACAGCAGGCTAGAAAGGAGCTGAAAATGTTACTGTGAATATGCAATGGGGTTGGGTGTTTCAAATGTAGCAAGGAGATCAACATGAATGTAATGTTATTACCTTAAATACAGCTGTTTCAAAATGTATACTTAAATTTTATTAACAGTTTTCAGGAATTTCTAACTTCACTTGATAGAAAAAAAAAGTGCTTCCAAACAAGTTCTCTGTATCACATCTTTAATAAAGTATTTAATGCCTTGTATTATTACTAGACACTGTTTAGACTTGTTATTGTAGATTAATGTTAATTAAACTGTTAATTTTTACTGTGTTACTGAACTTCAGGTTGTAAGCAGAAAAAATTAACATAGTGCTCAGATACTTGTGTAGTTCTTCTACATTTCCTATTTCTTTTTCTTAGCGTTTCTGACTAAATGCTACTGTTCCCAGGCCTCTGTAAACTTATTAAAATATTAAGATTATTACTGAGAAATCCTTTCCTGCTCCCTATGAAACGAGACCACAAATCTGAACTATGCATACCCAAACTAGGGACACAAACCAGGAGGGAAAACAGCAACTGAGGCAGTTTGTATCACAAGAAGTGGATTTGCATCTGAAAGGTTTCCACTCCCCCTTTACAAAGTAAAAGCCAAAAATACAGCATATGGGAACCTAATTATTTTTAAATTTAAAAATCAACCAACTAAACATTCAAGCATAAAACTTCACAAACTCAAACACGCTTGTGCCTCTACTCGCATCAAAGAGAACCTTTACAGAGCACTACAGCTGCAGCAGCTGTGATTTTGCAGGTTTGCCATCCAGCACTGCCTGTACTGCAGCCGAGGTGACCCAGGAACCGAATTAGGCACCTCCAACCCGAGAAGGCATCGGGGTGAGGGGGATCTGATGCCGCGGCTGCACCGAGAGAGTCCCGCGCGGCGGGCAGAGCAGCCCCTGAGCTGACCCAGGGGGAGAGGGCTCAGCCCCTGCTCCCTGCAGCACAGACCCGGGACCGAACATCTTCTGGGGACCGCACACCCTCCGGGAACCGACCGCACACCCTCCGGTTACCGCACACCATTCGGGGACCGACCGCACACCCTCCGGGGACCGACCGCACACCCTCCGGGGACCGACCGCACACCCTCCGGGGACCGACCGCACACCCTCCGGGGACGGCCCCGCCCCGCCCGAAGCTTCGGCCGCACCGCCCGGCCCCGCGCTGCTCTGGCACGGGCAGAGGAGCTGCATCAGTGAAGTTGCATCACTGAAGCAAAGGCTGCAAAGGCCACGGCGATTTCCACAGGATGCAAAGTGAAGGGAAACCCCAGCAGCCCGCATCAGTCTGTGAGCAGGGGTGAGAGCAATCCCTTCATCACCCACCTGAACAGGTCTCCAAACTTGCTTCTCAGGTGGCTGCAGGACACGTACAGGTCGTAGAGGTAAGCTAAAATGCACCGTTCTGGAGAGGAACACTCAGAGGGATTCACAACGTGCTTCACCACCCCACACAACCTGCAAACAAAACCATCTTGAGTTTGTTCCAATGCACCTGAGAAACATGTCTCACACTGTCATAGATCATATAAACCCCTCTGACAGCTGGGGAACGTGACAGACCCTAATCAGGCTGACAGGCCTCATGTGGCATCTGGTGTCACCTGTGGCAGAGGCCCTCAGGGAGCCCAGGGCAGAGTGGAGCCAGCGGGAAGGAAATCAAGATGCACAACCCCTCCTCAGCCACGGCTACAAAGGCTGGGGGTCCCACCAGCCCCAGCAGCAGGGCGCAGGCTGTGGAGGCGAATCACCCTCCCCTCTCCCCTGAGCTCACCCACAGCTGGCCCCCAGCACTGCAACACCTGCTCCCGCTGCCCCAACCTAAATGCTTTTTCTGCTTAAGAGATACCAGAACGCTCTTTGGAAAGGTGCAGGTGCCACCAACCCTTCGAAGACTTGCGCGGTCTGCTCGGAGCTGAGGATGAGGCAGGCGTGGTACCGCCGCAGCACAGCCACGATGCAGACACACAGCCCCATCGTGTAGCTCCCAGCCAGGCTGGACGACTTGAGCAGCAGCTCGGCCTCCACCACGCTCAGCTCGTTCAGCAGCTGAGAATACACACACAAACAACAAACTGAGAGTAACGCCCAAGTTGGGCACCTGAAACAGGAGCAAGAAAAAAAGAAAAACATTAAGGATAAACTGTGTGGCAAACAAAAATGCAATTCACTATTCATTAGAGAACAAGGAGCAGTAGGAGCAAAATAAATGGTTAGAGTAGAAAAACCATCCCTCAAAACTACTCCTCAGAAATCCACAGTATTTCAGGCAATCGGATGTGTTACCGAGTGATTCAATGGTTCAGTCCAAAACAGCAATGTCCATCCTAAAATCATTTGTGTTTAAAAGATCTAGAATTTTACTAATTTTGAAAGATTTAAAAATAAAATGCATGTACTGATTCTCCACAACTACCACAGTACAAGACAACGGGCAAGTGCCCAGCATTCTGTTTCAGAGGATAGGAAACTGAAACAGATACAAGCACATGGCATCGAATCTGAGGAATTTGCAACCCAGATCTTGGGGTTTTTCTGGCTTCATAGAAAATGTAGTGCAGCTTTGTCTGGCATAACTGCCCAAAATGAACTCTGCTCACCTGTACTGCAAAGTCTATAAGTCCATTGATGTTCAGTGCTGGCTCCATGAGATCGAAGATGAGCTGGATGTGGTGAGCCAAGGGCAGGTGGTATGACATTCCTGAGGCAAAGCTAGTGATCTGCTCGAGGACATTGCTGGAGATCTGGGAAAAGGAACATCAAAAGTCAGATGTGACTGATGGCTCCTTGGGTACAGTAGCCCTCTGAAGGTCACTGTTTGCTGCAGTACCTGAGATGTCACCTGATGTTGATCGAAATAGGACAACTGCTGCAGTTTTTTGAACACAGTCTCCAGGGTTGGAAACGCCTCTGGTTTGTTCTTCCTGGTCTTCTGTCCTTCATCCTCAACTGAATAGATATAAAAGGTTATATAAAATTATCAGTAATTTTATATTTAATGAAGCCCTAGCAGGTTTACATTGTTACTGATTTAAAAGACAATAAAAATCTTGGTAAGTTTTACTCATGACTAGACAAACCCTACTTGCCCTAGTCTTCCATTGTAATTGGGACAGATACACCAGAGCATGGAGCATTGTCAAAGCTACTGTGAAGTTATCCCAGTGCGAAGAGGTGACACCCCAGAAAGCTGCAAGCAGTCACTCAGTGCTACCAGGAGGGACATGGATCACTCACGTTGCAGGCTTTAGCCCAACACAAGTGTTTGCAGCCAGTTGCTACAATGGAAAACTGGGGTTTCTGGCAGGGGTGGCTGCTGGTCATCCCAAGGCCCCATGGGGCAGGGCAGCAGCCCCTCCTGTGCTGCAGGGCTCTGCTCAGCCCCTCTCCCAGTGACTGCCAAGTGTAGGAAAACCAAGTTATGGGACGATGTGCACGGCTCCAGACAACATGCTGAGCACCTCACAGCTCCTGGGAGCTTCGCTACCAGCGACCCAACAGCAGTGTTAGAGCATTTACCACCCATTTCTGTAGTGCTCTTCTTGTTCAGGATTTTAAGGATGTCTTTGGTAATCTTCTTCAGCTGCTGCCTTGCTTCATCACGCTCCTTACCCACACCATAAAGGAGAATCATGCGCTGGTTACACTCATGGCCTGAGGATTCATCCTGAAAAGAGCAGATACAAGTGAAGTCTCTTTGCCTGTCCCTGTCATGCCCTGTGGAAACCTGAGCAGCCCAGACTGCAGCAAACAACTGACTCTGACACAAAAACACCTCCCGTGGCTGTCACCAGGGAGGAAACAGTGCCAAAGGGAATCACTGAAGAGTGGTGTTTTTACACCTGCTATTATGGATTCCGTGTGTATCTACAAGGACAGAGTCAGAGGACGCAAATGGATGCCCCTCCAAACTGTCCCCTGAATCAATATTCTGCAGATCAGTAAATAGAAGACAGATGTTTAGAAATTGTGACACTTACTACATACAAATCCATTGAAAAAAAAAGATGCAGCTGAACTCCTAAATGTCTTGCACATCCCAAAGAAATTGAAGTATGTCTGGTTTATTTCATTGCAACTGTTTATATTTAGTCTTTCAGTTAAATGTATTTATCATACAATGTTGACGTACGTAGCTTAAAAACTTGAAGCACTGCTCTACAAAGTCACATAAGGTAGAAATATTTCCTTCAGTAATAACTTCCTCCAAAGTAACCAATCACTACTTCTTTCAAGTGCTTTAAAAGTTTTAAGAAACAAGGCTCTATACAGGAATAACACTAAGGAATCACAAGACCAAAGGGGCAGACAGGAAAGCAGTTCTGCACACAGGAAAGTTACACCATCTGACAATTCCCCACTCCCTTTACAAATAGTGCCTCTGGGAGTCAGTCAAAGGCAGGAAATAAAACACTAATTATTTCTTAAAATTTCATTTCTCTCTCTTTTCTGCAGAAAACAGAAGCAGAAACTCACAGTGCATCTCCTGGAATCTGCAGCTGTTACTGGCTAAGAAATCAGTTCACAACCAGAGGAAGGTGTCAGCCTCAGGGCTGGGATGCTCAGCTGCTCCTCCCACCTCTCCCTGCTCAGAGGGATTCCACAGGAACACTCCTGCCCAGTCCCATGGTGAAGAGCTGGAGGGGCTGCCAAGGACCCCCCTCACTGACCCCAGCTTCTGCCGCAGGGAACACCCACATTCCTCCACTCCTCCCAGTACCCTTCCCTTGGCTTTTGGGGGGAGAATCTTTCCCTGCTCAGGGAGGCTTGCTCCAATAGGATTGGACTTGGCAAATGAACCTGTTTCATTCTTCAAAGCAAAAGCCAATTTATTCTACCTTATAGGAGGAAATAAATCTTTGCCAGGGATTTGGGCATCAGCTGAGAGCACATGAGCTCCCCTGAGTGCCTGTTTCACACAGGCAGAGCCCAGACAGAGGTACAGTCACATAAACAACTGCATCACTACACACATGAGAGCTGCCCAGGCCCAGCAGGAGCCCCACCAGCTGAGTGCATTTGTTCACAACACAACAATTCAAAGCTGACTGAAAAGGCTGAAGCCTCGTAAGAGATAAAACTCACAACTGCTTTTTTTTCTGTTTGGTTCTCCAGGGAGAGGGAATACCACAGTGCAAATGAAAGCCACAACCCAATTCAGCTCCTCCAGGAATGACAGCAACTGTACCAGTGACAGCAGGATCAGCCAAGTCATCTTCCCTTTACTCTACACGTTTCTGTTCCTGGTGGGAATCACCATGAATGGTCTGGCAATGTGGGTCTTCTTTAAAATATCCAGTAAATCCAACTTCATCATCTTCCTCAAGAACACTGTAATTTCTGACTTCCTCATGATCTTGACTTTTCCATTTAAAATCCTCAGTGATGCAAAGCTGGTATCGTGGGTCTTGCGAGGGTTTGTGTGCCAGGTCACCCAGGTTGTGTTTTACTTCACCATGTACATCAGCATCTTGTTTCTTGGTCTGATAACTATTGATCGCTATCAGAAAGCCACTTCACCATTCAGAACATCAACTCCACGGAGTCTTTTAGCTGCCAAGATCCTGTCCACAGCAATCTGGGCATCAATGTTTGCTCTCTCGTTACCCAACATGATTTTAACTAATAAGAAGAAAACACCCAAGAACGTAAGGAAGTGTGCTCTCCTGAAATCAGAGTTTGGCTTAGTCTGGCACGAAATCGTAAACTACATTTGCCAGCTCATCTTCTGGGTTAACTTAGCAGTCATAATGGTATGTTACATCCTCATCAGCAAGGAACTGTACAAATCCTATAAAAGGACACGATGCACAGGGAAGGCATCCAAGAAGACTGTCAATCTCAAGGTTTTCATCATTATTGCTGTGTTCTTTATTTGTTTCGTGCCATTCCACTTTACCAGAATCCCCTACACCTTGAGCCAAACAAGAGATGTGTTTGACTGCTCTGCTCAGAATACCCTGTTCTACCTGAAGGAGACCACGCTGTGGCTGACGTCCCTCAATGCCTGCCTGGACCCATTCATATACTTTTTCCTTTGCAAATCATTTAGGAAATCCTTGCTCGACATGCTGTGCAAGCACATGGCAGGGCTCAGGGCACGGACAAAGGAGCAGAACGAGGGGGATGACACAGACGAGACACCGCTCTAGAACTCAGGACTCCACAGGCACCTTCCTGGCCACACACATTGATTGAGAGTGAAAGGAGCACAGATCCATGAAGTGTATCTAGATCTTCATCAACTTCTTTAGAAACAGTCCTGAAGATGAAGCACAAGCACCCTGGAACCACCACCACTGGCTGCAGAATTAGAAAGCTTAAATAACAGAAGTCCCCCTACCCCCAACCTCCATCCTTGCCAAAACAGGAGCTCCCCTGACCTCAGCCATGCCTGTCAGAATTGCTGGGAAGAAGTCTGAACTTAAAGGTGGAACTGTGAGGAAAACTTAAAACAGAATCAATGAAACGCTACATGATATCATGAACTGTAAAGATTTTGCAGAAACAGCTAAACTTGGGGAGAGTAAAGTCCATGACAACACAGGATCTGAGAAATACAGATAAATCTACAGGAGATGTGATTTTTCAATACAGGGAGTTGTCACCTTGTATGCAACTGGCAGACAAACAGAAACCTAGGCCAGATGTGGAGCAGTCATTTGTGCAAATTTTTGGTAACAGAATAACACTTGACTTATCTCATTCTATGCTTGCAGTTCCTAATCCATTGACCAATAATTAATAGTTGTATGTCAGAGGAAATTATTTCATAATCAGGCTTGATATGAATTAAACCCCCAACTCCTTCCCCTTACTACATAAATAAACAAAACTGTATGCTTTCACAGAAAACAATATATTATATTAGAAAACATACAGAGATTCAATTTACATCATACTGAGATCTTGGGGAAAGACAGACTCATGGTAACTTCTTTACTGATGATTAAGGGCAGCTTTTTGCATTATACAAAATACTCAACCACTTCCCCTTTTGCACTTGGAAAACTTGAAAAAAAAAGAGGGAACTATTTTCAAGTACATGACACTTTGAGGTATGACAACAATTGCACATGAAATAGATTGTGGGCTATTGGAATAAACTGTGGTTCATTTATCAGCACTGCAAACAGCTCTAATTGAGCAGCGTGGGTCACTGTCACACAAGAGCTCATTCTGCCAAAGCCATTGCCCGTCCACCCTTCCTGGTACGTGTCCCTGCCTGCCAGGGCACTTCTACAACTGAAACCCAATTTCCCAAGAAGTTAAAAGGCAGCTGTCTTGTTGCTCACTTACTGCCACACTCAGCCTTGGGGTTTGTGCCGCTCTGATAACCGGCTGAGATGAATTAACCCTTTCACAAACTGTTTCATGCCCTGCTCATGCTGGTGCCTGCTCCAGCTGATACAATCAGTAACTGGGTACTACCACAGAGCTCAGGCACCAGGATTTCCTTGCAAACAGTGTCCAGCCACCCTGGAGCATGCTCCCCCACCAGCTCACAGGCCCCAGGCCAGATCAGTTCCCATTAATGCCCAGGGAGGGAAGTATCAAATATCCCACTCCCACCCAGTACTCAGTCCACACATTTTTTGCACCTATACATGACGAGAGAGTGGCAATTACCCAGGAGCTGCTTTCCCTAATCAGGTGAGCTGTCCAGACAGCAGACACACCTGTCCCCCAGAGCCACCACTGATGCGGTATGCAGAGGTACCTGGTACCTGCTGCCTCTGACAGCTGGGAACAGCATCAAGAGCTCAGCTTGGAAGACAACACGGAAGGATTGCTTGGACATCAGTCCTGGGGCATTGCAGTGGACTGTGACCCCCTTACATAGTCACCAGGGGGTGAACTGAAGGCAGGTCAGGCAGCCAGGAACACATCACACTGATGGCAGTGTTGAGGGTGAGCTTCATCCCAGCCATCCTCAAGCCTTCTTGCTCTGAGCAGCCATTTAGCACTGACACCAGCACCTACATTAACCAAAATGTACTGATGCACAAACTACCTGCTACAGCTGCAGCCTGAGCACCTCATGAAGCAATCCACGCCTGTCCCAGGAAACAGCCTGAACACAAGCCACTTCCCACCCGGCAGTGAGCCCTGAGCAAGAGCTGTCACATCAGCAGGCAGGAATAAACTTACACAAACAGCTCTGTTCACACACAAATGCACCGAATTCCAGCATTATACCCAGCAAACACATCATCAATCCACAGCTTTCCATGCAGCAGTAGCTCCTGCTGGGACCAGAAAGTGGCTGTAAGAGGCTACATGGGCCAAAATAAGCCAGGGATCCATTCTGGAGATCTAAAGTCAAGCTCAGGTCCATGTGTCAGTACTACCAGGCTGCAGGGAGAGGGGGCAGCCCCCGAGCACATTGGTGCACATGGTTTTGGAGCTGAGTACCCACTTTAGGTGGCTCTGAGCAGACTCTTGTCACACACAATGGCAATGAGCAGTGCCATTCAGAACATGGAACTCACACAGCTAGGAGCTACATTTGAGGATTATTGGGGAATGCCGTTAGGCACACCCAGTTCATCCTACCAGTGCAGATGTAGCACTGTCCCATGCCCACACAAACCCAAAAATAGGTCTGTCTTGAGGGACAGGGTCAGGTTTCCTTTTCTCGTTTAGGAGAAGATAGTCTGATTTCTCATGCAAAGCGACGAGAAGAGACAAAAGCACTTGCAAATAAGACTAACTCAGGCAACACATGAAAATGAGGAAGGAAACTACACACCACACCAACAGAAAACCTTCTCATCTTTCTACACATTTTCCCACTCTTAATACTTTGCTCAAGGCTTCTGCTGGCAGAGGAACATCGGATGAGACAGGGACAGCCACAGAGGCCTCTGCAACAGCTGCTGCAGGTTTGTCCAGGTACTTGCACGGTCGGAGCGTTCAGGGGGTGTGAGGGGCACTCAGGGCTGAGAGCCACCTGTGTGCATCTGGTCTTGGAAATGTTACCTAAATCTGTGCTGAGAAAGGAAAACAGTGGGTGCATGTAAAGAATTATGAGAAGTCACTCACCCAGAAGGGGCTGCCTTTTGGGCCATGGCTCTGACATTTCTATTCAATGCCAAAATACATTTCCATGGAAAGACCAATGGTGCTCCAGGCAATCTGCTCTTATACCCTGCTATGACATTACTCTAGGCCTCCAGAATAAGTATGAACCTTTTTAACTTTTCAGGGGATATTAGCTTATAAACAGTTTAAATTTCTGCCAAGATTTAGATTTTCCATGAATCAGAAGAGAAATTGGTTGATCTGTTTAACACACACTCAGGTTTTGTGTTTATTCATGCAAACCTGCTGTCACTGCAAGGAACATGTAATACTACATACAGATGGTTATGTTTTGTGTTCTCTCCCTCTTCTTCACCCAAGTCTATTTCAAACGATGGGAGACTCTGCAAACACGAGCACTGTTGGTAACACCAGTGGAGCACCCTCCTCTGCACAGTGCCCCCGCGACACCACCATCACCCACCTGCTCTTCCCAGTGCTGTACACGCTCATCTTCCTCCTGGGACTCACACTGAACAGCCTGGCTTGCTGGGCTTTCTTCCACATTCCAAGCACATCAACTTTCATTGTTTACTTGAAAAATATCTTAGTTTCTGATTTTATAATGACCCTGATGCTTCCTCTGAAGATCTTGACAGACTCTGGCCTGGGACCGTGGCAGCTCAAAGCCTTTGTCTGTCGCTTCTCAGCCGTAATATTCTATGACACCATGTACATTAGCATAGTGCTACTTGGGCTCATTGCTTTCGACAGATTTCTCAAGATCGTGAGACCTTTTGGGAAGTTCTGGGTGCAAAATCTGACCTCAGCAAAGATCCTCACAAGTCTGGTCTGGCTCTTCTTCCTTTTTCTCTCTCTTCCCAACATGATCTTGTCCAACAAGACAGCGACGCCCCAGTCCGTGAGGAAGTGTGCCTCCTTGAAGAGTTACCTCGGACTCAAATGGCACGAAGCTGTCAACTACATCTGTCAGTTCATCTTCTGGACTGTCCTCATCCTCATGTTGCTCTTTTATATAATTATCGCCAAAAAGGTATACGAGTCTTACATAAAAACACAGAAGAAAGGCAACAGAAGTGAAAAACGGATCAAGGGGAAAGTATTCATCATTTTTACTGTGTTCTTCTTATGCTTTGCCCCCTTTCACTTCAGCAGGGTCCCCTACACCCTGAGCCAAACTAGTGCCCACATGGACTGCCGCCTGCAGAACCAGCTCTTCGTGGCCAAAGAGAGCACGCTGTGGCTGGCAGCCACTAATGTCTGCATGGACCCCCTGATCTACATGTTCCTGTGCAGGCCCTTTGTGGAGAAGGTGTTGTACAGGAGGGTAAAGACTCTTCAGAGAATGGCCCAGACAAACCCAAAAACTGAACTAGACACACAAGTGTCTCCTACTGAGTCTTGATTCTGCAGCTGCACGCTCTACTCTGCACGTTCATAGAGAACTTGAAAAATAGTTTGGTTTACTTCTGCTGAAGAACACAAAAGGGTATTTGCCGAGTAATATTAATACTCAATAAATGCAGCAAAACAGATTTTCTATGTATACTCACTGCATAGTCTTAATGGGCAAAAGGCTCGCTCCAACTGCCTAAGACTATCCACAGGTTAGATCTCTCTGCTTTAAACTAAAACAACTCACTTGCTAACACCTGGCACCAGCTGCTTCTAAGGGCAATTCAGCTTTCTTGGGGATTAAACCCCAGAGCTGTTGACTGTGTATGTAATTCCTACCCTGAGTGTCAGCTTGGCTGCACACCAAGAGTAGGGAAGAGGAGGAACAGAGGGAAGGACACAGTCCCTTCCCGTCCTCCTCGCCTCTCTCACACATGTAACTATTTTCCTACCACCCACACTGTTTCACCATCCTTCCCCTCTGCTCCCAGCAGGACTTTGGTGGAGGACAGCGTTGGCAATACACCAGTTTCCCCCAGTACATGCTCCTCGTCCAGGCGAGCAGAGCACCCAGGACTGCATCCCCCACAAAGGGGACCCCAGAGCCACGTGGGGCTCAGCCCCACCCCACCACTCACCAGAGAGGAACACCCAGGATGTCCCCCCTGGTGGCACATCTACCCTTCCCAGTCCCAACAACAGGCAAAGAGAAGGGAGCAAGGAACAATGCCTGAGCCTCCCCATCCAGAGAATCCCTCTCCACCCAGCTCACCAGAGCACTCACAGAGCTCTCCCTTGGCTATCCCACAGGGACTGTGCCTGGAAAGAAACTACTTTCTAATCCAAAATTCTGGAATTGATGTTACTATTTCAGGACAGCAGTGTCCCTTATCCCAACCATCCCTCCTCCTCCAGCTCTGCCACCAGCTTTGCACTCTCAGACATGCCAGACACTTTGATCACCACTTGACTGCTGTTTTTAGAAATTCATTGTTTACAGCAGCCTAATCCAATCCAGCAGGTTGCTCCATACAGTTTGATTTTTCCAACGCTGTTGTAGATCGCTGTGCATGAATTACATCTGCCTCTGGGCTTCCCCAGACTCTGCCACACAGGAAGATGTATGTCTTATTTGGCAACTTCTACCCACTCCATCTTCTTCACCAGGCATGTTACATACCTTCCACAGCTGTAACATCCTTCCTAACTGGAAACTGAACTAATCCCCAATCAGCTTTCAATTACTTCTGAATTTCCCTATAAATCAGTGTTATCTCAGCCACTGTCCACCTCTCAGATTAAATGCTGTTGCATTAAAGGCTCTCCCCACACACATATGTTGTTAACAGAATTAACTTTGCTCCTTTAGGAAAAGTAAATATAATAAATTCTTAGCTGCTGAAATAGCCACCCCTTTAGTAACTGCTTAGAGGAACATACAGGAGGTTGGAAACGTTCCTCTCAACCTGCTAACACAGCGTGACAGTTAACAGAGGGGTCTGAGCTAAACACTGGGAGAAGAGGGTCTGTAAATCAGCTGTGACCTTCCACCAGGCAGGTGCCCACTGAAATCTGTGCTCCCAAACCTCAGATGTGTCAGGGAGGAATTCAGGACAAAACTCTCCATCCATCTCAGTCCTCCCTCTTCCTTCTGAATCACACCAGCACAGCTAACACAGAGGTCCCAAGGACTGCCCACACTGACTGCATTCAGCTCTGGATTTACACAGCAGTGTGGCAGTGAAAAACTAAGAAAATGCCAGAGAACAGAAATTTCTTTTATTTTCTGATTTCTGCTTATGATCAAGGCTAATCCTGCACTGTGTACACATACTGTCAGCTCACTGCTGAGAGCCTGTGTGTTAGGGTGGGTGTAACCACAAAATGGGATGAGTTGGTCCTTAAATAAAGGGTGTGCCAAAGGTTTCTGAGGAGTCTTAATCATCTGTTTTTCAGCTGCTGCTTCTTAGGTAGGTAAAAGGAAGCCACAACTACCAAACCCTGTACCAAAGAAGTGAAGGTGACTGCAAGGACAGAACACTGCTTGATCCACTTAAAGAGAAAAAAGTCCCTGAATTCTAACATTTGGGATTTTGCACATTTCTCTACAAAGTTTTAGATCACTGCCTCCAGATGGAGTAAAAATCATAACAGTTAAAAGGCCTCCAAGTTTAGGTCTCTGCTTTTTAAGGCTCAAAGAAATACCCAAAGCAGTATTTTGTTTTGCACGTGACCAAACAGAGCCATGTTTGGAGAGCAGATCTCCCTTGGCAGGAAGCCCAGAGCACAGGGAGGGACCTCAGCATGCCATGGAGCTCCTTCGCTGGGTTCCCCAGATTTCTTGAGTGCAGTCAAGAGATTTATGGAACTCAGCAAAATTTACCAGCATATTCAATACAGCATCATCATTTTTCCAAACCTGGTTTTCCTCCCAACCCACTGAGAATGTGCTGGTTCTTCCCTGAGCAAAACCGCTGTTGTTACCTGACACAGCAGCTGGACATGACAGCAAACGTGCACCATTCCCACCTCACCTGTGCTCTCTCCAGACCATCACACCATGATGCGAGCAGCAGGGCTCTCCCTTCCTTAAGACAAATGTTCCCTTGCATGGCTTGTCCTCAGTCCAGACAACCTAGAAACTGGAAACTGGCATGAGGCCTTGAGCCTGATAGCAGAAATGACTCTTGTCCCTGGCTCCCATGGGCCCGTTCCACACAGGAAGTACTGACACTTGTCCTAAACATCTCTGCAGGTCGTTGGGTTGCTGAAAATGGAACTATTGGGCACTCAGCAGTTGAGTTTAATAGGAAATCACTTATTTGGGTACATAATTTTTTTTGTCTTGTGTTTCAGAAAAAGGAAGTATTTTATACCCTCACCTAACACATGCATCCTCCAGTCTTTGGACTCAGAGGCACTGAATAATTCCTTAGTGCCCAGAGACTAACTGCTCTTCATAGACATCCTGACCCTTGGCACAGCTACACACATATCCCTCCATCCAGGCTCCCACAGTTCTGAGCACAGAAAAAACTCTCATAACACACAGCAGTGCTTCAATTAATTAGAAATGCAAACCAACCATTTGCATCATGAACAAGAGCTGGGCAGACAAGCCAAGCAGCCAGGGTATGACCCACATGATGGCACACACACACAGAGACAGCAGGGCACAGGGGAGGACTGAAGGCACCAGGACAGACCTGAGCCTACAGACAGGATCAGCCAGCCAAGGCCTGGAACTACAGGTTCCCTGTCAGCACACTGTGAGCAACTTGAGGATAGAGGGGAAAAGAACTAAGCTTTTAAAGTCAGGTCTTAATTAGATACTTTCCTCCTTCCTTTCCTGTTAGTGACAGGCATCACACAGTGACAGGAGCAATCCACATCAGGAAAGAGGAAATGTCAGCTCTCCCAAGACTCTTCCCCTGACAAAAGCACCTTCACATCTGCAGCTGTAATGCTGGAGGATCCTCCCCGTGTTGCAAGCTCTGATCTCACTGACTCTTTTCTGCTTAAAAAACAGAAACAGCCAGTCCTGTGTATTACCCAGGTGATGAAACTGCTTTAACATAACCTTGCAGTTCACATTGCTAAATATGGCAGCGAAGACGTTTTAGAATTAAGCAAGACAGTAATTGTTGTAATAACGTTGTTCAGGCTCTTATGAAATCCAAGAGTTGCTCTCTAATCATCAAACACAAAAAGGGACATCCAGCCTTTAAATAATGTGAACAATAGTGAAGTTACAGGTTACCTTCAGCTTTTCTTTACATCAGACCTTCACATTTCTTCCACGCTGTTTTTACGACGAGCTCCCCACGTTTCAGTGCTTCATGTGTCAGCTCGTCCTGACCTGCTCCAGCTTGGGAGCAGCCAACACCACATCTGTGTGGGAGCCTGCTCAGGGATGCCAGAGCACTCGGTTCTAACCCAGTGTGTTTTACTGGTACACCAAAATAGAGCGAGTTTTTCAAAAAATTAATGTGCTTTTGCACCATATTCAAAAAATAAACAAACTAAAACCCCATTCTGGTACAGATTTTATTTACTATTTGACCATTACTAACACACCAGTTTTGGTGTGTGTACTCTACTCCCAGAGTGCCAACTCCTAAACACTTGGGTCTCTGTAAGCAATTAAATTTCATTTTTCAAACATTCCAGTTTTCACTTTCAATTTCTTCTCCTTCCCCACAGCATATGCTGCTACACTCGTTCTTAGACCCCAGCCTCCGAGACCGCCTCACTGCCAGCACTGGCAGTGTTGAAAAACAGCAGCACAAATGTAGGCATCACGCCCACTGTACCATGCCTGGACCGCAGGCCTGAGACCACAGGAGTGGCCACACTCCCTGGAGTCCGGCTGTGGCCTGACAGGGATGCAGGAACTGTGCTCCACAGCCAGAACACAGCACAGCCCCCGGCTCTGCAGCCCCCGGCTCTGCAGCCCCCGGCTCTGCAGCCCCCGGCTCTGCAGCCCCCGGCTCTGCAGCAGGTACCTCGTGCAGGGCAGAGTCGAGCATGGCGGGGATAGTTCCAGGAGGGTACAAACCCCCTACACACCCTCTGACTTTTGTTCCCCTATCTCCAACAGGCAGCTGCCAAACCCTGGAGCACGAGGGGCAGCTGAAAGGAGGTGAAATGGAGGCTGGCACACACCGCCCTGTGCAGTCACGTGCAAGGTCTGAGCAAGGCACAGGCTTCATTAAGTCTCCTCTCCCTACCTGCAGGGAAAGACTTCTCCATCCTCAGGGGGTGCCATGTGCCTGCAACAGAGACCATCTCCTACTGTCAGGATATCCAGTTCCTGGGAGGAGTTTGGCAGCCTGTGATAATAAAGCTGAAAACACAACAGAGTGAAGCTTCATCTGCATGGGTTTGCTTTGCCTTGCAAAAGCTGCTCTTCAAAGGCAGGCTGTGCCAGCAGTCTCCTGTGATCAGGGACTGCGCCTGATTCAAGAGAGAGGTCTTGAGGCAAGAGGAAATTTTATAGTCTGCCCCACAAGCAGAAAGGTGGGATTTATCACAGGGATCCCTGGACAGAGGCCAGAGGAAGCTGCTCAGCACTGCAGGGGCAGCAGGTGGGTCCTGCTCTGGCTTGGCCCCTCACAGGCTCCATGAGGCTGACAGGACTCCTGTGCAGAGAGGCGTCCGCTCTCAACAGAGGGTGGCTCAAACCCTCAGATACTTGAGAGAGAGAAAATAAAAGAAGTGTACAAAACAGTCCAAGCAGAACAGGCAGAAAAAGGCCTTGGCAGCCACTGCTCTCGGAGCACTGAGATTATTTTTTCTTTTCCCCTGAATTTTCAATGAGGGATTCTTTTTTTAAAGAAGGCAGCAGAAATGGGAAATTACCCACTTTATCCTCCAGTGACATGAAGCAGAACTTTGTCCCAATAGAACAGTCCCAATATAATATGTCCCAATTTTGTCCCATGATTATTTCAGCACTCTAAAGGCACTAAATAGTCTGACATATGTAAACATATGTACAGCCAGGACCACTGAGGGCTGGGCTCTGAGAGGCAGCGGGCTCAGCCAGTCCTAAGGAGCACCATGGCAGGAACAGACACTCGGGTCATATTAGCTGCAATACTGAGGGACAGACTTAGCATTCTACTTTCATCCTACACGTTATTTAGAAGGGTAGATCTGTTCAAAGCACAACACTAAAGATAATCTAAATATAATCAAATTAATAATTGACAAGATTATCTTGATTAGTAGATATTTTCATCTATCCAGTACCAGATTCTCCAGGAGCACATTAAATCCACATCCGCCCTGCAGACGCGGTAAGCCCCGGGAGGCAGAGGCAGGGCAGCAGCGGAACGGCCCTGCAGGCTCTCGCAGCGTCTCCCGCGCAGAGGCTGCTGCCTGCCCCGCACGAACCCACCTCCAGGTGAATCACTGTCTGCGTCCTGGGCGCCCCAGCTGCTCCGGAGCCAGGAAGCGAGCGGGAGCGCACTCACCTACCCTGGCATGTGAGTCATTCCCAGGAATGAGAAAGCCAGTTGCTCCAGTTGCTCCTGGCCAGGGGAATTTTGACTCTCTGATCAGGTATCACAAAAAAAGCCATCGGAAGCCCAAAAATCTTACTGCCAGAGATGGTTTGTTCAGCTACCCTCTCCCCGGAAATACTCTCCTGCCTACTGTAGTTTCAAGACGCGTTTTGGAGGAATCTGAGGCACTTTCGGGATGCAGCTCCGAAACAAGCAGAAGTTGACGATGGTGACAGGTAAGTGAGCTCTGACCATTGGAAAAGCGTTTGATAAGTTGTTCAATGAATCCGTTCGCACTTTCTCACCCTTGAGTGAAAAAACAGGAATTAAGACATAGTTGCTGAAACAAGACTTGGAACCATAAACTGAATGTCGGCTCAATTGAAAGTCTCAAGTTCTCAAAATTGCATGCTTTTACCATCTTTTTATTCATTCATACATAGTATTCATGGTGGCAAAAAAAAATTGGTTTCTACTAATCTTTCCTTCTAAGATACGACTCAAAGTGCAGGTGGGTCCATTGTTTCAGTAACTCACTTCCTGACAGAGCTAAACTCATAGAAAGTAAGATTCAGTAACTACAAGATCTGAATTTGCTTTAAAAGGGTTTGTACTGTATTCCCTTTCACCTCTTTCAGTATAGGAAAGCAAACTTGAGCTCTCTTCACTATATTAACAGAATAAATGTTCTTTTCCTTAGTACTTCATACAAGTCATGTTAAAACTTGTCAGGTTCACTGGAAAAACCACATAGTTCTGAATGAGCAGACTAGATCTGATGAGTCTCATGGCCTGGGAAATATCTGAGGTGCTTGCAAAAGCCTCTGTCTTTTAAGGAGATTTTATATTGAAAATGTTGTTCTCGGTTACAGAGCACCAGGAGCAGCATCATGATTCAAGGGTTTGCTTAAAAATTACTTGTTTGTGTGCTGTAGGGCCTGCAGCCACTTTCCTTCTGTGCGCTCCCTCCGGAAACTGGGAGTATTTCACACTTCTTTCCATCTTTTTAAAGAATTCTGCAACCCTCTTCAGAAAGGGAAACCAGGAAACTCAGGCAACCTTTGGCTGATGTCGCTGATTCACTCCCAGGCACTGGCCCTGAGTAACAGAACCCACCAGTACTTTTTTTAGGAGAAGTTTCCCCTCCTCTCCCTTCTGCAGGTGGGTCTGCAGCCCTGAGGCACCAGACAGAGCCTCTCCGGCTGCCCCGCGCCATGAGACATCCCCCCTCACAGAGGAACTGCGGGAGGGGCAGTTCTTGCAGGAGGGGTGAAAGGAGAGAGGGGCTAGAGGGTGTGTGGGAATCTCACACGCAGGAACCGTGCGTTTGCATTAGGGGGATGGGAGAGAAAACCAGCAAATTTTCAGCAGCATCAGCCGTGAGCCCTCCTCCCTCCCCACTTGCAAAGGGCTGCCTGTCCCAGCTCAGCCCAGTGTCTCACCCTCGGCTCCCTCCCAGGCTGACGGAGCCCCTGCGGGGCAGGGAGGGAGCGGGGAGACCAGCTCACCCAGCACCTGCACCCCACAGCCCGTCATGTGCTGGCATGCACCCGTGCCAGGGGCTGGTGCTCCAGAGCCCCGGGACACTGGGGAGTTACTCGGCCCCAGGGATCCCGCGAGTGTGGTGGAGCTCTTTGATTCAGTGAGCACCAGAGGCAGCCAGGCAAACCCCCTGTGGTACAACTAGAGCGTTAAACTCGAACTGTGCAGCATTTATAATGGTTTGGAACTGAGTGAAAACACGCCTGACACACACCATGAGCTCCAAAGCCACTGCACAGCTGTCAGCTCCCCAGGAGCCCAGGCTGCTGCAGACACCAACCCCAGGGCCACCAAGAAAACTCTAGAGGAAGGAGGCAAGATTCATTCCTACTTTTTTCAGCAGTCTTAACCCTTTCCAACACCTTAAATAATTCAAACATTGCACTGTCAATTATGAGAATTTGGCTTTCCACATCTGACCAACAATAAACCTTACGCGAGGTACTGCAGCAATCACTGCTTCTAGTTCTTCCCCAAGAAAATGTCAGTGACATACCAAAGGGACAACTGATGCTGACCAGCATAAATTGGACTTCTAATAGCTTCTGCCACCCTCACCACGGCAGCAGGTGCCACCCCTGTAAAAGCAGCCCAGAGCAGCCAGAGATGGGTGGCAGGAGGAGCAGAAGCTCTCACAGCATCTCGCCCTGCCCAGGGCCAGCAGCCTGTCCATTCCGAGAGGGGGCAGGGAACTCTCCAGGCTGTGCATGAAAAAGAGGCGTTGCACCAGGCTGGACTTCTCCCAGTCGCACCCTAAAATCCCCAGGTCCTGCTCCTTCCTCTTTCAAGCAGTGGTGCTGCTGCAAGTAGCACACAGAGTGCTGTCCAGCCACAGGATGTACTGGAGCACAGAGAAAACAGCTGACACAGGCACATAAGGATTTCCTGATCCTTCTGTAATGTGAATTAGGATTGCATTAAAAAAAAAAAGAATAGAAATTGCTTCAGCACAAAGAAAAATGCCCGAAAGTTAGACTGGAATTACTGAAGGATTTAAATGGCACTGGCTACATGCACATACCAATAATTATATTGATTTCCCAATATATTTTCTCACAGTGGCCCTGAGGGATGTGATAGAGGCACAGCACACAGGTCCAATGGATGAAGGTGCAGTGCTGCCAATCACACACACGTGCACTTTTGTGTTTGTGCCCCAGACATCCTGATTCTTTTTAAAGGGTCATTTTGAAATTTTTACTTAATGTTTTTCACAGTACAGTACAAGTAATCAAACCTAAAAGCTGGTATTTTCAGTGAAAGCCTCCAACTCAGGCCTGGCCACCGCAGCCATGGCCTTTGCTGGTGGGTGCAGAGCAGGCAGCCACAGCTCCCCGGTGTCACGGCCCCGGCCCATGGCTCGGTCAGCGCGGCACCGCGCTCCGGGCAGTGCCAAGGACCCGCCCGCTGCCCGTGCAGGAGCTCTGCGACCCTCACCCACACAGGGCCCCACTGATGCTGCACATGGGGGCTGCACTCACATGGTGCATTCTTGGGGGGCCCAAGGAAAGCCCCTCCACAGGGCTGCAGCACAGCTGCCACTGCCAGCAGGTTTGTGCAACCACAACCAACCAGCAGCAGCACCTTCTAGAAAGAAGCAAAGAAAACATTCCAGAGTTCCTTTACTCCTGGCTAATTAGAGACTGCCTTACTGAGAAAACATTCATTATCCCAGCTCTACCCAAGGACTGTGTTGTGCTTTCTTTTTTTTCTCGAAAAAAAGAAGCCAGCAATTGCAGCCCAGCTTCTCCTGCACCAAGAGCAGCTGCTCGCCTGCTGCCCAGCTGATACCAGTTTTGCTGGCAGATCTCTCAACTTCTCATGCAAAAACCACTGCAGTCCACAGGAGCTGTGCAGCTGTACCATGCCACAATACTCCTTCCCCACTTCTTTAGAGGTGGCAGTGAGGTGCTGGGCCCCTCCGAGCCCCTACTGCACGCAGCAGCACAGCCCAGCACACCTGACCAGAGCCACAATGACCACTGAAGCTACCTCCTGCCTTTGGGCCACAGAGTGCACATGCTGCTCATTAATGCAGCAAAGAACTGGGAAGCATTCCTTCAGTGTCACCTGGGAACTACAGTGCCTATGCAACAGGAAAGGGAATTCATGCAGCTTTAGGTTCTACAAATAAGCTTAAAAACCAGCCTTACTGTAACAATTAACAACAGTCACTAGATCTTGCAATCTCTGCATAGAAAATCCAATTCCAAGTAGGTAATATAATCCATGGACCTTTAGCAAGGAACAATTCAAAAGACAGAAAAAAAAAGAACTTGATAGCTCAGGCAACATCTCATGTCAGAGCTGCCTCACACAGAGGACCATTAGGGTTCATAATAATTCACTTGAAATGAGAAAAAAATTAATGGCTACATTTGGACAAAATATTCCAAAAGTGGCATTGAGAAAGTTAGATTCATCCAAGTACTTTTACTGTTTCTTTTCAAAGTGAGGAAATCATGTTATCCTAAGGGCGTATTCCCCCAAAATGAGAATTTTGCATACTAGATGGTATTATTGAAGGCTTACTCCAGCATTTTGCTACTCCCAGTGCACCTGTACAACAAGTGACAGGTGCAAACAGCCTGACAGATTTCAGCTGCAGCACAGGTGAAGACTCAGCACGTTTAGGTGGTTGCCCTAACACCAGGTACATCCAGCCCAGGCACTGGAGCCATGGGTGGCACTTGCAGCTGCCACAGGCGGAGGACAGAGGAAGAGTGAGCCACACTGTCAGCGGTGCCTGTGCGTGGGGGCTCTGCAGGGCACAGGGGCCTACTCTCTTGGGCAGAGTGAGGGTGGGGACACGGGTCCCTGCCAGCACAGAGCCAAGGGAGGGCTGCTCCTGGGGCCATCCCAACGTGGATGTCAGCTCATGATGCTCCTGGGGCCATCCCAACGTGGGCAGGCATGCACCCTGACCACTGCCTTTCCTGTCTCTCCTGAAGACAAATGGATAGGACAGGGCAGGGACACAAGATCCTGGAGACAGCAGCCGAAGGCAGAGGGAAGCCAGTCGCACAGCAGCTTCCCAGGGCAGGATGCTGCTGGTCTGAGACATGTGAGAGGACAGCTAGGCTGGAAATGAGGGGAAGTTCAAGGAGGAACCTGAAAATGCAGAAGGCGGTCTTGTGCCAGATGCTGGAGCAGACAAGCAGATTTTTGAGCAGAAGCAGGTTCCTATTTCTGGCTAGGACAAAGAAGACAGGCACCCTAAGCCACAGATGGGGACAGTTACACCCCAGTCCTTCCTTTCAGCCTCTCTGCAGTGTAGGTGGTTGAGCAGGGCAGCGTTCCTGGCCAGGGAACCAGCCCATGCTGGCCCCACTCCCAGGACAGCGGGCACGGGGGGCACAGGACCCCAGAGCTGCTCTCACCCTCTCCCAGCTGAGGGAAGTGACAGTGGGGCAGGTGCAGGGTACCCCCACACTCAGCAGCAGCAGGGGCTACCCAGGGGCTCCAGCACTGCTCAGAGCTCCCACCCCACCCCAGGCAGGGCCAGGACCAGGATGCAAGGGCTACAAAAACACCAAAACCATTACAATGTGCCAAGCACAAGAGAGCAAGCAGGGCAACTCACTGATGTAGGCAGCAATTCAAACAGGAATTTCAGGTTATTCCACTGTGCATCACCAGCACATTAACATATACCTTCACCAAAAGAGAGATTGGCCATTTTTGACAGAGGCCTCCAAGGAAGGGAAAGGTGGTAGTGCCCTAGCTACTGAGACTGGGCTTGCAGTGAAAAAGAGAAAGCACTAAGAAGAATGAAGAGACGCAGGCAGGGAAAACCAGAACATGGAGGCTTGCTCAGGAAGCATGGGCCAAGAGCAGGCTCAGGGGACACAGGACAGATATGGGGCTGACACAGAGAGCAATGACACAGGACAGGCGTGGGGCTGACACAGTGCAGTCACACAAGCTCCATGCCTGTCTGCAGCAGCTGTGAGCACATGTGCTCTTACCCTGTACCAATGCTTTTTTTTCCCCCTAAATCTTTACAATTGTCTCCATGATTTGCTTCTGAAGAACAGAAAAGAGCAGCATTGCAGCCAGCCAGCAGCAGGTTTAATATCTGCCTCACATGTCTATTGCTGCATTAACCCCATCATTTACCCAAGCTTAAGGTGATGAGTGCAGAGGGACAGGCAAGAAGGCACACACCAACAAGTTATGTGATCAAATAAAAACCATTACATAAGACTCTGCAGCCCCACAACTTAGAACAGCTGATCTAGGTCACAAAGAGAGTTTCCTAATTCTAAAAAATTTTAAATAAGATGAAAAAAAGATTAGATTTGAGGACATACAATTTCTTTAAACAGGAAGGTAACTTAAAGCCTTAGTCACTAGAAAAACTCTGCAGTCATTCCCTACCCACCTGACATGGAAGGCTGCCATGCAGCCTGTTATTTCATTTCTTCTCTGAGGTTACATCAGTCATGGACATAAACCAGTCTGTCCACATGAGCAGCAAGAGATTATCTCATCAACCACCAACAAAGTGCAGAAACTACAAGAAGTAAAATGTATTCTGTTTCACAAAGCCACCTGGATAAAGGAGCAACTTTCAGTCCATCTCCAAAGTCATCCAAGCAGAATATATTTGTATAGCAGACTGAGACAGCTGTTTAGGATGAAATTGGTGAAGAAAGTGTCCAGAGAATTGGACAAGGAGAAGAAAGCCAGCCCTACTGAGCACAAAAATACTGTATTCAAACAAGTAAAAAATCCACAATTAGAGTACACAGGGAGCATTTACAAAATATCCTAAAATATTCCCTAAAGAGAAGACAGTCTTCATCACCTGCTGCAACAGAACACATGAAAAAGAGTGAATTAGAGCATAAGTTTGTTCCTAGTCCTGGAGTCTGCAGTATAGCAGTCTTTGTTGGCAAGAACAAAGCTATTGGAGTACAGATATCCCACCTCTACAGGCAGCCCTTCTTCACCTACCCCAGCATGTAAACAACAAAGCCACACTGCTCTGAGTGCTCTGCCCACCACAGCACCCCTCAGCCTGACAGACCTCGGCAGGAAACAATGAAAACACCTTTGGAGCACTGAATCTGAGCAGACCATGGATGTGCATCCTGCCCTCTATCCCACACCCAGCTCTGTGCAGCAGGACTGTCACACCAGCACTTCCCTGCAGATCTGCACAGATCTGCCTGGTGAAGCCTTTAAAGCTGTCAGCTGCAGCAACACCAGGGAGAGCCTTTGGTGTGTAAGGAGGACAAGCAGTTGCAGGTGTTGCCTCTCTCCTCCACCCTGCAGACAACCAGAGCCTCTACTGAGCTCAGGTGTGCTGGGAGGGCACAGGGCCCTGCTCACGAAGCTCAGCTGGCACAGGTTACACTGGTGAAGAATTTGCTGCTTTGTTTTTCCAACCCACAATTTGTTGAGATAATTTTGGAACATATTTTAACATTAAAAGCATCAGGAATAAGAAGACACAGAGACATCCACGCAAAGACTCGGTCTTGGTTGGCCTGCACAACCACACACAGGTCCCACAACGGCTTCCCAGTGGCCTGGATGTCCCTGAGCAAGCCAAGGGTGGTCACACCTTCACTGACCAGGGGATGCATGTGTGGCAGGGCTCCACCACAGCCGCTGCCCCGGGCAGAATTCAGCGGGGCTGTGTGGGATTCACTGCAAGAACGGCTTTCCAGGCTCAGAGCTGGGACCCTGCAGCTCCTGTCACCCACACAGCCTTCCCATGCCATGTCAGAAGGGAGCCTGACAGCCGGGTGCCCCCACCAGCACAGGCTCTGCAGGGACTGGGGAGCAGGAGAGGCACCTGAGCAGGAGCTGCAGGGCAAGCACAGGAGCAGGGAGGATCCTGGCAAACCCCACGAGGCACAGGCAGCCCAGCACAGACTGACTGGGGACTGCAGGCATTCCCTGGGGTGCAGAGGAACATTCCTGTCTGGGCAGAGCCTCCTGCTACAGCAGTGGAGCCACATCTGGTCCCTGTGATTGCAGTCTGACCTCCACAGCAGTTTGCACTATAAAGCCACAGGCTAAATCCCAAGATTCAGGCTGACAGTGGATTCAAGTATCCAGGAAAACAAGACACTGCTCCTAAGAAGGAAGGAAACTGGATTTTGATCTGTACTGAACAGGGCTTGCTGGGATGGCCCATCCCTGCCGACAGCAAACGCAGATGGGAACGTGAGCAGTGTCAGGGAGTGGCCGGAGGACGGCAACTCCCTCTGGTCAGATCCCCACCGCAGGGAGCTTCCCCCCAGCACCAGAAAACAGCCACCTGACATCAAACAAGGGACAGAACCTCTGTCGGGGCTGTGTGTGCAGGAAGACACAGGCACTGACACTACCCGGTGTTGGATTTTTACATTCTCTTGTGACAGCATCCACATACGAGAATGGATGCAGAGGAGGAAAAGAAAAGGAGCCTTTTTTGACAGGACTTAGAGCAAATCCCTTTGAGACCAGAGCAACATCAGTACATGTGCAGTCCATTCCACACAGATCCGTCCCCAGCCCCAGAGAATCCTGCAGCATTTCCCAGGGTTACAGCAGGGGGACACAGGAGCCACCTCCTGCTCTGCCTCGAATCCCAGGCAATACAGCCAACACCTCACTGACTTCTCTGGACTGAGGATTCAGTAGAGCACTTGCCTGAAGAGCCTGAGAACAAGGAGTTTTCCAGGGACCAGGCATCATGCAGACTTAAAAGAACTCTGAAAAGCAGGGAAATAAGCACCTCATTTACATAAGGAGTCAGATACGCATCTTTTCATAAAATCACGTATTCTTTTTATCTCCATGCCTCCTGGGCAGACAAGAGAGCTGCAAATCCCCAGCAACAGCAAAACATGATGTATTACTGCTGCCCAGACCCATAGAAAACAAAATACCTACAACACCCTTGACAGTCTTGTCACTGTCAGAGCAAACAGTGCCAGCCAAGAAGCCAGACTGATAAAAAGGTTAAAATATCCAAATTAAAATTTTTACTGATTCTTTCACACACCATTACTTGCTTTGGTGCCATCTAGTGCCACACAACATGGCTCCTACATGGGCATGGCACCTAAAACAGGTTCTGATCTGCAAAAGGGCTGCAGGAATTTCATTGTCTCTTCATTCCCATGAGAGCAGTCAGGTCTAGTGAGATTGGTGAGATATGAACAATTTTGCCA
The DNA here is from genome assembly GCA_020086605.1 of Lanius collurio. Classification (NCBI taxonomy): domain Eukaryota; kingdom Metazoa; phylum Chordata; class Aves; order Passeriformes; family Laniidae; genus Lanius; species Lanius collurio. The sequence continues at coordinate 4,330,062 of JACBWW010000056.1, forward strand.
ATTTTCCTATCAAAACTTGTAAGCAAAAAATGAATCACAGAAAAGTTACTGCATTTGCATACTGATAGAGGAAAGAACAATTTGGAGCACAGCCTTACAAACTGGTATTGGCAAAATCCCTTTGAACAGTGTCAAACATTGTGATGCCATCACGGCATAAATGAGTTTCTGCTGGTTTCAGTGATCCTTGTGAGCCAGTTTCTATGAAAAACAGGAACTTGCCATTTCTACCATTTCCACCCCAGTTTGGGGAATACACTATGAAGTTAAACACACATATCTCACAATTATAGATGAAACTTTTTTACTTCAAGAAGTGAGTGATGGTTTTAAAAAAAATTCCACTCTTGGTCATCCATCACTGAAATGAGCAAGAAGAGGGCAATGAAGACCTGACCACAGAACCACCATGCAGTACCCAGAGATCAGCCCTTAGCATACCTCAGCCAGCCCTTCACTGGGAATTCCAGAGGAAGCACCTTTCACAAAGATCCTCTCCATGCAGGGGACAAAAAGGTGGGCTCTTCTATTTTTCTTGGTTTTAATTTGGATTTTTTCCCCCAGAACATCATCGTGGCACAGGCCCTGCTGCATCCCAGATCCACGGCTGCCAGTGGGACTCCTGAAGAACATTCAGCTGAAAAACTACAGCAATGCAAAGGATGGGGTACAATTTGTCCTATGGAAAATTCCCAGGTAAAATAACAATAGAAATATCAGTGATTGATAAGTGTTTATTTTATTACTGTCAGTGCTACCAACAGTTGAAAGAAATAAGTCATTCCAGCACGGGCTGTCTGAGCACTGCCCCACAGCCAGCCAGCCTGGTTTGCCTCGCCAGCCAACGTCAGAGCATAAACAACATGAAAAAAAAATGTACTGTCATTTTGTGACACAGTTTATAAGTTTTTCACAAACATTTACATATGAAATCTTAAAATCTTATGAAATTTCCCAAATATTTACATATGAAATCAGAGACTGTGATTCTCAACTACATTTAAGTAAACCAAGTTTAAACAAGCATTTTGATAGGCCTGGGGAGTCTCTCCAGAGCTCTGTCTCATGACAAACATCTCAGCTCACACATCACATTCTGTTAAGAAAGCCAAGAGCTGGCAACCTGCAGTTCTGATTTATGGTTCACCCGAACAGCCTCCACACTGCCCAGAGAGAGGACAGTTCTAAACTGGCCCATTTGTAAAACACCAGAAACAAACTTTAACCTTTTGCCTTCCCTCATTCCCACAGAGAATCGCCTCAGCCCAGACAACAGCACCTCACCCAACACCAGCTCCCTCGGGAACTCCACACATGACGAGTTCACCACCATCGTCCTGCCCGTGCTTTACCTCGTCATCTTCCTGGCCAGCCTCCTGCTGAACGGCCTGGCAGTGTGGATCTTCTTCCACATCAGAAACAAAACCAGTTTTATATTTTACCTCAAGAACATTGTGGTTGCAGACCTGCTCATGACACTGACGTTCCCATTCAAGATCATCCAGGACTCGCAGCTGGGGCCGTGGCACTTCAACTCCTTCCTGTGCCGCTACACCACGGTCCTGTTTTATGCCAACATGTACACGACCATCGTGTTCCTCGGGCTCATCAGCATCGACCGCTACCTGAAGGTGGTGAAGCCCTTTGGAGACTCCAGAATGTACAGCATCACCTTCACTAAGATCCTGTCAGCTTGTGTGTGGGTGGTGATGGCGTTCCTGGCGCTGCCAAACCTGATCCTCACCAACGGCTACCCCACCAAGAGGAACATCGATGACTGCCTAAAGCTGAAGTCCCCCCTGGGAGTCAAGTGGCACTCAGCTGTGATCTACATCAACACCTGCATGTTCGTGGTGGTGCTGATAGTCCTAATAGGGTGTTATATTGCCATATCCAGGTACATCTATAAATCGAGCAAACAGTTCATTAGCTCATCCAGCCGAAAGCGGAAGCACAACCAGAGTATAAGGGTTGTTGTGGCTGTATTTTTCACCTGCTTTTTGCCCTACCATTTGTGCCGAATACCCTTTACTTTTAGTCATCTGGACAAAATTTTAGATGACTCTGCACATAAAATCTTGTATTACTGTAAGGAAATGACACTGTTCCTGTCCGCATGCAATGTCTGTCTGGATCCAATCATTTATTTTTTCATGTGTCGATCATTCTCACGAAGGCTGTTCAGGAAATCCAACATGAGAACCCGGAGCGAGAGCATCAGGTCCCTCCAGAGCGTCAGGAGATCAGAGGTGCGCATCTACCACGAGTACACCGATGTCTGAAGGCACTCACAGAGACTGCTGACTTATGAGAGTGCCTGTATATCATGTAAATAAAAGTCTCTTTAAGTATCTCACCACAGAAGCTCATTGAGGGATGTGCAGACATGTTCAGCTTTTCTGTGTCAGCTCACCAACATCCATCTCAAATTCCATCCCCACAGGGATCAGGCTCACTCTGTGGGGCTTGGGGGCTGTAGGGTGGTTGGTTGGTTTAAAAACCAATGTAAGGCTGCCTCAGCTCATAAAACAACCCTGAGCTCAGGAGGCTCCAGCCAGGACAGACCCTCCAGCCTCAGAGCAGGATGCATTGTGAGGAATCAGCTCCCCCAGGGTATGGCAGCAGGTGCAGGGAAGGGGAGGAGGTGGCACAGGCTCTGTGGGGACCCTCAGTGTGCCCGGGGCAGCGCAGGGCTCTGGTGCCACATGGCACTGTGCCACTAGCCCGAGCATCTCCGTGCTCCCTCACGGCGCTTTGGTGCCAGCAGCACCATCTCATCCACTCTTTGTGCTGAATCCTCCCAACACAGCGACGTTCATATGGATTCTTTTGTCCTGGACTCACTGGGGCTTAAATCAGATTTGTTTAGAGCAAAAGCTGCTCGGAGGAAAAATAACCAACGTAATAAAGGCAGGTTGGCAGGAACCGGCAGGTGCCCGAGCGATGTGCGCCCACAGCCAGCGCGGGATGCAGTGCAGCCGCACAAGCAGGAGATGGCGGCAGTCCATCGGCCAGTGCATCACACCCACAAGGACTTTCCTTTCAATACACAACAAAAAAAGGGCTTGACAAGAAAACGCAGCACTCAAATAACAAGATTAAGTTCTGCATGAGAACATGTTTGATAAAGTTTTCCACTGAAAGAAGGGTTTCTTTCTTCTATTTTTTTAACATTATTGGTTTAGATTTAGATTTTGGTTTATGAATCATTAAGAAGTTGAAAAGTAAGATTATAATATCTGGATTAACACAAGTATTATAAAACCACTTACATTGTTCAGGGGAGAACATTTCTGGAAAGGAAGACAGGATATTTTGGGTATTTATCCTACTTTAAATAAAAATACTTTACATGCCTAAAATACCACAGATAAACCCTGTTTCCCAATCAACTCTGTAAGAAAACTGTTCACACACACCAGACTAATTCTGGGACCAAATCTGCCATCTTGCACCCTAAGCAGTCCATGCACATACAAAACCATATTAAGAGAACCATTTTGGGGACTGAGTTGCATAGTTTAAATTCTCACAAGCACCAAATTAAATGGAATGATACTATTTAGGACTAGAAGATCAGTTCTGTATGTAGACATTCCTAACCAAAGACTGTCCTCTTAGGTCTTATATGGTTAAAGTAAATCAAGACTGAGTGCTTCTGGTCTCCCTTTTACAAGTGTAAATCACCAAGTACTTATGGCTTGTTAAATTGTGCCTGGTACTTGCTGTGTTAAATTCACAGTGACCTTTATCCAGGCAGACTGTCCACACAAGCCCAGTGAAGCCCAAAGAGCCACTTGAGTGGCAATATCCCTGTTGGTCCCTGGCCAGAGGACAGTACAGGCAGGTCAGGAGACAGCAGACCAGGCGTGCAGGGCCAGGATTTGCCCCAGCACAGGGTGGGGCTGATGGTGCAGCACAGGGGTGGCTGCAGACACTGATGGGCACCTGCCCCCCCTCAGTGCTCTGTGCCCTCTTGACAGGATGCACACACACTGCCTTTCTCACTACCCACTTATTTTTTTACTAAAGGATGGAGTTTCATGGTGTTTCCTCCTAGGAGAGACACTACTGCTGATCCCCCATAACAGCTTTCCGCCAAAAAATCTATTACCCAAAGTAGCCACACTCAGGTGATGGGATGATGCCCTTCAAAGCACAGGAAGTGTAGTTTCTGGAAAGTGTAGTCCCCGCAGTGGGATATCCATATGAAATCTAGGAAGGGAAGACACGGCCCTGCCAGCACAGAGGCCAGCCAGGACCACCCTGCACTGCAGCCTGACCCCTCGGCTGCAGACAACACTGCACTGTAAAATCACCCCAAGAGCAGTTTACTTTATTTGACAGGGTGTATCTGAGAAAATCCTCCATCACTGGTTTGAACACACACTCACATACATGACAGCTCTTTGAAGATGCTGCTTGCAAAGTATTTTCCCAGGGCTAAAAATGAATTATACAACAATATCTCAATCCCCAAATACCAGATAACTATATTTAATTTAGCTAGATTTGACGTGGAATTTTGGTCTCTAAAAGTTCATCTTGAAAGAAAAAGCTACAAGGAAGTTGTTTGGAAAGTCTCAGGCCCTGACTTATCGATGCCCTTTCAGAGAGCCATATCAGGGCAGACATAGAAATAAACTGTGGCTGTGTAGTCCCAGAGTCCCATTTTTCAGAGGAAACAGAGTTTTCTGTGAGGAAGTACAACAACAGATCTGACACAAAAATGTAAGGAGCAATTAGTGAACAATTGAACAATTCATGGACATTTGGGATTTTTTACATTCAGAAAGATTTGCATTACAGTGTTTGGAGGTCAAATGTAATTATATTTTACATACTCTGATTGAATAGCCAAGGCAGAGCTCTCCATGCCAGGGCGTTATTGTGGGAGAAATGAGATTTGAACTCGTACTCAGAGCCAGCTCCAGATCACTACAGGTGCAGGACTTTTGTCACTACATACATTTTGCCCTCTGCTTCTGTGGTTTCTCTAGTAATGACCCCTCCTGTGACTTTCCACCAGTGCAGCTTCACAGGAATCATAAAAAAAGGAAACTAAACTCACTCAAATTTCTAAAAATCTGTCTTTGCATTGGCACCCACCAGCCTCTCATGATGGATTAAGCAGTGGGAAAGCACTGATAGGCAGCATGGCTGTGACAGGCTCACCCAGCCATGTGTCAGTGCTGGAAGCATAAACCGTGAAGAAAATGCAGAACTCAACATGCAAAGGAGCCCATGGCCCAGACACAAAACTGGATGGAGGTCTTGTGGTTTGTGTTAACCAGAAATGCTTTGTAAACCAAGTCCACCACCTACCTGTACATAAATTCTGTACAATGCACCTACAGACAACGAAAGGTTTCACTACAGTCCCACCCACAGAACTCTGCACATTAGTGGTTACTAAGGTATAAGAGATTACCCCCATTTTGCATCTATCCGGAGGATGAGAATTCAACACAAAATTGCAGGGATAGATCCACAGGTTTGTCCTCCTCACCCTCCCCAGAAGAGACACCATTTGATGACTTTTTGTCCTCGTCCGTGCTGAGTGTTGACCCAAATGTTAGGCTTGCGATAAGAAACTTGTGACCAGAAATGGCGGAAAGAGAAAAAGGGAAAAAATAAAGAAAGAAAAAAGAGAAAAAGGCATTTGTTATTTGTACAGTTTTCAAGGAGAGTTTATCTTGCACACAAAAGGAAATCAAGAGCTCCCCGTTTCCTGAAAAGGTTACAGATGTAGAATGTATACCTCTGAAATCAGAAAATGAGGCACTTTAAACACAATTGTCTTTTGAGGAAGACACACAGGAGAAATTGCAAAAATTATAGAGATGGTCTTTTAAATACCAACATGCAACTAGAAAAACGGTTGTCTGTGGCTGAAAGACAAGAGAACCGGCTGCAGGAAAGCCTACTTTGATTAAGTAAGGAAAATTACTTAATCAAATCTCATACTCTAATTCAGTCCAGCACAGTCCCCTCCCTCAATGCCCCTCTGGATCTCCTGCCAGCCCACAAGGTAACACATCTGCATGGGAGCAGCAGTGGTGCCACCTGAACAAGGACACAGGCTTGGTGAGTGAGCTCCAGACAAATCCTTGTAAGGCCTCAGAAGGCTGTTCCACGAGGATGCACACACATCCACCCATCACCCAAACAAAACTGAGCAGAAAAGATTTTCTGGCAGATTTGACAGGGTAAAAACCCAACTAGAAGTCCTGCAATACTTTTGTAATTAGCTGGCCTTCTAGGGGGATTATCCTAGTAAAATATTTGTCTTGTTCATCTTGCTTTTAGCAATTTCCAGAGCTTAGCCACTGATACACTACGATCTGCATGATTTCATGTTCAGTAGGGCTGGAAGCACTGACAGCTCTGTCAGCAGGTCTGGAAAGGGCACAGGTTTTATCCATACTCACAGATACCACTTCCACACAGCAATGCCTTGGTGCAGTAAGATCCTGCACTTAGAACACAAGTCAGGACCCATCAGCCCCACTTCTGTCAGCAAAGACTGCAGAGCTGCCACCACACCCCACACTGCTGTCACCAGGCATGTGAAGAACCAAATCACCCCCAGTCTTTTTGTCACCAGAAGTGCTGGGACACTGCAGCAGCGTTCTTCCCTCTCCGGCTCTGCGTTCTCCAGCTCTGGGACTGAATCAATCAGCACAATCATACAAAAGGATTCCTTTCTTAGGCCCTGAGCTCAGAAAAAGTGTTAAAAGCTTCTCTTAATACAAGGAGGGAATTTTGGATTTTGGGAGGAGCAGACGACTTGTATGGCTGAAAGTAAAATACATTATTGGTTTGTTCTTAAACCACCTAAAGTGCATGGTAAAGTGCGGGGCCATCTAGTAACCACGCTCACCGCCTGCTTTCTAACCCTTCAGAAACAGCAGCCACATCTTTAGATCCTTAAACATTTGATTTGGATGGCATTTTGGAAAAATACCCATGTTTGTATAACAGAGCAACTCCTCAGCTTGTCCTGCTGGCCAGAGTCATTCCAACAGGGTGAAGCTGTACACAGAGCTCAGGCACCCCACCCACCCCATAAGCCCTTAATCCTCTGCCCTGGACAACTGCTTACTTTTCAGTGCAAAAAATTATCTGTGCTACAACATTTAATCCATCACAGAATGGCATCTTACACTGGAAACACTGCACTGCACTACCCTTCCTTTGGGGCTTCCTCAGAGTGCACACTCCACTTCCTCACTGCATGCAGCTCTCTGACTGATGTGCTTAGTTCTAGTTTAACAATTCTAAACAAGGTTCAGCCAAGAATGACATTTCAAACCAAAAAGCACAGCCATGCCATTAAGAAAGCCTACAAAAACAGAATTTCAGAATACAAAGTATGAACATCTAAAGTATAAAACTACTCACACACACAGAACCTTTGATCCACTCAATCTGCCAGGACCATGCACTGTTCAAGTTAGGTAACAAACTTGACAGGACGTGAAATGTTTTATTTGCCTTTGGGTTGTGTTACAAGTACAAAGACTGCCATAAGACACCTCAAATAAATAAATACAACAGACTAAAATAAATGAATAAACCAGAAAAATAACACATCATATCAAAGCACAGTGAGAGGGAGACAGGCAACATCCCCAACAGGCCAGACACTGATGGCTGTTTACAGCCACCAGAACAGCCTTGGACATTTAACATGGAAACCTGAACTTGCAAGGTTGTTCAAAGCCTTTTATTCTTTATCTCAATGCATTAACACACACAAAGTTGTGTTCTTCACTCACCACTCAAGGCAAACACCATTATCTTTATTCCTTTCTGAGCAATGAAGTTGGTGAGCTACAGTCATTGCAGGCCTGAGCAGCACAGTCATGCTGCCCGTTCAGAGGCTCACTATGTTTATTTTAAATAGTTTGGGTTCTGCACCCCAAAAATGTTTTGCAAAGCACAGAAAACAGAACTAAATGGCCACTTCTGACTTCAACCTAAAGAAATTTCTCCTCCAGAAAGAAGGAGCATACCCTTCTGTTCAGGGGCAGACTGTGTCCAACAACTATTTCATACTCTCATCCTGGGGGTGCAATTCCATTACATAAGTAATAAGTAGAGCCAAACAAAAATTGTTCTAAAAACGTCTCATGGAATGTCAGTGGGAATTGCTCTGAAAGTCACAGGACCAGGCACAGCAACCAGGGTTGACAGGAAGCCTGGGCATGCAGAGAATGTGGGATGCTCCCTGGAGCTCTGGTGTTTGCTGTGTCCCTAAAGAGCCAGCTGGCCTTTCCAACACAACTGATGGAAATCCACTGCAGCATCCACCTGCTGACTTTGATCCAAGTTACTCAGTATAAATGAGTTGCATCATGTTCTAAGGAAGCCATAAACGCAGTGGTGGTGTTGCTTTCTTCAGAGCAACAAAAGTCAGCACAAGGCAACAGCTTCTTAAACATTCCCTCACCCCTCCCGGGCTCACTTGCAGAGCCCCAGCACACAAATCAAAGACAAGGAGAGGCATCAGGGATGTGCCTTGCCCAAGGTGTTTGCACAGCCTCACGCTGGGTGGAGCAGGGGCACTTTGGGTCTCGGAGCACTCTCTGCCTTTGCCTGGGGGAAGGGAGCAGCAGGAGGAGGGATGGGAAAGAATATCCAAACCACTGTGACCTGAATAGATTTATCTGCTTTACAACATGACAGACCCGCTTCTAGGTGGCACAAGAACAACTCGGGATCTGATCTGAGGCGCCAGGAGAGGAAATGGGTGTCAGAGAGCACCGAGGACCCCTTTTAAGCGGGGTGGAATTTTCCAAGTCAGACTCTCCAGTCTTTCAAATAGCGAATAATAAACAGACAATCAAATCCCAAAGATGCACCATGCCTGCATATTGTGCCACCAGAGCCCAGCCCTGCAGTGACACATTTGCCATTTTAGCCCATGGGAAAGGCCACTTCCACCACATAGAGACTGGTAAAGTGCTGGCAGCAGGCTCAAGTCATGATTTTTCTCATGAATCAGCAAAAAAAGCCTATTCACCTCTTTGCTAAATGCTCAATCACTTGAAATAATGGTAATAACTTCTGAATGTTTCAGGTATTTTTTCCAAATTTCCTTTTTTAACAGAAGCTGTGGGGTGGTGCATGTAAAGTGAGAACTGCCCATGGGAGCGAGAGATTCCATTGAGGCTGGTGAACAACTCTGTTTTGCCAGAAGTTCTTCATACCCTTTACTTTACATGTTTCTTTTTAAAACTCGCTTGTCTTGGCAGACTGCACTTCTCTTCCTCTCCTGCAAGGATTCCATCTGGGCACAAATGGAACAATCCTTATTTTAATTTAGAGGTTAGATAAGGAAGCTGCTGGAAAAAGTTTGTTGTAGGTCACACTCTGAAAGCTGACCTTGGTCCCAAAAGGGATGCTGAGGTTTCTGCTGCCACTTCTGGGGAGAGGACATACTCAAAAAAACCCCAAAAAACAGTGAGTTGAGGTTTTGGGCTTTTTTAGAGTTAATTACAAACTCTGCCTTGGAGAGCCAACACTTTTTAAACCAAAGCCTTATGTGATTCACTCCCCTCATCCCTGCTTCAAGCAATGACCATAGGGTGCCTGGGAAGAGAGGAAAAATTTGGCTGACTGGCGCCTTCTGGGGAGCACCTGAGAAGCCTCCTTCACTGTTCTGTCTGATCCCTATGGGAAGCATGAAACTGTCAATGAAACCAACCCCAAAACCCATCACCCTAAAGGCATGAATTGACCACTACAGCTTTGAGCTGCAAGTCTCAGGATCCAGAGAGCAGCAAGAGTACTGACAAGAATGTACAGATAATTTTGCCTCTCAAGATACTCCCTTATTGCACTGAGAGATATTCAACGAAATCTAGGGAAGGAAGGGATTAGAGGTTCAGGGTAACTCACAATGGCCCCAAGTAAAGGATGTGGACATGGCAGTGACCTGCAGGGAGAAGGTACATGCATTTCCCCATGCCTTTGGGCCCTTGACTCAGATAAGCCCTCACAGAAGCAAAGTCCATGAAGAGTTGTGTATTTTCTGTAGGGTTTGGGTGACACACTGTCAAGCAGAGCTCAAGTCCTGCACTAAATGTTTACTAGTTCTAAGGTACACAATGTACATATTTCACGATTTTTAAATAAACATTTAAACCTCAATTTATCTCCCGAAACCTCTGCTCTCTCTTTAGAATATACTCATTTCCTACATCCACAGAGAAAATATTAATTCTTCTATTACCACACATTTCCACTAATTCTGTGTTTGATTTCAAAACCTCCCAGAAAACTTATGGGAGGAACAGGAAGGGAGAAAGCCAAGCAGGTGTTAAAGGTTAAAAGAATAGGACAAAAAAGAAGCTAAAGGAAACAGCCGAACACCAAAGACCCATCATGTATCCCCAGAATCCATCTCCCAGCCTGAGCACGCCCTGAGCAGGCACTGCACAAGCCCATGTCTGTAGTTCAAACCCTCCCATGCACAGAGCCGCAGCTCTCAGGGGCAGGATGAGTCACAGGAAAGGTCGCAGCCAGCCCTGGGAACAGTTTAGGAAAAGCAAACTCCAGCCCTGCAGTTCAGACCGCTCACTGCTGGGCCATCTGCACTTGTGTCTCTCCTGAAAGCTGCTCAGCGCTGGTCTCAAGGAATCGCCCGGGCCAGCTGCAGGCTGAGAGCCCGGCCACAGCCGGGCAGCGGCACAGCCCGGCTCCCCAGCCCTTCCCCTTTCCGCTGCGAAATCCCCCGCACCGGCAGCGCCGGGAGCAGCGCCGGGTACGGGCAGGAGCTGCTGCCGGCGGGCGGCACCGGGACGGGCGGCACCGGGACGGGCGGCACCGGGAGCGGCTCCCGGCTGTTTCCCGTGTCCCGGCACCTGCCAAGGGCTCTCGGCGTGGCACAGCAGAAGAGGGACCACATCGCACGTTTCTGTCCAGGTGAGACACCGCCTTCCATCACCTGCCCCTGCCAACCCTAAATATCCTCGGGTATTTTTAAGTAACGGCCACTGCAATTTTATTTTTTAAATTGGCAAATGAGGTGAACATCCACGCGTTCTGCAAACCACGAACAACTAATAGCACAAACGAGCAGTTTTAACTAACTAACTAACTACAGAAATGGGTACAGAAACTACTGTTTCAGCCGTGAGACTGAGCCGTGGAGCAGGCTGCAGCTGTGCCAGCAGACAGAGGACCCATAGGCAAGGATTCTTCTCACCTACCTTAAAAAAGCTATTTTTCTTAAGCAACTGCTTTTAATTTATAGCTGAGAAAATGTAACTATACGAAACTCATAGTTTAAAGCATCAGAAAATAGAATTAAAAACAAAATATTTAAATGACAAATGCTATTATTGAAATATAGTATTAAAGGGGAAAACTTCCTTGAGTCACATTTTACTACTTTTAAAAACCTAGTTTTAGGACAATGAAACTAATAATCATTAAAACATTTTACTGACCCAAGGCTCTGGTTTTAGCTGGGACAGAGTTAATTTTCTCCCAGTAGCTGCTACAGAAGTGGGTTTGTTATGAAAATGATGTTGATAATACCCTGATGGTTTAGATGCTGATGAGCAGGGCTTGCACCAAGTCAAAGACTTTCCAGCTTCTCATGCCTTGCCAGTGCAGAGGGGCACACCAGGACAGCTGACCCACTTGTTTTTCTGGGGGTTTCTTTCCCTCCTCGCTATTTTTCTTCATTACAATCTATTACTATTGTTATAATTATTATTATTGTTGTTGTTGTTGCTGTTGTTGTTGTTATTCAGTTCTTAAACCATTCTTACCTGATCCTAACATATCCTCTCACATCCAGCACTCCCTAATGATGGGAGATAGGAAGGATCTCACTGGGAGAATTTTGAGACTTTATTAAAAAAATTGAGTATTTGAGTTAGATCTGAAAATTATGCTATGTGCAAAGAGCTCAAAGCATTGCCCAGGTTTCCATCTGAGTATTGGGGTTTGTACAGATACTTCACAGACTACAATCTTTTAAGGCTAAAAGCGTGCTCAGAATAATGCAGACTCTAAAAATCAGAAATAAAAAGAGACTGAAAAATTTAGCTTATCAGGAAGACAAAGCTGGTAAATTTCAGATTTCAAAAGAGCACAGACACTGCTGGATGGGAAGAAGAAATGAAACAGTTACTGGTGGTTTTTGCAAGACAGAAATACAATTCTGTCCTTGAGGTGTCTTGACACTTGTGCCCAAAGGAGCCCACAGCTTTAACAGGAAATACACAAGCTTATCTCTCTGCTCTGTGTACCTGTTGGCTCTCCCCTCCATGTCCTTCAGAGCTCCCAAAGTTCACTGCAGGTGCCAGGAGAACATCATGGATTATCTACCTGATGTAGTAACTGTGGTCACCGACTGCTGCCTCCTCGCTATGACTTCCTGGGATTTGCCCTTCAGGATCACAAGTGGGATGTACTGTTAATGTGCACAGAGTCATTCACCCACCTGTCCTTCCCCCTAGCAACTGCAGCTGCAGACAGAACACAGCCCAGGCTCACGGGGGCACTGCTACTCACAGGGCCTCAGCCATAGGACACTTGTCCATTCTCAGCCACTGTCAGAGGCAACCCAAGGAGCAGCTGAGTAGAGACACGGCTTTCTGTGTCCTCTGTCCTTGCACACCACACCTGAGGGGTCTAGAAAGCAAGAGCTGGAAGGCAAGGACGAGACACTCCAGGGGGTACTGCTGCACTGATCGACCCATCCTGGCACCACGCGTGAGGAAGGAAGCACTGGGCACCACCACGTCCGGTGCCATGGCAGGTACTCCCCTACTGCTTCCTGCAACAGGACTGCAACTTAATTTCTTCTGTCATCCCAATTTCAGGATTCATCCCATTTTTCTCCACTACATTCTATGACAAACAAGAACAAACCACCCAACATGCCACTTTCAGAGGCTAAAATAGCCCATTAGTGTATTTTGCATACTTTTATTCTCTTAAGTATTAAAACCCAGACATTGCTCTATGACAAATGTCATAATAAGAACAGTAAATAACAAAATTTTAGTCTCTTGGCAAACTTGCAACAAGTCAAATGCACCAACATATCTCCAGAGTCATCGCAAGCACTGTCTTCCAGAGGAGACCAGCAATTCCAGCCAGGGACCTTGAGTGTCTCCACCTGGCACATACCCCACAGGCTGCCAGCCTGGGCTCTTCTGTGGGGACACAGAGAATGGTCAGAGCAGCTCTGACCACACACAGGCCAGCAAGTGCCCCAGTGTTTGGGAAGGGCTTCCCTCAGCCAGCCCTGCCTGGCCCCCAACACCCTGGGGGTGCACCCTCAGTGCACAGCACAGCTCCCAGACTCTGTGCTCCTGAGCCTAAGCACCCTTCTGCCCCCACAGAGACACACACAGCAGCTTTCCCACTGGTTTACGACAGCCTGGCCAGCACTGCCAGTTCGACCAGTACTAACATTCCACCACGTTAGAGAGAAAATCTTAAAATAAGATTCTTTTAGCACACTCAGCACAACTTGCAATGGCTGTGGTGTATGTTTGTGCTTCCTCCTTCTCCAGCTTCCTTCTAACATCAGAGGTACCATCTGGCATGATCACTTCCCTTGATTAACTGATTTTGCAGTTCAAAAAAGATTTCTGTCAATAGTGACCACTGTCACAGTTCCTGACCCAGTAACTGTATTACATATTTATTAAACAGTTGCATTCGTTTCCATAAATAGCTAAAATGTGTACTTGGAACTACACGGCCTCTTGTAAATTCAAGGTCAAATCAATAAATAAATAAATGAAAATACTTCTAAATATTATTCTTATGTTCAGTAAAGCAGGGTGAACTTTGAAACTTGACAGCCAAGTTGCAGAAGTCAAGAATTGCCTTAAATGCTGCTGTGGAAGAGTCCCGGGGGATAGCACAAGAGTCTGACCTCAGAAAGGACTGAGCACTTCTAATGGTTTATGCAGCTTCCCTTTCATGTGTTTTGCCAAGACAACATGATATGCAAGCTGGGAACGTTCAGAACTTTTCTATATCTTATCCAATCATCCTTGGACATCTGGAGAATCAAGTTTGCTGGTTTTGCACAACTAGCTGACATTATTAACACAGAATCACTGTACTTTATGCTGGCCCAAGCATTCAGACAAGAACAGCTGCTCGAGTACAAAAGGCTGTGGTGACAGCCCTCCCAAATGCTGGCACTAATATGTACCCTTGGCCTCCTGCCAGCAACCACTACAGGAGCCACCCTGGGCCCCACAACTGACAAAGGGGACAGGCCAGGAAGGTGACAGTGCTTGCTGTCAGTGCTGACCTATTTGCAGCAGTAGGATAAGGCCATCCAAAAAGAGCTGAGCGTGCCAAAAAGAACAGCTATAACTGGCCATGAACACAGAGCTGCAATGCTCAGCAGGGACACGCAGGAGCCTCCAACCTTACCTGTGCAGGAACGGGGTTTAGCTCCAACCTGACTGCTCCATGGCTCTGTCCCCAGCCACTTTTGAAGTTCTCCTGGGAGATCTGAAGTCATGTCTGAGCACTGATCAGGCATTGAGCTGTGACACCACAGGTTTACACTGCCAGATACAGGACTGTATCTTTCTGTCTCTCCCACAGATCTCCCAGCAAGAGCAGAGGCCCTGTGCCTGAGAAAGGACAGCGCTCTAGAGCCTTAGCAAAGTACCACAGCAGGCAACTGAGGCAAGGTAAGGACATGCCAATGATATGGAAAGATGTACAGAGTCTGGCCTGGCCTGTGGCACCCTCTCAGTGACAGACAGTTGATAAATCTGCTGGTGTCAAATGTAAAATTTGGCTAGAGTGTCCTCCATTCTGTACAGACACAGTGGACTTTACAAAAATTCAATGTCCACATCTCTAGTCAAACAATTCTGAAACAATCCTTTAGTGTATGATGCCTCAGCACAAAACATACTTCATGAACTTCCTAAACAATTTAACATCTACCCCGAAGTCCAAACCCAGAAAGACCCACCTGCGGGTTCTTGGGTATAGAAAACTCAACAGAAAAGGAACAAGTTCTTAACATACCATGTGCAGAGAGAAGGTCCTGCTGAGACAGCCTGGAGGGAGAAAGTGAACAGGGACACAGCAGAAGTTTTTAAATACAGTGTGTTACTATTTAAGTAAAAATGCCATTTGCTATTAGTGCTTTCCAGAAGATCCTTATAATTTCAGCAGTATCACCCCAAGCTCTACCCACATAACCTCCCAGCCCTAACACACCTTTTCCTGTGGTAGTTTAATACCTGCTCTCCAAACCACCTTTTCTTTTAAAATCTCAGCCAAACAAAAAGAAATGCCTTGATGACTAGAGCTGAAACACAAAGCCAGGACAGCTGCTGCTCTGGTGGGAGAACGACAGAAAAGGTTAAGTGGAGGCTTTGGGTGTGCACAGGGTAACACACCCACTCCATGTTCCTTTCATCCATGTAGGTTGCAGAACACACCGAAGCTGATCAGCCTTTACACCATCTGCAAGAGGTACAGAAAACAATACACCAAAGGAGACCGTTTTACCCACTTGAGAGAAAATGTCCATTTCTAGCTATTGCAAGGTTGTATTCAGGCTCCAACCTGCTCCACAGAGACATCAGCTACTGACTCAGAATTGGGGGATAAAAGGAAATTATTTATTTTCTATAAGACAAGATGGGTTTTTTCCCAGCTCTAAGGCACATATTTTCCAGTTGCCCAGGGTTTCACTTGCCAAATACAGCAGCATTATATTTATATCTGTATTTGTTCTGCCCTCCCCACAGAGGATAATCCACCCCCACAAACATTCTGGCAAAGAAAAGCAGACAGCAGATGTGATTTCTTCTTAGAGATCCTTTAAAATGCAAATCTGAATAACTTGAGAAGCCAGCTCAAGCTCCCACATTGCAAACTACCACAGAGACACACGCTCCTGTGTGCTGGGCTGCTGGAAGTCTAAAGCAAACTCAGCCAGCTGTACATGCAAGTTCCTTGCCAGGGAACACTGGGATATATTGGCATACGCTGGGTATCTCCACACTTGACTAACAGAAGAGGAGTTTTTACAGAACATTTTGACCAGGAATATTCATACCCCTCATGCTTCATGGTAAATCAATACCAAAAATACTGGTCCTTAAACAGATCTCATTAACCATTTGAGTCACCAGATTGCTGTAGGTCAGTCCCAGCTCACAGCACATGGGCTCATGCCAGCAGGAAAGGGGCAGCCCTGGGCTGGAAGACAACAGGTTAAAGTCAAACAGAGAAGCAAATGGATCCTCTGTTCACAGCAGCAACATGCCCTTGAACATCACCGGAAAGTGAGATGGCACCACTCGGAAAATTCTCTGCATTCCCTGCTGGGAATGCTGTGGTGTGGGAATGTGGTCATTTCTGAGAGGCACACCAAGTTTATTTGGAAGTGAGAGCAGAAAACTTAAGAGTAATTAGCAGAAAGCCCAACACCACCCTGTCCTACTGATACACTCTCTTCTCTGTTTCTAGGAGTGAAGATACTCTAAGATGTTCAACTCCAGCACCAACTCCTCAGGGCACAACTGCAGCCACAGCACGGTGATAACTACAACAGTCATTCCGCTGCTCTACTGCTTCATCTTCCTCGCAGGGCTCTCGCTCAATGCTGTGGCAGCCTGGGTCTTTCTCTATGTTTCCAGCACAAAGAGTTTTATTGTCTACCTCAAAAACATCGCTGTGGCTGATCTCCTCATGAGCCTGACGTTTCCTTTCAAAATTCTTGCCGATTCAGAAATTGCACCTCCAGAGCTCAACCTGTTCGTGTGCAGATACTCTGCAGTTGTGTTCTACATGAACATGTACATCGGGATCACCTTTTTTGGCCTCATAGGGTTTGACAGATACTACAAGATCGTAAAGCCTTTGTTCACCTCCTTTGTTCACACAGTTAACTACAGCAAGGTGGTCTCTATAATCATATGGCTATTATTAATGATTATGTCATTTCCAAATATGATTTTAACTAATGAAATCACCAAAGACAATTACTCCAGAAAATGTATAGGTCTTAAAAGTGAGCTTGGCAGACAGTGGCACAAAGCAACAACTTACACTTGCACAGGGATTTTCTGGGTTGTTTTTTTTCTGCTAATCGTATTTTACACTTCTATATCCAAAAAAATATACAGTTCTTACAAAAAATTCCAGAGGAGCTCAGATGTGGCCAAGAGAAAAACCAGCCGGAACATATTCAGCATCATGGTTGTGTTTGTCGTTTGCTTTGTGCCCTATCACCTCTGCAGGACCCCATACACCCTGAGTCAGACCAGCTCCTACTTCACCTGCCAATCCCAAAAATCACTGTACTATGCCAAGGAGTTCACTCTGGTGCTGTCTGCTGCAAATGTCTGCCTCGACCCCATTATTTATTTTTTCCTCTGCCTCCCCTTTAGAGAAAAGCTGTATCAAAAACTGCATCTCAAACTGAAAGCTTCAAGTGAGGTTGAAATTTCTAAATCCAGAAGATCAAATACGCTTCGGGAAAGTATAAACATAGTGTAAGTTTGCATCTCTACAATAATGCACGTGTCAGGAAGTTATTCATGAACACAAATGTCCCAAAGAAACAGAGCACATGACAACCAGCAACAAACAGAAGAAGGGTTTCAGCATAGCACTGGGTGCCATTTCTGTCCAAACTCATATTGCATGTACCAATATATTCACTACGTGCTGTTTCAGCCGATGCCGTGATTGCATTAGGGTGTGACACGACCCATCTGGATCTCAAAAACAGACAGAGGAGTACCTGGAACGGCACATTTTGGAGCTCCAGGCCATGGGTCTCTGAAAGGACCATCCAACAGACCCAAAACCACAACAATCTGCTTCTCCGGACTTACAGGAACAGAAACACGTCCACACCAAACTGTAGCAACTCCCTCGCTGCTGGTGCAGGAGGAGGCAAGAACATCCTGGAGCCATGTGGAAACACACAGGTACAGCTGCCTAGAAACTCTGGTACATTTAAACCCAGAAAGAAAGGTGTGCTGGTTTTCCCATGATTTTTTACACATCAGTAAAGCATTTCTGTCTGTACCAAGGTAACAGCTCAAAGCCACCAATCTCCTCTATACAAATATAATCTCTTTTATAACTTTCTTTTTCAGAGTAGCTTTTTTGTAAAAAATTGATTTTATCATTATAGAGGGAAAACCTACCAGGGCCTCAAGTATCCACTAAAGCTTCCAGACAGTGGCTCTGAAAGCTAAATGTCTTCATTTTAGTTAACAAAGAAGCTATAGGAACAGAAATAACATGTCCTTCACTGTTCTGCCACTGCATTTCATTCTAGTCCAAACAGATCTAAGGCTGAAAAATTTTTAAACATTTGGTCCTTGCACTTTCTCCAAGGCTGTGGGTAACTTCTCTTGATCCAAGACCACTGGTCAGCAGCAGCAGGATTCTACCACTTCACAGGATTGTACTCCAGCTAAAGGTCTGGACACCTCCACTGGGTTCACACACAGCTTTGTGGAGCAAGTTCAGCTCCATGTATTTCCCACCCACTGGCAGAGCGGTTCCGGCCTGATCCCAGCACCAGTACCCCACACCTGGGGCAGCCTGGGTGTCCATCAGACTGTGGGAGCTGGGGGTCGCCAGCCAGAACTGCCCACAGGGACTACAGGAGAAGGCTATATTCTGCTTGTGTTTGTTAAAGAAAACACATATTAGATATTTATATGGTTCTTTCAGAGCTCCCTGACTCTCAGACTGAGCCTCTGCAGGCTCTGCCCTCCAAGCAAGGGAACTGGCCTGCTGGAGAAGGGAATCTGGTGCTTTGTGGGAGATCTTTTGTCATTTATGGCAAAAACCTTTGGTTCCCTACGTGGCAGGGCTTGGTATTTGCCAACATAAATTTACATCACTGCAGCTGTGAAAGATCACTGGCACAGACAGATGGAAACACTTCTTGAATATATATTTGAATACCTTTTTTATTGCTTTGCAAGCTTTGAAAAAAATTATTTATATTGTGAAATTGTTTCACACCTCACCAGATTACTGATATTAGAATGACAAGAATCCACATGCAGGCACCAGGAGAATGGATGGTGACCAACACCCATGTTGAAAAGGGATGCTACATTTCCACCTTTTTGTTCATGTTGTTGAAATAATCCTCCTCCAAGAGCTTCTCTAGTCAGGAAATGGTTCCATGCCCTGATCCTGCTGCAATCCCATCCTGTGAGTGACAAGTCCCAAGTAATAGCAGTGTAAAACCACGCCTCTGTTCCATCTCCTCGGCCTTGCTCCTTACTTTGCTGGATGAACTGAAGCCAATTTTTTTTCAGCACTGGGTAAATTAATCCTTTCTCATCTTTCCCAGCACATCATGCCTCATATACCCCAAGGCAGCTCCTCACAAACTCAGGGAACTCAAGTTCCAATATCTGCTCTCTTCCCAAAATACTGCAAGAAAGGCAGACCATTATGCAGTAAAGGTTTACTGAACCATCACTTTGTCTTTTTAGACCTAGAAAAGTTCCCTGAGCTGTAAATTGACTACAGAAAACAGGAAACCTACTGACAGAGACACACAGGCAGGAACAACTGCCACTGCTGCAGACTGGGTCTAAGAAAACATTATAAGGAAAGGAAGATCAGCTCTACATGAGCAGAACACCATAAAATGAGTCCATGTTTGCTCACAAGTGGACACAGGATCATTCCAGATTACGAAGCTTTGCAAACATTTTGACATATATGGTCTGAACTTTCAGTTTATGACTAAATGTAAAACCAGACATTCTTCATCTGTTCATCCACAGAGGTCTGGTGCAGGGTTTGTAAATTCCTGTGGATTCTCAACTACAAGCAAGCGCCATCATTTGGACTTTCAGTATTGCTGTCTGTACCTCACCCCCAGTATGGTCTCAGATCTTTTCTCATCTTTGCCAAAACCAACCAAAAAACAAAAAATAAATATTTCCCCAACTTCTCTAATGTACCATTTTTATTTTTAATAGTGCTTGGAAAATACCCAAATATTTAGAATGTTCACTGCAATCAGCATAATCCCTAGGTGCCTTCAAATCTGCCAGCTAAGGTGTAACTCTAAAACAAACACCATGATATTCCCAGAACCTAGGATTTCATGCAGCCATACTAAAATGAATGAGGACCAACTACATTGCAAAATCCCAATTCCAGACAGATTTTAAAGGTGAGATATATGCAGGGAAGGGGCGAAACAGAGTTTCAGACTTAGGAAAACAAAAGCAAAGAAACAGCCGCTGGTGTCATGCACTGACAGCTCCCCAGGGCCTTTTCCCCAGGAACAGGAAAGAGATGGCTCTGGGCTCTTCTGTGAGCACTTATTTCTTTCTGTCACCACTCTCTTGGGGAACTTCCACGTGACTCAGCTGTTGGAAGGCTGAGTTTAACTGCGTCAATCAGCTCATTTGAAAACCACAGCCCTGCTTTCCGAGCCCAGCAGAGGCAGCCCAGGCAGAAGGTCACACACCACTGGCTTGGGAGAGCAGTCGCTGAGGGACATCAGAGCTTTGCAGACCAATGCTCAGAAGACCCCAGGCCACAAGGACAGGTATGTGGTCTCAGTCTCTCTCTGTTACAGCCTATTTGGATCTCCCTGAATGCACAGCCCGAAATCCGACTGCCAAATGCTCCAGAGGTCAGGCTCAGCTCTTGGCAAGCCAGCCCTGGCTGTGCCAGTGGCCAGTGCCACCCGGTCACAGCCCTCCAGGGCTGGGCTTGCCGGGTACCTGTCACCTGTGGAGGATGGGGACAAGCCAGGCTGCACCACAGCACGGTGCAGGAAATGCCCCAGGCCCCCAGCAGCATCGCCTGCCCTCGCCCAGGCCCAGCTCAGCCCCACTCCTGCAGAGAGCCAACTGCAAGGAACAAACTGCTTTCTCCGACATTTTAAACCACTGGAGGATCTGCAATCATTTTGCTTTACAAACTATGTAAATCTGGATACAATTTTACAGATAAAATTACATGTGCAGTAGTTCTCTTATATCGGATATAAAATTAGGTACAATATACAGAAATGGAAGTGTTGCAGTCTGACACCACTCAAGACATAAATGTGTCGGTTCCAAGAAATTCAAAGGAACAGCCTTTCCCACAGCCATTCTCTGTAGCAGACTGACACAGTGTAGAAAACAAACAAAACCCCCTCACTCTTGGAGCTGCCTGTTTAGTTAGAATAGGACCAAAATTTTCTACTTTACTTTTCTACTGAAGCCTACAAAGAAAGTGAGCAAAATTATTTATTATCTGCTTCTTTCAAAATGTGCTTTTTCTAAAGGCTTCATAAAAACATACAATTTGTTCTCTGTTCAAGTAGGAATGGAGAGCAGTTTGCAAACCTTAGGAGTGATCAGGACCATTTGCCCGGCCATCTGACATATCTGCTTATAGGCTGGACAGTGCATTCCCTCAGAACTCCCAACGCATTTTTGCAGAAGGGGGATGCCACAAATACTATTTTTTTTTTTTTAGGCATAGTTTCAATTCTTCAAAAGTTATGATGTTTTAATACGATCATTATTAACCAGATGCTTAAACAGATTCAAATCTTTTTCTCTAGCATTGTGGCTGGAGGAAGATGTTGAACCAAACACTGTCAGAAAAGCTGCTGTAGTGGAAATGCTGCTCAGAAGACTCTGTGCTTTCAGAAACAAATCCTAATACATTACTAATTCTTCCAGCATGAGAACAAAGCCCTCCCGAATATTTGGGAAGCAGCATGAACAGAGACAAAAATATTTCTTCCTAATGGTATTTTTCTCTTAGAATTAATCAAAATTCTAAGAGAATAACCACTGTTGCTCAGGAAAGTTTGCTGTCATTGATGTCCTTTTGGTTCTTTTTGTAGGTCCTTGATACCTCCTGTCAGCAAAGCAAACTCACACAAGGAGTTTACAATGTCAAGCAACTTTTCTGAATGTCATCTCTATGAAGAAATGGAGCCTTTTACCTATTTTTACTACTTGGTTTTTCTTATGGGAATTATTGGAAGCTGTTTCGCACTGTGGGCATTCAGACAGAAGGATCAGAAACAGAAGTGTATGAGCATCTACTTAATCAATCTTCTCACTGCAGATTTCTTGTTGACTTTGTCATTGCCCATGAAGATTATTGTTGACCTAGGAATTGCGTCCTGGAATGTGAGAATATTCCACTGCCAAGTCACAGCCTGCTTCATCTACCTGAACATGTATTTATCAATCATATTTTTGGGATTTGTGAGCATGGATCGCTGCCTCCAGCTGATGCATAGCTCTAAGATCTACCGCATTCAGGAGCCTGGGTTTGCCAGGACATTGTCTGCAGTCGTATGGATCATGGTTCTCCTCATAACTGTACCTAACATGGCTATTCCCATAAAACACATTGAAGAAAGACCTGGCATAGGATGCATTGATTTCAAAACAAAATTTGGGAGAGACTGGCACGTGTTTACTAATTTCATCTTCACAGCAATATTCCTGAATTTCTTGGCTGTGATACTGATTTCCAATTTTCTCATTGTTAGACAGCTCTACCGCCACAAGTACAGTGAGAGCTACAGCAGAGTGAAGAAGGCGCTGACCCACATCCTGCTGGTCACGGCCGGGTACCTGCTCTGCTTCGTGCCCTACCACGCCGTGCGCATCCCCTACACGCTGAGCCAGAGCAATACCATAACCAGCTGCCCCCTCAAACGGGCTCTTTTCAAAGCCAAGGAGTCTACCTTGCTGTTTGCAGTCTCAAACCTCTGCTTTGACCCCATTCTCTATTACTACCTTTCCAAATCGTTCAGGCTGAAATTCACGGAGACATTTGCAGCCCCCAAGGAGACGAAGGCCCTCATGGGCGCGGAGGCGCAGCACAGCAGCGAACAGCAGATGCACAGCCCTGACTGCAGAGCACACGAGCACAGCGTGCCCACCTGCAGCACCAACAGCTGCTGGGTGACTGCACACATGGGCACCACGGCCGACAACGCTCCTGAGGAGCGGCGAGCCCAGGCAGGAGGGGAACAGCCCCTCAGTGGACGCCTGTCACTGCTCACACAGCAGCCCTGAGCACGCACAGCCTCCAGGGAGGCCTTTCACAAACAGCTCAGCCAACAGTGAACCCCACCAGGGATCAGCAACGCGCCAGAATACGTGGCCAGATTCAAATGTACCTTAGAATTATTTATGGCAGACACCTGAACTCTCCTTTACTAAGTTAAATACTGTGTATGTACTATATTAAATTGCTTGGTGCTACCAAGTGAAGAAATTATTTAACAGCAGCTCTCCAGCTGCAAAGCTGATTTGACAAGATTAACCATAAAGCATTTTAGAGGGCATTATTTACTCCATAAATGGATTTTAAACAGCACTGAAAATTATTGTATCTGCTTACACCATACCTGCAGGCTTCATAAATAAACTGCTTGTTCTTGCCAAGTTCCATTGTCTCTCCTTGCTGCTGCCTCAATGAATATGAGAAAAGCTAACAGCATGTTATTGCAGAAAATTTAAGTAAATTGTAAAATGAAGATAAAAAGTGTACATATCCAGCATGTTCTCTTTGTTTGATCTCTTCATATAAATTTATAAAACAGCAACTAGGTTTATTAATACTCCAAGTTACAATTATTTCTAAGACNAAAAAAAAAAAAAAATAGTTAAACTGCAGTTTCAGCTTGTAAATATTTGAGTTTGAACTATCCAAATTGCAAACTCCAGCATGTTAATTTTCAAGACCTACCAAAAACATCTTGGGAATCTGCACAGGTTTCTCCTTGCTCCAAAGAACAAACCATTCCCCATCTAACCTGCACGGTGCTGCTTCCCTGACAGTTTCAGACATGGGACAGACCTCAGTGGGTTCCAGAGCATCCCACCCATACCCACCTGCCCCAGCTAGGGACAGGGCTTCAGCTGCCAAGTACAATGTTCAAACACATCTGAAAATTAAACTTAGGGAGGACAAGGGCCAAAGACATTCCGTGTGTGAAGAAAAATTAAACTGAAGCTTTGAATTATAACAGGTCACCCAACAGCTAGCCCTTCCTCCCAAATTACTGTCTTACCTACAGCAGTTTTACATTCATAACAGAAAACTTTATAAAATATTTGCAGAGAACTTGGGGTCTGTGTGCCAGGCCTCCAAGATGTAAAGGCAATATTTTCATTTAAGCTTGACAGCACAATGTAGTTTATCAATTAGAGATACTCACACATACCAAGAAAACAATTATTAAAATAAATGCATGTTATTTTGCTAGCACCAAACAAAGCCAAGAGAAATACAAGATATAAAATGTTATTAAGTTTCCATCTGTCACAGCTGTATTTAAATTGACTTGTTCTTTGTCACAGAAAGCCTTGCAACATTGAGGTTAACAGAAAATAGCTTTATACCACACCAAATCTATTGGGCAATGAAAGAACTACCAAACCCAAATCATCACCATTTAGTTAAAAGGAAATCGGGCTTTAGAGTTCAAATTAGCCCAGCATGTAACACTGTTGGTGTTTGGCCATCCTCACCAGGCTGCAGCACAGCAGCTGTGAGCAGCCAGGGTCAGAAGCTGTCACTGCAGCCCCAGGTCCTGCTCACACCAAACCCCCTCAGGAGCGAGGCTGGGGCTGTGGGGAGGAGCATCCCAAAACACACACCTGAGCCCAGGTGAGCCACCCTCCCTCAATTACAGCCCCCTAAGTGCTTTTCCTTTTTGGAGACTCAGGAGCTCAACCACACTAAAACCAACACAACACCCCAAAACTTGTGCAGCTCTCCCAAACACCAAAGGACATTTCAAACACTAGAAACATGCCCAGCTCTCTCCCCTCCCTGCCCTGCAGAGCTCCCCAGTCCACAGAGGCCAGTACCACATCTGAAGCAATCACAGCAGAAACACAAAATTTACTAACACAAATAGATTAGTAAAAAAGCATTCACTAAAACAAATAGATGGTTTATTAAAACCAGGATCACCACTGACAGAAAAACAGAGTGCTGCCAATACCTCTTGGTCTGGAACACATTTTTAAGAAATTTTGTCTTTTTCAGATGCTGAGAGTTCTCAGTACCATGTTTCAAATGACTTAAACTTACTTTTATTTTAAGGGCATTAGGAAAAAAAAAGACACCTTAATCTGCAATACTTAAGATTCCAGAACCAGGAAGAATGCTATTAGGTGCTATCAGGCAGTTTTTCCAGACAGGACATGTCATGCAGCAGCCCTCAATGAACAAAGATCCTTTTTTCAATCCACTATCTGTCAGCCAACAGCTTTTGACTGCAGCACTCATGTGCCATTTCTAAGTAAGTCACTGAGAACATGGAGATGACAGAAAGACAAGTATTTGGTGTTAAAGATGCACAGAGTGCAAGCAATATCCCCAAATTTCACTGAGCTTGAACAGAAATAAACACCTTTTCAGCAAATTTTCTTTTTGTGGGAGAAAAAAAAATCAGAAACTACAGAAGGATCCTATAGCAAGACAAGAAATCTAAAAATAAAAAGTGTCCATATGAAAATAGAGCCAGAAACAACTGAATACAATGGACAGAAACAACTGCTACAGCAAACAAGTAACTTCAGCATCCAGACACCCTACCAGCTCTTTCTGACCTACTTTGGAATATTTGGAATTAGTTCATACTCACATAATGAGGGAGCTTGTGTATCCAAAAACCTTAGCAGGACATTCTGGAAAACAGGAAGACTGGAACCTATCAAAGAGGCTGAAGACAGAGATTCCTTTTCATCTAGGACTTCAGATTCACCACATTTCTGCACAGTTAAATAAATAAAAAAGCATGTCTCTATACCCAAATGCACACAATATCCCCAGCATCTGCATCTGAGGCCACTACACGCGTGACTGTTTCTTATCTCTGCATAAAATCCAGACTCACTCTAGAATGAGAGGCTTTTCCTATTAACTAGCTAGGTTATTGCTAAGGTGTTTTATTTAACTATTTCAGGTTACTGACTGGAAAGGAACTTTTTGAGCCACTGTGAATAAAAAGGAAGCTTCTCTTGTCTCTGTAGACTACAGTTTGAACAATGACCAGGGAAAAGCCCCCTGCTTTGGGTCGATTTGGGTGCAGCAAGGCAGGAACAATGCAGCGACTCCATCCCCCTAAACTGGTCTGTGGTGAGGGCAGACAAGGCAGAGAAGCTTCAGAAAGCCAAAGCCTTTGAGCAGCTCTGGGAGTGCTCTCACCTGTCTGTCCCACACCCAGGTGGAACAGACAACACACATTACTTTGCCGGGGACCTTTTTCTAGGAAAACAGGGCCCAGCAGAACCCCCATGTGGCACAGACGGGCAAGCCCTGCTCCAGCCCCTCTGCAGAGCAGAGCTGGTGCTGCTGCAGTTCCAGATGTGGCAGCTTAGGCAAGCTGGAGTGGGATCTTCTGCCACAACAGTTCACATCAGAGATGGCACTACAGCACCCTGCTTCTGCAGGATTTCACTTCCCCTGAAAACAAAGGAATTCTACAGAATGCAAGACTTAAAGTTACACTCTAACTTTGCCTCAGATTGGATCTTGGCTTTGGAATCTTCACAGAGTCCCCCACCAGGCAACAGCTCTGCCCCACCAGCCAGACCCACACCCCTCCATAAGGGACTCCTGTTCCTTTGGCATTCCTCTAGTTGGACAAGCTGCTCACAAAAGTGAAATACTCCGAACAGACATAAGTCAGCTAACACAGACCTTCCCAAGTTAGGCTGCAATTTCTTACTTTAAATAGAAGGCTTTTTCATGCTAAACTTTTCTAGAATTTATTAACTGTAAATTGATGACAAAGATCCCCAGTCCTCCAAATGCCAAACCCACTCCTTTTGTAATGAGATTAAAGTGAGGCTTCCTTAGAAATATCTACCTCTTTAAGCAAACCGTCACACAGTGCTGAAGTAGAAACAACTTACCTCTGCCTCAATTTCCGCTTGCCTCTTCTCCAGGAGCCTGGCCACAGCCATGGCCCTGTGCTTCCCAGACCTCTTACAGCTCACAGCCCACTCACAGAGCAGCATCACCACGGCCTCATCACTTGGGGCTACCTGTGCAGAGCAGAAAGAAGCAGCTCACCCACAGAGCCCACGAGCCAAGCTCCGACCCAACAGCCCACAGCAGCCAGAGAAAAGCTGAATGAGCTGGGGATTGGTCTTTCGATGCACACATTTGCTGCCACCTGCACACATTTGCTTTCTTTGCAGTGTTTCCACATGAAATACAAGCTGGAAGCCAAAGAGGGAAATCCCCAGTTTACATATTGCTGATACTCAAATCAAAATTTTACTTTATGATAAAGTTGCTTCACAAAACCAGGGAAGGATGATGTGCCTTGTGAACAAGAGGAAGAGGAACAGTGTACTCACAGAGCCTCCCAGCCCATTAACCACACAGGATTTCCATGCTCCATACACTCATTTTTCCCGACCTTCTCTGTTTCCAGACTCGGACTTGCATCCCTCTGACATATTACAATAAACAAAACAAAACATGCCCCCAATCTCTAAAGGCATTATCTGTCAGATAGCCAAGGCTGAAAAACTCCCCAAAAGCTCCATTTTATTTCTGACATTTTTAAGAAACACCGTGTGTCCTTAGAACCTTGTGTTTACAGAGCAGCAATGGGATGTAATGTGCTTATATCCAGTACTTTTTCCTTGTGTGCTCCTGAGCTGGTTCTGATGATCTCACTCGTCCCTCCCAAGCTGGCCACCATCTCTGAACCCTTCAACATACCATCCTGCAAGTTAAAGAGATGTGATTTTCCTTCCTTCCCCAAGGTCAGTGGAAGCTACACAGAGCAGTGGCCATCACAAGGTCTGGAGCCAAGCACAGAACTCTAGCAAGTGAACACTTTCCTCAGAGTGATTGGCATTACAGACCCAAGAGAATGAAAGTTCCTGCTTCACAGCTGTCCCAATTTCCCTCAGAAAAACAGAGCACAAGTTTGTGCTGAACAAGGCTGCTGTGTACACACACACACACATCAGAGAGGTTTCCTGTAAAGACACTTTAACAGCAAGCAAGAGATACTACACAACAGGGCAGAGGGAGTGGAGGAGGAGGGGAAATGCTTTTCTCTTCCCCAAATGAAGTAACATGGTGACATCACCACTGATGTGGTGAGATGCAGTCAGCTACCCACAGAACCATGGATGCTACAGATTTCTGAAGACCATGCAGAACACTCAAAAGACTCTGCTCTCCACTGATGCAGACTTTTGTTGGGACCACTAGAGCCATTCCTACACACTGGCTTCTTGGAACACAGGGCCCTGGCAGCAGCTGAGACAAATGAAGCTGAGGGGTCTGGCCATCAAACAAGTTATCTTGCTTTTGACTGGAAATAGCAAATGTGGAGCCACACCACTTCCTGTGTCACAAAGGCTGTACCTCAGGGCTTCCTCCCTTCCAACACCACATTTGCTCACAAACACTCAGAATGCATCAAGCAGCACCTCTCAGAATAATCAGCCTCTGGATTTGTCTTACCTGGGGTCTTGCATCTGCAGCTGGTCTGGAAAAGCACAGACCACACTTCAGAGGGGCTCAAACTGCTACCTCAAAGACCAGCATTAAGGTCATATTTTTACTCTTAAAATTTCAGGGGCAGGAAAACAAAAATATCAGTTCACACATTACTAAATAACAGTGTTTTGTAGGGAAGACAAGACACAAGGTACTGAAGCAGAGCAGAGGTGTGGGCAAGCAAGAACAGCAGCTCCCTGGGTGTGAGGGAGACTCTCCACGGGCAAGATCCTCCCTCAAGACTTCCAAACTTCCACAAGTACTAATGTGACAAAAATACTTCAAGGTGACATAAAATGAGAGAAATTATCTACAGTACATAGCACACATCCCTTTGAAGCAAGATTTCAAGTTTAGACAACTCATTCCCAACATCTGTCACTTATCCATGATCCAAAATAACTGTAACCTCCTGAGAGCCTCAGTCAGGCCCTTCTGGAGAAAACCAAAGGTTTCATTACTACCAGTTTACAATTGGAAGCAAAGGTGGGTGAAGAAAATTAGAAAAGAGTTGGTTTGGGTTTAGTTTTTAAAAAAGCTCTTCAATTAGTAACACAGGAACATATTAAAAGGAACTATTTACACGCCTCTGTTCCTGAGAAGCTTGGAGACAGGACAGCTCATTACCCTCAGAAACACACCAGCATATCTGCCATACCAGAGCTCTCAGGCTGTACTACTCCATGGACAAAGTATCCTCAAAGTTTGGGAGGTTAAAACCAACTAAATGTGCTGCAACAAGCAGTGCAGAGTGAAGTACAGGATACAAAACATTCCTGACTGCAGCCCACCAGAGCCCAAGGCAAGTGCTGCACATACACAGCAGCCCTGACAGCAGCCCAAAGACAGTACCATTTGCACATTTCTTTAAAAGATGAGACCATGATCAACAAAATGTCAACCCTGCTTTAAAAGTTGTCTAGAATACAAAGAAAAAGTAAGCTGTGTGTTCCTCTTAGGGTTGCTATCAGTTATTTAAGTCACAGAATAATTTTTTTTTCATTCCAGAGAGATTTTGTACTTTAACTCCTTTAGATGAGCAGGAACCTGGTGTTGGATTTCCTAAAATAGAAAAGGAAGAAAATACCCAGACAGGTAACTAAGCAATTTCAGCAACCAAAGCAATGCTAACTGCATTATTAAAACTATTACAAGACTACTCAGAACATGCTCTATTTTCTCAGCACTTGGGGAAACAGACTGATTCTCCAGATATTATTTTGCTCATCTTGTCTCTCTTTCCTGTCAAGCAGCCCAACACATTCAGATTTGGGTCTCTCAAGTAGTTACAAATGTTAAATCGAAGCTCCATGACTCCAAGACCCGTCAGAGCTCCTTTCCCACAGTGGGGTGGGGAGTTTTGTTTGTTTGTTTGTTTCATTTCCAGAAAAGTGATCTCAGAAAGACAAATATCAACTCTCTGCATTTATCACAAGCCCCATTCGTGAGAACCACATTCAAAACAGGACTTTTTCACTCTAAAGTGAAAAACATCTCTTGGCATCATAAGAATTCAGACAGACTTCAAAGACAACATATGACTAAATACAAGTGCAGAGCCCCAAGTTTTAAAAGCAGAGCCCTGAGTGCATAAATATCCACGGAGTTTCAGGAGTCTACATAGTGATTTCAAGAAACTCAACATCAGTCCTTAAAGTCAAACACTCCCTTCTGTCCTCCAGTCACTACTGCATACTGGCTAGAAAATCCTAGTACAAGGCACATGTACCAGGTATCCCCCACTGCCGAAGTGCATTTCAAGCTATACTTAACCAAGCTGTATTTTGCTACACAGGAGACTGGCAAGTTCAAGAATCTCATCAATCATTCTAAACTAAAAAGTATTAAGAGGTAAAAAAGCTATTCTTTCTCAGTTCCTTTCCATAGTGGTACCTGTGACAGACTATGACAGATAATAAAATACATGTAGTCCAAACATGTTAGGTGAAGTCTGAGTGGGCTTAAGCCCTAGGAAAATGACAGGTGAACTCACTGAAGAGTTGTTATAGACATGAGAAAGTCACTACTGCATTCTCCAGCTCACCCTTCTGAGGACTCTGTTTCTGCCCAAATCAGCTCCTTCCCTCACAGGGACTCCTCACTAACTGGGGCTGCAGACGAGTCATGGGTAGTTCCAACTCCAGACTAGTGTAAAAAACTTTATTCCAATTTAAAACTGCACAGAAGCAATACAGACTGTTTACTGGATTTACACCTTCACAATAATCAGCACAGTGAAATTCATTCTGGAGCTGTGCACAAGAGATTATTTGAGTCAAGGAAATGTCAGATGGAAAATACCTGTGGCCAGAAATAAGGTCAGTAGTTTTCTCTGCAATCCCACCTAAAAAGAAAGTGAATTTACTGCTTTATGACACATCATAGATTTTAGGCCCTCTTACTCGGGTAAATCCCCGGAGGAACCCACACCAAGTCAAAGAGAACCAGAAATTAGAGGTCCTTTCATTGCTCGGTTCACACTGCCACACTCAGTGGGCAGCAACCTTGTTACTGCATTCATTGTGATGTTACATCTTTCTGGGCCATCAGACCTTCCCACCAAAACAATCCATCAACTGCTATTATTATTAGAAAATTCATGAACAAAGAGCTCAGCCTCTGTCAGCTACACTAAGTGCTGGGTTTTGGGTTACACACAGCCTGATGGGAGCCCCTTGCCTGTATGGAAACCTGCCACACAAGGGCCAGCTGGGAGAGAATCACACAGTCACTACGGTTGGAAAAGGCTTTTAAGATCAAACCATTAAGATGGCACTGCCAAGCCCACCACTAAAACACGTGTGATCCATGATTAACGCTCAAATCAAGATAGTAAAACAGGAAAAATAGACAGGAAATAGGCTCCAAACATCAAC
The DNA here is from genome assembly GCA_020086605.1 of Lanius collurio. Classification (NCBI taxonomy): domain Eukaryota; kingdom Metazoa; phylum Chordata; class Aves; order Passeriformes; family Laniidae; genus Lanius; species Lanius collurio. Next base: position 4,361,468 of record JACBWW010000056.1, read on the forward strand.
ACAGGCAGCAGACAGCTGTCCTTCAAAGAACATTTTTAACAACGATTACCATGTCAGTAGGCAGACATCCTAGTAACGGACATCCTATTTACAAAACTAAAATCCTTACAAGCTTACATGAGCTGCCAGCTGAAAACAGTGTACAAGGCCTCGTGATTTATGGCCCCTTCTGCCAGAGAAAAGCATAAGTTTATTAAGGGGAAGGAAACAAGAGACAAAAAAAAAGACAAACAGCACCGCAGTCGGTGACAGCTCTGCAGCGCTGGAGCGCGGCGGGCGCGGGGAGCGGCCGGCATCCAGCGGCCGTGGAGCGGCTCGGCAGCCTCGGCAGCGCCCCGGCGCTCCTCGGCAGCGCCCCGGCGCTCCTCGGCAGCGCCCCGGGGCTCCTCGGCAGCGCCCCGGGGCTCCTCGGCAGCGCCCCGGGGCTCCTCGGCAGCGCCCCGGGGCTCCTCGGCAGCGCCCCGGGGCTCTTGCAATCCACCCCCCTCCACCCCAAGCCAGGGCTCTGCAATCTCTCTCCCCGGGGCAGGGCAGGGCAGACCTGGCAGGTGCTCACCACAGCCTGCCCTGGTAATGTGGATGTGTGGGTTGCTGACCATGGCAGGAGGATGGAACTGATAGATATTTAAGGTCCCTCCCAACCCAAACCATTCTATGTGGCTTTGGAAGTTCAAATGTCAAATGCACAGGCACCATCCATCAGGCACTCTGCACCACGGCCAAAAGATGAGCTTGAGCCAAGCAACAGCTAAGTCCTGAAAATCCCAGAGGTGGTTAAGAAGCTGCACATAATTTGGTAGTTTAATTTCTTCTCAGCTCCAAATCTGGTAAGGTAAGGCTAAAACTTCCAAAGCTCAGTTTTCTTCTCTCAGAAAGAAGTCAGCACCTTCTCTGCTTCTGCTCTCCCTCAAATCTCCCGTGCCTGCTGTGCAAACACAGGCACAATGCTCTCATATCCAACAATGCTTTATTCCCACTCGTCATTCTTCACCTCATAGTACAATGTGGTGCCATTGGAAGACTTTCTGCAAATCAAATGGACACACCTGCATAAAAAATGAACTGGGGAGCACAGCTCTAAGGGGCCTAAGCAGCTTGTTTTCAAGGCAAACCAACCTCAACTCAAAAAGTAACATAAGACAAAGGCAATAATGGCAGGCAATCCACATTAATAACAGAATAATGAATTTCATTAGTTTCCCTACCAATACTGTCTTTTAAACACAAAGGAAGAATGTTACTACAATTGTATCTGGAACTCAGAAAAACTTTGGAACAAAGGCAGGGAGAAGGAAAAAAAGAGAGACAAATACATGTGCAAGAGCACAAAACCACACCATTCATCTCCAAAAACAAATGAAAACAGAAAGCCAGCACCTAAATGATAAAGCATATCACACCCTACCTGTTCATAACCACAGCACATGCAAGTGCTAAAGTTCTGATGTCACCCAGGCACTAGGGCTAAGAACTTTCAGTGACTTCCTCTGCCTGCTGTGACAGCTCTCCTTCCTCAGTTTGTCTCTGATTACCATAAAAGTATACTGGGAACACAAGAACAACTCTGACAAGTGTTTAACTCCATCCTACCTGCTCTGAGCTCCACCTAACGGTTTGCTGGCACATCTGTCTCTCTGTAAATGCTTCCAGATGTGTCATCCCCCCGACACTACATTCTGCTTGTTTAATGCAAAGCCATTAAAGCACTGATTGACAGTGACGATGCAGCAGGTCTGTGCTGAGGGTCCTGAACTATGACCACCACTGCCTGAGAACACAGCCACTGACAAAACACGGTGGAGTCACAAAACAGACCCACTCATATTTTCCACTTTCAAATTTTACTCCAACAGGATATATTTAAATTCAGGTATTTCTTCTTTTCTCCAAACACCTTTCAAGGAAATTCAGGAGTTTGGTGTTATACATAGACCCAGTGCCATTATCATCTGGACTACACACTAATAAAAAAAGGACTTAAAAATTCCAAGCATTACTGATTACATTTTTTATTGATCTCTGGAAATGGGTTTAGGAGCAGGGGCAAAAATATCAAAAACTCCAAGAGTATGTAGTTTTAGAATATTTTAGAATATTTAGAATATTTTAGAATATACCAAATAGCCTAGTAATTTATTACTTGCTTCAATAGATGGAAAAGTTGTCAGCAAGGCAATAATCTGGAATTTTACTTGGCAACATCCAAAAAAACCCTTGCTAGATCATTTCAAATGAGGTTTGCAGTACACAGAACTGAAGAATAAGATTACAACAGCAAAGAGCTGTTATGTCCTATAAACCAACTGCCCACTAGCAAAGAAAAACACACTGAGAAAACCCTAAGCTTCTCTATCAAATAAACACACAATTCATGCAAGTAAAAATTAAATCTTTTGTCTACAGATTATGAATTGAGAGGAGATTGCAGCCATTACCTCTTGGTTATCCTTACTCTGATTTGCCCAGAAGATCTTATGATAAAGTGTCTCCATGGAATTGCTGGAATCTGATCTGTCAAAACAGTGTCGATCCAACACTTCCAAGGTGTGCAGAACCCGGCTGATGGTCACCCCTGGAGATGGGAGAGGAGCAGGACAAAAGAAAAAAAAAAAGGTTTACACAGGAAGACATTCACCTGGCAGTCTATTGCTGGGATTAATGGTAGGGCAACAGAATTACTCTCATTATACTGTTCAAGGAAGAACAGATGTAAATCCTAAATCTCCAACGTTTGTTTGGAATGGAATTGTCTTACCTGCAGTTGATTCTTGGCACTTGTCAAACGACCACCGCACCTCCACAGCACGGCCTCTTTGCTTTATCTGCTGTTCTACTTCATAAATCTTTGCCCGAACCTGTAAGAAGTAGAGCTGCTAATTAGCTGCTGGTGGGAAGTGTGAATTTCCATGTCAAGCCCATGACAGTCTGCTCAGCAGGATCAAGGTACCCTACAGTGTTCTACAACACTCCCTACATTTGGGAACAACAAACTGAGGGATGCTCTGTTCAAATCTTCTCTGCTAAGAATCTTCTTGCACAATAAAACATCATCTCCTTTCATTCCACCCAGCAAAACTTAACTTTCAGCATGTCTGAAAAGTGACAATACATACACAAAGCTTCCTCTTATTTGCCATTTTACATCTTTAAGTAATTTCAGTTTTATAACAGAAAACATCTGAATGTAAATAAAATTCCTGATATTTTCCCCAAAGCTGTCCCACAATGAAGGTCAACACCAGCACAGCACTAGCCTTGACACTAGACTCACAGAAATATCCAAACTTGGCTGCAGTCCTAATGATCAAAATGGTTATTGGGATATAAACCTCATCTTGATAATCTGGCAAGAAATAGATCTTACCTGCTGATTAAAGGATGAATTCCCATCTGGCATAGGTAAACTAGATGGAGCAACTTGAAGTAAATCCAGAGGTGAGCCTGGATTCATGTTCCTACTTTCATTTGTGGAATAATTCCACACCAAGGCACTTGGGCAACAAAGAGTAACAGTCTGCAAGCAATAGTACAAAACAGGAGTAATTTCTTTTTCTAAACATGTGTGATAGACAAAACCAACAATAAGAGTCCACAAGATCAGAATCACTTTTGGTCCAATGCTACAGTGAAAGAAATCAGACAGGCCTCTGCACAACTACTTAAGAGGAATTTCCATTTGAGGAAATTCAACTACTGTTTTATTTTCCTTCTTCATTATTAAAAAAAAAATTAAATATATACATGTTTGATTCCCATTTGTATTGCTTTCATAACATCATCAAAGACCATCACCAAAGGTTCATTTCAGCCAGATCCTCTCTGCAAAATGGTAACAGGCTTAACAAAAAAAGAAGTAATTTGTTGTTCAGCTTAGAAAAAGAAGTTACATGTGAAAAATTAAAATTTAAGAAATTAATTAAAATCAACTCCTTAGTCAAGACTTGAAAGCCAAAAGGGGTAATTTAAATGCACCATGAACTTAGCATTTACTTCAGAAGAAACATTTTGCATTGCCAGTCTTCAAAGCAGTCATTTTACAATGGCCTGTCACAGGTACCACCACCCTGCAGCTTTTGGTACTGAGCAGAGCTACAGCAGAATGTTCTGCTCTTTGGGGTCAGACCTTCAATACCATCTGAAATGACACAAGTTGACTCATCCTATGGATGTTTATTTTTGAGACTGCTGGACTGCTTCTTGGGAAGCTCCTCCAGTCCAGATCTGGACTAGAAAACAGCATCTTGACAAACATTGCCTAGAGAAACATTCTTCTGGAAAGGTGGGGAGCCTGTCTGAATCCAGGTTGAGCTATGGACCCATGCAGCGGCACAAGGGAAAGGGGGAGAAGAAAGCAGAACAAGCACACACAAACCCAAACAGTAGAGGCTGAGCAGGAAGATGACCAGCTGTGCTGCCAGAAGAGAACCACTGTAATGCTGCCAGAGGTCACAGCACAGCCCAGCAGCCCAGGATGGAGACAAACCCAGCATTCCCAGAGCAGATCCATGTTCAAGAGGAAAAAAGTCACAGCACACTGAGAACCAGAGGGAATCTAACCTCCTCATTCAGGTCCCCTCAGCAGACAGGGACGAGGATACTCTCCCAATTCCCTTCCTCAGAGAGCACCAACACACCTTCCCTGGGAACAGCCCTGACTGCCTCCTGGCTCTGGACTTCCCACACTGCAATGACCAGGGAAAGCTGCAGCCCTCAGAGAGGGAGTTGCCACCAGGAGAGCTCTTTGACTGAAACAGACTGCCCAGAGCATTGGGGCAGGTGTTAAAACCCAGCCTCACATGGTCCTGCGGAACCTGCTTTGGCTGAGCCTGCCTAGGGAGGGCACAGATCACATTATCTGCAGAGGTCCCTGACCTGTTCCACAATGCTGTGATCCCATGAGCATCAGCAGACTCCTGGTACCAGCAGCAGGGCATTGCTGTGCAGCCCCCAGGGAGAGACACTGAACAAACAACAGCAGGAGGGTTTGGGGAAGTCTCTCTAGATCAGGGCTAAGGGAGGCAAACAACCACAGCTCATCACTAGCATCCTTCTTCAGAAAATTAATTACTCTCTTGATATTTCTGTGATTGCC